>JAHWFO010057283.1:4277325-4305205 GCA_023313115.1 Rhysida immarginata | reverse complement strand
TAAGATTTCTTATAGAATGATGCTGTATATTAAATACATAAACTTTGAATATGCCCAATAGGAATAAATCTCAAGTGATCGTTTATCAGAAGACTTAAAGGCTTTGATAATTCATACTTTTTTTCGGAAATACTTCTCTCAATAAACTTCATAATAAATTTCCTTTTAAGCAGATTCATTCCTTTCATCTATAAAATGACAAATTGTATTACGGGTTTGTCTTACTGTTACAGGGTACTGAATTTGAGCATGTATGATTTGTGATTTAAAAAGTAAAAAGATCGATGTTCAATGTGTACGGGGAAGTCAGTAAGTTACAAATGGATATAGATACAAATAAGCGTACTGACTTGAAAACTACTTTTATTTCTCCACACAATCTCCCTACATACTGAGGTACTTGTCCCATCGTTTCACAAGCCCATCAAAATTAGAGCATCAAATTGTTTGGGCTGTTGTGAATTTCCTTTATACACTTTCGACCCAAACTAATGGAAGTCGCATGGAGCAAGGTAAGGGCTATATGGAAATTGTTCGAAAACTTCCCAGATGAATTTTCGCATCCTCTTAGTTGTCTTATTGGCAATATGAGGACGCGCGTTATCATGCAACAACACAACACGCTTTTGATGAGGAGCTCTGGTTGCTTCGTCGAATGATATTACGGAAGTTTTATGAGGACTTTACAGTAAAAGTCGGCATTTACAATTTACTCTCGCTGCCGGAATGTGGTAAGCAATATGCCCTAATGATCCCAGAAGACTGTGAGCATCTCTTTTCCGGAGATGAAGCTATACAAAGGGAATTCACCACCTGGTTCAGACAGCAGCCTAAAGAATTTTATGCTGCTAGTTTTGAGGAGCTTGTGAAAAGATGGGACGAGTACTCATTATATAGGGAGTTATGTAGAGAAATAAAAGCAGTTTTCGAGTAAATACCCGTATTTGTTTCTATATCCATTTGTAACTTACTGACTTCTCGTATACACTGAACATCGACCTTCTTACTTTTGTCGAGTCAGCTGGTTCCTGTGCGTTTCCTATGCCTTCAGGTAATGGCATTAGTTGACTGAAACGACCACCTAAATGAGCAATGTTATGTTGTGTTATGTTATGTTGTGCACAGCTTATTATTATGTTTCGGGTCATTGTCCTCTTGAAGAACACAGTTTGTATTTATCCTTCCGTACAACCTTCGAACAGATGGTAACAGACTCTTCTTATAGATTTGGGTCATTCTTTGAGAATTCAGGTTTCAGTAAAGATGCGCAAATTCCCAAATCCATTTTTTGAGAAGCAACAACAGGCCTAGACTTTAGCAAGGTGCTTAACTGTACGACGAAAGTTCTGTCTGTAGTGGATGACCATACTCGATGTGGGGTATCACGTCAACAAAACGACAATGCCTCAATCACGATCCATATTTCCCTATGCCCATTGGAGACTTTCTTCATATGGTTTTCAGATAAGACAATTTCCTTCACTGTACTTCGCCATTTTATGTTTTTCTTTTGCAAACGACTTCTTATTGAGTCCAGAGATAAATTAGTACTTTTACGACTCAGTCCTACCGGCAAGATTATTTATGGATTCTTCGTGAAGATCCTTTTTGTTGTTTAGTAGTCTTTTGTTACACCTCGTTCCGGTAGGTCATCGACATTTTAGTGGTCTTCAAAACGCTTCATCCACATCCTTACAAATGCCGTTGATCTTTTCATGTAGCGTAAGCGGCTGCTCGCGACATTTTCGGACCTTTCGCATCCACTGCTTCGAATCGTTTCGCACTTACTGCTGTTTCACAATTGTACTAAAACACTTTGCATTCGAATTAGACTCCTCATGCAGCGCGCGGCACGGGACATTATAAATCACTGTTGCCAAAAAAAATTAATTTGCAGAGGTTAATATGCCATTAAAAAGTCGGTATACTATAAATCCTGTTAATTGTTGAACTTCGGGTAGCGTATCAACATCTTAGCTCACTTTGCTACGCCCGTATGATAATTAAACATCAGAGAGGAAAGTGATATTCGCCGAATGGTTTGAATTGAATTTGCCGTCGGGTCACAGCCCGTGTGTAGATAGCTGCGCCTGTGCTTATGGGTGTGCTTAAGCAAACATTTCAATATCACCTGTGAAGAGGAATTTCGAATACTATATTTCCCTCTCTGTTTCTTTTCTTTCAGTCAACAGTATATTTGGAAAGGCACCATGCTGTGGCATAGTAACTCACTTTTCCTTCATTAAATCCTGTCAGTATAAGGAGGTTGATCTTTTATCTTGAGTCCGGCAAATCTTCGAGTGCGGGTTAACCAAGCGTACCGATAGATGTTTTCGCTTTAGCGGAACTTTCTCTACGCAAAGAAAATAACTTTATTTTGAATTTAAATTTCAAGTTTGCGAGGGTAAGTTAAATTCGCTGTTAACTCTTTCACGTAAATGTTTACCTCAAATTAATGATTTCTCAGTTTTAATCACTTTGCTTTCAAAATTATTCACTAATTATGCATTTGTAAAATCATCGTTCACGTTTTATGAATATCATTTTTCAAAAGCTTTAAAATATCATTCTATATTAAGTTAATAAAATTTAGAAACTATAATTTAATAAATCTATTTTTACTATTCAATATTTTATTCAATCTACTGAGAAAAATTTTGAAATTATTTATTTATAACATATTCTACAATCGAATTTTATATATAAATCATATTACTTTCGAAATTATTATGTTAACATTAGTTATTCTTGATAGCATAGTTAAAATTGCATCAGCTATGAAAATTGTGTTACCAAAACTGCTGTCTCTCTCTCTAGTGGTAGTTTAGATAAACGTCTACTCGATCTTCAGTGTAATTTTCAACTTCCTACTGTCACTACCTTACTGATACGAAACGTTCCCGTGAAGAGTGTTTCTTTAGTGTGTCACGGAAATGGATGCCTCAAAATTGGAGAACTAGGAACCGAGGAAAAGAGTTCTTCGAGTGAGACCAAGCATTGCTAAAACTTGGATGCTGCACCAAGACAATGCACATTGTTGCACAGCACCATCTGTCCTGCAATTTCTGGCCAAAAAGGCATTTCAGTGGTACCTCAGCCTCTCTACTCCCCTGATCTTGAGACCTGTGACTTTTTCTTCTTTCCCAAGTTGGGAATAGGAAACGTTACCTCAATGGACAAAATTTTGTCTTTGTGGAATTAATTCAGAAGGCTGTGATGGACCAACTAAAAGTGCTTACACCTCACTGTTTCCAGCACTACTATGAGGATTGGAGCAATGTCTCCGTCGCTGTTTGGCCTCTCAAGGAAACTACAGTAGTTGATTTGGTTTGGTTTGTTTGGTATTAACTTCATTTTCAACTGCTATGGTCATTTCAGAACGGCGTTATAGGGGCCGCAAATTTTGCCTCGCGAGGGTTCTTTAACGTGCAGCCGGCAAACGACTACACGGGACCAACGGCTTTACTTCCTGAAAAATCCTCGTCGTCCTCGGCCGGATCGAACCCGCGTACTCGGGATCAGAGGCGATCACGCAACCGCTGAGCCACCGAGGCCGATCAGTAGTTGATTTGTAAATAAAAATTAAATAAAGAGTTTATTACTGGAACAGTCTCATTACTTGGTAAACAGACAGACCACGTAATAATGTGAATTGAAGCATTCTGTATCGGGTGCGCCAGCATAAGTTAATTTCTAGCGACAGTTAAATCTTAATGCACATGCTAGATGGCTCTAGGGTAAATCAGATATATATTGACGCTGTGTTAAACGTTTATAACCTAAAAATAGTCGATTTATTCAGAACCAATGCGAAATATAATCGTTTAGGGGTAATTAAAGGGCTTCGCGCTGGACGCTGGGTGACCGAGCTCATTCTTTTCTTTGGATATCCGAGATCCACTGTTTACGAAATTGCACTAAGGTACGAAGCCGAAGAAAGCCGGAAGAAGGTTCTCTTAACTCAACATGACAGAAGGAGAAGTTAATTGAAATTGTAGAAGTTAATTAAAATTGAAATCCCCAAAAATAGGTTCATTGAAATTGTAGAAGTATTCTTGGATTATAATGAATCTGATATAACGAAAATACGTATGCAGTATCTCTTTTATGGGCTATTAAATACGTTTTTTTGGATATAGCGAAATTTTTAAAATAAACATTTTTTTCGTGTCGAAATTTGGCATTGGGTTAAAAAACTCGGTAGGAGCAAAGGGTGGGGAAATTAGTAGTAGAAAAACAGGCAACAGGAAGCACTTGTTTTGGGCTATAAAGAAATCCACTTTAAATAAAAATAAATTCGGTATATCCACTATACGTTTATAAAGAAATATGATTATAACGAACAAACTTATGGACATTTAAAAATTCGTTATAAATATTTCTGTAAAATTTTGCAATTGCTCATTAGAGGGCTCTGCAATTGTTCTTTCTGCTATGTCATTCGAGTCTCTGCCGATGCCTAAATAAACATGTCTTGGTGGTCTATCTAGTGAGATGATAAAAATGATTCGACGATCAGTATTCAATCCAGCCAATGTATTGAGATTAGTTGAGGTGAAGTTACGACGTAAGTTGTTCCATAAGTCGCTCGCATATTTTCTGTTTTGTTTTTTTTTATTTTGAAAAAAAAATATGTAAACCAATTATAAGGTGATAGCTTCGTAATTTTAACCACATTTATGTTGACAGTGATGAAGGTAATGATGAGCAATCCTTGAAAGCAGTGGTTACGGTTTAAGTCCGAAGGGAGAAGATGGAAGCAGACACGATGAATATTAACTTATATTAACTTCTATAAAGAATACTAAACTGTAGTTAGAAGTTCCAAAGCATCATTGACGTGGCTTTCTACATTAACAGTCTTTATGAGTGTGCTTTCTGCGATTATACTGAACTTGTATTTGTTAATTGCGTATTTTGCCAAAATGCTTATTGCAGTCATCATTTCATGGAAAACCCTCACATGCATCTTCCTTAGAACAGTTGTATACCTTGAGCATTAGTAATTTAGTTAGAGA
This sequence comes from Rhysida immarginata, assembly GCA_023313115.1. Classification (NCBI taxonomy): domain Eukaryota; kingdom Metazoa; phylum Arthropoda; class Chilopoda; order Scolopendromorpha; family Scolopendridae; genus Rhysida; species Rhysida immarginata. The sequence continues at coordinate 4,300,187 of JAHWFO010057283.1, read as the reverse complement.
CGTAAAAATCATATGTTGGTGATTCGCACTGAATGCTTCAAAATGGCATTTGTCTACGGAGCCCTGTAATGAGCATCTACGGAGTGTCACATTTAAAATAAAAAGTGATTTTGTATTATATGTAGGATCACCGTTGGCATACCGTGCAGCCTGAATTCGCCTGCGAATGGACACTTACAACTCCTGGATGTCAATCATGTTAGAAGCTATTCAGTTTCTTTGAGTGATGCAAAAGTGGGGTTGATATTAGGCATTTTGACTATAGGGTTATACAAAATGTTTAGTCTGCAATTGTCATCATGGACAATGCCATATATTAATACACCATGAACTAAGTATACTTAGTTTTCAAAGTTTATTCATAGTCCTTGCTAGTTATCTTCCTTTCAAGTGATAATTGAGCATATAGAACCACATTGGCCATGCTTGACCGTTGAAATTAGGCAATCAGATTCGTAAGCTTCTTTATGCTATCTCCACATAAAAACTCGTCCGCTGTAGGAAACACGTTTACACTTATTGCAAGATTTGTGCTCATTACACCATTATTTTCTCCATGATCCATTCATCTGGGTTATCAGTGGCTTAGCGATTGCCATGAATATTCTGTTTATGTACTATTTACGTAAAACGGAGTTGCATAGAGATAGATTCAATTCTGTGAAAACTTTCGTAACAATTTTAATCTTAGATGAAAGAATCGTCTTTAGTTCTATTGGTCTCTGTCATTCAACTTAAACTTCCGTCCACTACAGTGCTTAAATAGGAGACGTTTTATCTTTAACATGTTGTAATGACTCTCGAAGCCACAGCCCTCGATATACCTAATAAAGTGGACGTTTCTCTCAAGGATGGATAGCAAGATGATACGCTTTAATATGGTATTTGCCTGGACGATGAATAGTTCACATATCTTCCGCTTACTTACTCTTTCATAATTTTGCATATTTTCTACTGAATCTTATGGTGTTGCAAGTCGTTAAAGTTAGGCTTATTGCGCAATGACTATTTGCGTACGATGTTCACAGCTGTAGTAATGCATGCTTAAGACGTAAAAACGGTGCACACTAGAGAGCGAAACAAACACATTTAGCGGCGTATACCATTTCAGGAAACGGGAAAATAACATTAACGTTAGAGATGATTAACACCTGGTATTTCTATATGTCTAACAAATGAAAGGCAATAAGGGTATAAACAAAATAGAAACTGTAACGGAGTACAGAGGGTGATTCACGTTTATGTGAACAAAATTGTACTGCTATTGAAACAGCCATATGTTATAAAAATTAAGCAAAAATTGTGGAATGGAACAATCAAAATCGGAGGGAACCTCTAATCCACAAAGAGATTTCAAATACCGGATACGTATTTCGGCTACCAAGTAGCCATCTTCAGCGAAGGGGGACAAATGCAACTAAAGAAAGCAAACTTTAATGCTAGAGAATAAATAACCAAATTGGGGGCAATTGAAAAGACTTTAACTGGTTTAAACCGTTTGCAGTGTATTGGATCGAAGGAGCTGGAACTATTTAGAAGAACTAGTTCCGAGCTTGCACCTGATGGAACTACGAAAAACGAAATACTCTAGTTCCTTTAAGCTAGTTGCGCGATTCGACACTACGCTTTATTTGTCTGTCTAGTGCGCTTTTGCTGGTTTTGAAGAGGAGAGTTACTAGTTCCTCTTTAAGGTCAGATTGACTAGCAAAACGTAGATCTAAGAGTATATGCTCTCTGCGATGTCATAGATAAGGACCAAGGAGTGTGATTTATCGTTTTGTTCACTGAAATCAAATAATTTAAGAAATATTCACTTTATTGAAATCAAATTAACAGTGTTAAGAATTAGCATTCAAAAAGAGAAGCTGTTGAACTTTTGAAGCGGTGACCTGTTCCTTTTTTTCACTAATAATTTGTCAAGCTTTGGCGAGGGCCGAATGCGTTTTGGTCACTTTATCTACGACGATTTCGCAACGTCATAGGGTCAATCATTTTGGAACAGTTCCGGCTCTGCACTTGGAACTATTGGAACTGTTCGCTTAAAAGAGCTATTTGGCTCATCATATGGAGGTGAAATACAGGGTATATCAGTTTCGATGGTCACAAAGTTCCTTATCGAAAATGTGGAAAACTCAAAATTTAAATTGCGTCGTTACGTCATTTATGTACTTTCCGAGGCCAACGAGAAATACAAGGCCCTGACGCGGAAGTCACCTGACCATAGCAGTCCGACCAACAATCAAATTTTCATTGTTTTCAACAAACGAAAAAGTACTGATTGTTAAAAAGCAAGAGGGAAACAATGATAGTTACATTGTTACTCGGACTTCTATGGTCAGGCGTCCGGGCCTGTCTTTCTAGTTGGCTTTGTGAACTTTCCGCACCAGCAGTTCATTAAATTCAAAGGGGCGATGACAATTAAATCGGCGGCAATTGTTGAGATTAAATGACGTTTTCGACATGTTTTCAGCAAACTTCGCGTGATGTTTAGACCCTTAACATTTGAGTTTGAAGGAACTTTAAGTTTGTAATCATGCAAAGGATCACGCTAGGTATTTTATGACCATCGAACCTGATACACACTGTATATTGCAGGGCGAAGCCATGTTAAGTGGCGCCCTCTGTAACCATCAAGGACGAATTGGCATGTTTCATTCAAACTAATCCACATCAAACAGCGACAAAAAACGTCCATCATGGATGCCAGAGGGTGCTACCATATCAATATCCCATGACGGAAATTATATTGATAACGAATCCGGTTATTTACAATTTCCAAAACGATATTGTAAGAGTTTCAACAATGAAAATTAAATATTTTTCATCTACGTTTATTAAGTAAATTCCAGAAATTTTAATCTGGTCTCAACGTATTGGTATTCTATTTCCGGTTATTTACAGTTTTTAAAGAGTTTAATTGAAATAGAGTTCTAATTTTTATTCGAAATTTTATTTGAGCACTCAAACGGTTAAGTAATATTAAATGAATTTAATTTTTGGCTAAGCTGTTACCTCATAAGCATGGCCATTTTCTTTCTAGATGAATTTGCCATGAGGCCTTTAATGTACATAATATTGCCGCTACTTCTATATAATGAGATATTATAATAATTTTTATTTCACTAAAAACCAAGTTTGTATTTCCCAGTTTATTAGAAAGGAGAACAAAGTACTGTTAGAAATTACAGAAATTAGAGCAAGACATGATTTAATACTGTTCTGTCAATTCATGCAAAAAATTATACAAAAAAAATGAAGCGCTCTTGTTATGATAAGCAAATAACATCGACAGAGGTCATCAAGCATTCATTGCAATATATTTTTAATTGTTTTGATTTTCCTATACAGCCAAACGAGCAGTTCTCTTGAAATTTGAATGAAATTCTATTGCCGACTCTAAACGAGTTATTCGCCAAAACATACGAATTGGCGGTTTAGAAATAAACCTGCATGCTTCGTTTCCTCTACTGTAACGAAAAGCTCACGGTAAAATATTCAACACTGGAAGGAAAATTTAATACGTAAGCTTACTCTTAAAATATTAAACGAGGGCGAAAGAGAAAGACGGTGAATACAAAAGAAACGAGCTGAATTAAGAAGTTGTTTCCAGCCTTGGCCTTTAATGTCGTTGCGAAATCATGTCAATTAAATGAAGAACAAAAAAGAAAAAGGCAAAAGGTGTAAGACGAAACCAAAGGCAGTTTCAGAGTAATTTGAGGTAGAATATGAGGAAAGGATATTGATTCTTTTTCGTCTATTAACTTCAAGTGAACAGCTACGAAAGCTTAAAGAACATGGGCAAAGGCATAGAACCTGAACATGCAGCCTTCAGTTATTGTTTTCGAGTGATCGTTAATTATGTCTATTTAAAATGTACGGTGTATGACATTTGGGAAGGAGTTTATATATGAGACCTGGCTATATAAAAACAGAAGAAAATTCGTTTAAATTTAATTGAAGAAATAAAGAGTTCGGATGCTTCTTCGTAGATTTTCAGCATGTTTGGTCTTGATAGTTGAATATAATTCTAAAGTAAAGTGTACTTTATAAAGAGTAATGAAATGAACTTAAGAAAAATTTTCAGTTTCTTTTTAGGAAAAAAAAAAATCATTTTAGCGAACTAAGGCCGTGCTAAGATGGAATAATCGGGTTTCTTCTATAATAACAATGAAGAAAAAAAGGATTTGGAAATCGATTTTTTGAAACTTTAATGAGGAAAAGGAACCGAAAAAGCCTACAAATAATTGGAATATACGATGCAGAAATATCTTGTAGCAAAGAGATGATGTTAGGATAAGAGGAAAGCGAGTGCGGGAGAGAAAGAGAAAATGACAACGCTTGGAATAATGAAATAAAACTTAAAGCGAAAGTTTCAAGAGATGATTATGTTATTGCTTCAACATTTATCGAGCGATGAAAAGGAAAAGGAAGGAAAAGGGAGGGAGAAAGAGAAGAGGCAAGAGAAAGAAGGAAAGGATTGTGTTCACGGGTGTTTTGGATCGTGCTTTCATCCACTCGAAACGATATTCTTTTCTTGGAAGTAGTGGAAGTAAAAGTTGCTAGAATGTTCCTTCTCTTTTCTCGTTCTTTTTGCTGCCTGCGTCCTTCCTTCCTCTCCCTCGTACTGAATTTCCTCGCACAACCACAGAACCGATCAATACAGCTGCATGCGAAAAAGAGGCTGGCCTGCGTCACGTGACGTTCGCAGCACCGACTGGTGAGAGGTGCATCACTGCCTCGCCTGCGAGCCACACAGATAACGAGTACGAGCCACGCTGGGAAGAAACGGGTGGAAAAGGAGGTGAGAGCACCCAAAATCAGCCGAACAGTTCGGAAGCGATGGTAAACATTTCCACGGAATGTCTTCACATAGCGGATCGCCTACTACTCACATTGGTCGGCTAAAGCTCACTTCACACGCTCATCACCGTCATCATGCGACTGCGGTGGGCTCGGCCGGCCTCTCACCAAAGCCTGTCAGCAGTAGCAAAAGTAGGAAAAGCAGCAATCCTTCGTGTGCCCGCCTTCTGCTCTGCCAAAGGATAAGTAATAAGCACAGAGACAAGGCGGCCGGCGACATGGACTCGGCGACAGGACTCGACCGTCGCCCATCGAGATTCGCATCCCCGTCGTCGACCTCGTCCTCCGTGGCGGCGGCACCGGCAGCGGCGGCGGTCGCTTGCTGTCGAGCTCACCTTCTCCTGTTCGTGTTGCTTCTGCTCCATTTCATCGTCAACCAAGGTAAGCGCCCTCTTTTCACTTGCAACTACGGTGGTTTCTCAACAAAAACCAAGTGCGACTGGTCTCCCGACTCACTGGGTGACTCGTCTACTATTTGCAACACCCTAACGCTATTCCCGTCGGGGAACACTTCGGGCTTTTTAACCCCTCCCTCATTTATCCAATTGCAAATGTCAAATGTTTATCACGGTTTATCAGCTGGCGCTCTAATGCGATAGTTGCGTTTTTTATGAGTAATATTTTTGAAAAAATTATATTAAGAGTTATTAGGGCATAGAACTAAAAGCTACGATGCATAAATAAAAAAAACAATACTTTTAATTTTTAAAATGCAAAAATGTATTTTTCTAAGTTTAGTCCCTTTTATAAAGTAAGCAAAATTTTTTACCAATCCTATTTATTTCAAGATACGCTTATTGGAATTTATATCTCTTATCTCATTCCTCCAATATCTTCCTAAATCTCATCCAGCTTCCTACGATTTTTCATTCCTACACACTCTTCCCCGGTATTTCCATTTGCTGATTCGCTTATATCCAGAGCGCACACACTCCCATCGTAGACCATTATATTTCCCTAATTCTCCAATTCTTGCAAACCACGTAATTGAAACACCCATTATAGAGGGGGCTGGCAGAATTTCGATTACAATTAAATCAGCACGAAAGACTAGCTCTGAAGTACAATTTATTACGGTTCGTGTGCACCCTAAGCAACTGTTTACTCCCTCTCTCTCCACCCCCGTTTTAAAGTTCTCGTAGGAGAGCAAAGGCCATTAACCGTGCTCGGAAGTGATGATCCACACAGGTGTAAAGAGCGGCAGGTTTTTGTTCTCAACACCATTGATCCAAATGCTCTGGGCGGCGAAGAGAATTACACCAAAAACGCTCAGTTCGTAACATGGACGAAAAAGCATGCACACACACACAAAAAAAATACAGAATAGAAACGGAGAGAGAAAGAGAGAGAGAGAGAGAGAGAGAGAGAGAGAGAGAGAGAGAGAGAGAGAGAAACAAAAAAGATGGAAGAAAACTTAGCACGCTTCAATGCACATTGAATAATGGAAAACTATGCATGGAACCCTCTGTAGAATTTCGTTGCACGACGATTGGCAGAAGGAAGAGAGGGTAAAAAAGGGAAAAACAAAGTTAATAGCATCAATGAATTCTAAATCTTAGACTCGATCGCTTTACTATTGTTAATTGCTTTGACACGCCTTTCACCTCGGTCAACAGTTCTAAAAGGGCCATCTTTGACATTTAAAAATTAAAAGCAACGTACAGTAACCCTTCCCTCCTCGTATGTTTATTTCCTTTGATCGATTTATTTACAGAATCTCGTGCCTAACTGCCGAGCCAATAAATTTTGAAAAACAAGTTTTTGAAATTTGTCTTTTCATTAGAAGAGAGAAGGCTCAACTTTGTTGCGTGAATTATGTTGCTGGAAGGAGAAGAAGGGTATTCGAAAATAATCTTTATGCAAATAAGGTGTTTACATGAATAATAATAAATCAGAGCATGCGATGAGTTAACACTTTTGCAAAAGAGGAAAGGGGGGTATTTTTAAAGCAACAGTAACAGCAAGATAGATTAAAAGCATGACGTGACCACGTTAGCCAAGTAGGGATTACCTAGTTTAATTAAAATGGACGTAATTCCTAAATAAACGATGTATCCGAATTCCTGTATTTGCGCACCTTTCGAAATACTACTCTATCTATTTGCTTTCTTTTTATTTATTTTTGAACGTTCCTTTTGAACTTCGCTTCCATTGAAACCCGAAACTTAAGAAGAATCAATAAACTCGGCGAAACAGTGGAAAAATAATCTCGAGATCATTTGAAATTCAATCGGTTTCTGTCATGCGATTAAATGAATTCATTTTGACATTGTTTTTTAAGACAACAAGCACAAATAAAGAAAGCACACGGAGAATAGAGGAGGGAATTTAAAATAAAATAAAAAAAAAACAAACTTCAATTTCATTGTTTCTAGTAATTGATTTAAAAAAAATTTATTTTTGGCATTTCCATCCTCATAGTGTAATCTCTCTTTCAATGCTAAATTAGTTTTAATTGGAAACGAATTCATATCAATTTGTGATGGAGCATTTTTCTTTTCAATATTTCGTGGCTGTTTGGTTTTTATTTCTTAAATTTTATTCCCGTTTCGATGGGGGAAAAATAATGAAATACGAGAATGTTGGTTTCAGACTCAATTAAAGTGAAGTTCGTCTTCGTTATTTTTCTTTTAAATTTGTTTATGCAATCTTCCAAGCAATGAAGTACAAAAGTCGCTGAAAATAGGCAGTTCTAAAATGAATTCTTAAAAGAGGAAAGTCGAAGTCTCTTGTTTATTCTACAATGAACCTCACGAGACTATCAAGAATTTAACATTGCAATTAATAGCTCTACAATGCCACTATGGAGGCATTCATAGATTTAAGTTGATGGCGCTTCTATTACTACTGTTGCTACACTTCTTTAGCAACTGTAACAAACATATAACGTAAAAGCTGATACGAAATATACATACTTATATAGACAGCATATGTTCAGCGACAGATCGTTATTAGAACCTCAAAGGTTTCAAATATATCATTATATCTTAAAGTCTTTGTGAATGCTTTTTAGCTAATAGTTTGGGATATTTTTTTAAAATTATGATTGAATATTCAAATAGAAAGAGGAGCAACGAAAAATAAACTTTGTCAAAATAGAGAATCGTTAATAGATATAAATATAGGACGCAAATAAGAATTAGGTATCTCGAAGAATTCGCATCAGAATAGCGTCTTCTCCATCTATCATATTACGAATGATAAGTTCTCGAGAATCACATAAACACATTTTGTAAGCAAAAAACGATAAAAATGGAGGGTGGTAAAAAAAAGGAATTTCAATTTTTTCCCCTAATCTAGAATTCCATTTACGTGAAAATGTATTGATTCTTTCCTACCGTCGCAGCTCTGATACTATTGCCTCTCTTTTAGAGAAGTGATGTTGATTGAGGTATTTTATTTATCCCGGTTCATTGACGACTGGTTGTAAAATGTGGCCTCGCATTCAGTGGCCAATGGCCGCAGTGAAAAAAAAAATAAGCAAAAGAAAAAAAAAAGAGAAAGAGAGAGAGAGAGAGAGAGAGAGAGAGAGAGAGAAAAGTACGGTTAGCCCTATTGGTGTGATGTGCCTCGTTTAATGGAATAAACACGTTTATTGTTTGTGGAGGGTAGGAAAAGGTTCGGGGTTTTAGGAGGATTTTTTGGGGTCTTCCTATTTATCTCTAGCTGGAGCAATGATTGATAGGCCAATTGGAATCGAGTGATATCGGGTGGCAAAGCACAGGCACACTCTGATTATCGATTTCATCACCACGAAAGGAGTCCGAGTCTAAATGAAACAGAGCACCCGCTCCAATCACAAAATGGATAAGAGATAGCAATAACTAACGATGGCAGAACGATGACTGGATCGTTTCCCACCCTAGTCCTAATAGCCCGTCCACTCCCGCAAACTTTGTTGAAGATGCGCTATTACATTCATCATAACTTAAACGGCGATCTGTTTTCTTTCTTTGGGCTTTATTTTTACTTTAAGTATGACGCATGCGTAATAATCACAATATAAACACCGTTGCTCATTGGAATGAATAGTAGAAAATTAGAGTAGTGGACTGTGTTTTGGAACTTTACTAAGAATTCAAAATGCGTACGTTCTACATATAATCATTTTTTTTTGTTTGCAACTTTTGTAGGAATGTTTGCGCGTGTTTGGTGAAGGAAGTCGTCTGCAATAGAGTTTTGAGAAGTTATGGAGTATTCTTTATTTGTTTATATCTAAGGACAGCCCTGCGGTTACATACAAGTTTATTCAAAATAACATCGCGCACGAGATTAATTTATCCTGTGAAGCAAAGACCATGGGGTAGACGTCACCAAGATGGACGCCTCGATATTGGAAATTGCGTTCGGAATTTTCGTTTTTTCACACATTTAGGGTTCGAGTTAAAAATTTTTTAAACATATTACGATGTTATTAAAATTTAGTTTATTTTTAAGTGCCAAATTACAACATGTGTGCAAAATTTATATGAGCACGGCTACATCAAAAGAAATCATACAAAATATAGCAAATCATATTTTTTTACCGGACATTTACAATCATCATAAGAAGAATGAACACATCATATTCATTATTAAGTAGCGGAATAATGGAGCTAGTTGTTGTTTTCACAATGTCCGTCTGTGTGTCCGTCCGTCCCCTTCATAATTTCCACATTTTTTGAGGTAGAAGGTTGAAATTCGGAATGTAGCTTCCTATGGGCATGTGCACCTACACTATTTAGTTTGGTTTTGATTGGCCCATTGGGGTCGGAAATTAGAGGGGACCAAAAGGTCTACGCGTATTTAAGCATATAAAAGAGTGAAATTCGGTATGCAGATTCCTCTAGGCAAGGTCAACATTACTGTAAAGTTTGGACCAAATTGCCCCAATAGGGTCGGAATTGTGGGGGTGGCAATCACTTGGTCTTTAGAACTTTATGGCAACATATAGGGTGTCATATATCATTCGATCGAAAATGAAGAGAAAGGAAAGAAGATAGGGTTCTTTTATATTTTCTAAATAAAAGGTTCGAGAAAAACAATTTTTGATTTAAAAAAAATAGGGGATTAAAAAGTGCAAATGAAGGAATAAAAAATTAGATGAACTCAAGGCTTCCGCTACTTTCCTATACCTTCCTCGGGAGGCTTAATTTCTTGTTTAACTTAAGAATTAAAAGAAATCGTCATTAGAGAAAATCCGCAAATTAGAGAAATATGGTTATGACGAAGACGAAAAGAAGGCACCTTGAAGTTAATATAAGATAAAAGTCCGGACTGAATAGAAGCTCTAGAAATTTTTTAAAAAACAGGATATCTTGATATACTAAGACCATCTCATATCTGTGTATAATAACTCTTTTTGACATTTCAGAAAATGACTAAAGTTGTTGCGAATAAGTTTTAAAATATCGTATAAAGCTACACGAACAAAACGTCTTTGGACACGTAAAAGAGTTGTGCACAATTGGTCCAAATCGGTGAATCATAACTCATGATGGGAGGGACAACCACATCATAAAGCTTTGAGAATATTTCAGAGTTACCAAGATTACGGGTAAAGCGAAACGTCACTTAGAAGCAGGGCCGTACCCAGAAATTTTTTTCGGGGGGGGGGGGCTGAGGGGGGCTGGCCCAATCCAGCTTGTGGAGGGGGGTCCCCCCTGTTACCGGATTTTGTTGACATGGTGGCTGCACCCCCCCCCCCCCTGGGTACGGCCCTGCTTAGAAGAGCATAACCCTTCCGAGTAACAGCTAAGATACACTGTTTAAAAGAAAACTTAGAATCAAATAGCTCACCCAAATCACTGAGTAGAAACCCTTTGAATATGCGTTAATCTTTCAATTTAAATAAAGTTGTATGTGATAACGGAGTTTTCCTTTAATACAATGCTTCGAGTGGGCTTTTTTTAATTTCATGAAAAAATCAATTCATAAGTAAATGAAAATTCAGCTACATTTTCTGGAACTAACCGACTTTTATTGATTAAGCTCATTTTAGACTTATTACGAATATATAACAAAACCAACCCAAATATTTTAAAGCTAAATACACAAAACACAATTGCCTTAAAAAGATGATGTTCGAGAAGGACTTCGTAAGAGGCATCATACATTCAAAATCTTAATACGATTACAATGCCGATTGAGTTAGAACACAGCGGTTGGTTTTACGAGTAATTTACTTCGAGTTTTTAGTATCCTAATGAATTTAACTTTCCTTCAGGTTAATTTTTAACCATCGGCTGTGATTTAATTTAGCTTCCGCTTACCGCCGTATCAAGACGCAATAATTCAATTTATAGCTAAGGGGCCAGTGGAAGAGAAGGGAGAGCAGCCATTGTTTTTATGCAATAACTGAAAACAAAGACCGGAGATAAAATTATGTTAATAATGAATGAATGACCGGAAACCTTGTGGAAAACTCGCTGGGCTCTGTGCTCGGTGAAAGCTGCGTGGAGAAGTCGTCATGAAACACGGGATGGAACAAAAGCAGCGTGAATTGTTCGTGAGCAAGCTAATAAGCAAGCGGAAAACAAGCCTATCTGTTTGTATGGGGCTTTAGTGTTGGAGAAACAACACGCTCATTGCTTCCTATACATAAGCGGCTCCTGTCTAATCATTAGTCGTCGACTCGGGCGAGATGCAGAATGAACGGTTCCTCTCTCTCCCTATCGTTGGCGTTCTTCAATGCAGAAGGGGGTCTCTTCAAAGCTTTGCTCTTTTCCCTCTTCTCGAACTATCGATGCGACCGAATTTTCGGAGGCATTACTCATTTTATTACTTCATTAACTCCGGGGTCCGACGCGATCGGTGTCCTTTGTTCTTCGAACCCCCGTGCGTCGAACACAAGCGCATAATAACAAGCTTGGTCCAACCCGTGGCTCCGAAGGTGGTTACGGCGAAGGGGTGGTGGTAAAAGGGTAGGGAGGGTAGTGTGAGGGGAATGCTGGAGAAGGGTGGGGGGATGAACAAGAAGAAGCGTCACGACCGTCATTCACAACGTAAAAGGAAGAGAGAGAGAGTGAGGGAAAAAAATCAGCGCAACCGAGAAAAGATTCTCCAATTATATCCGGATTTGAGGCGCGGTTATTATTCGTCACGTTTTAGGAGTCATTTCTATCTTTTCCTTTCCGCTCTTCATTTTGAGGTAATAATAACTTTCTTTTCTCCTCTTTCCACGAGAAATCCTGGGGGAAACTGAGGAAAAACGTCACGCACTTCTTAGTATTGCATGGAAAACGAAAAAAGGATTCTTTCTTAGTCCGCGCATTGTGTACATGCTTTTGGGTGGTAAAGGAAATAATTACGTTTCGAGGACTTTTTGAATGAAAAATTCATTTTTTACTTATAAGTACGCAATGTATTTCTCGAATGCGATTGGTTTCAAACGTTAATAAAATTAGGTCGCAAAACTCGTGTACATTTTTAATAAAAGGTGGAATCCGTTGTGGTAAAATAAGTTTCTTTAAAAATTGATACAATCTTCTATCAATCAATCTTACAAATTCTTCGAGCCAAATAAGTATTTTCTAAAACCATCTTGACAAAAAACATTAACAAAAACATTAACAGATCTCAACTCCAAAAACTTTATTATAAACACAAAAAACAAATACCCCTTACCCTGAGTTCACTTAGAACATCCTTCTCGGAATAAGACCTCCCTCGCTATGTCACAATCAATTCTTCTTATAAAATTTTTTATATTAACCATCAAAATTTATGTATAACGTTGATTTTTATTAACAGCCATCTATGTATCAAGTAAATAACTATAAATACATTCTATCAAAATTGTATTTTAAATGCAATGTACGCAAATGCAGATAAACCTCAATTTAAATAACTGCATTCCCTCCCTCAATACTTAAATTAACTGAAACGAAGCTACCATAAAATTACTGAAAAAGGGGTGCTCTTAATACTTTAAGCACAGTCCGCCGACGAATCTTTTCGTGAAGCAATGCATACAGTCAACCAGCAAGAAATACGGAGCACAATATCACAGTAACCAGCACTATCCACAATATAATCTTCTCAAAAAGGCCGGAAAACGTCACGACCGATAAGTATATATTTTCCTCTTCTACATACACTAACGCCGGTAATTGAACACACCCACTATCATTAATTTTTATTTAGGTTCAGCTCCTTACAATCACGTAATGCAACACAAGAAAATCAACTTCAAGAGAAATTTAAGTGACAAAAAGGCGTTATTATCTTTAGCTCAACTATTTAATCTTATTTTAGTAACGCGGTTTCTCCTGCATTCTTCGCTCTCACGTTTATCTTGTATTGCTATTGCTGGTAACAAAAGTCGTCTTAAATGCTACAGCATGAACAATGCACAATTGACGTTACTGATTCAAAGCAATTATTTATACTGTGACTAGGACTGTGACAAGAAGCAAACTTGTCTGAGTTTACGACGAAAACACAGTAGCGGAAAACCTGAAGCAAGCTAGAATTCAATTTTTATTATAGTCTGGAAGAGGATTTGATTTATTTATTTATAATTTTTTTCGAAGTTGGCAGTTCTTTGTCAAGCGGACTTTCCTGTTTAATCTTTCGTGTTGCTGTCATTGGAAGTGAAATGGTGCGCAGTTATGTCTTCTTCAATTTACATCACAGCCGGTCGCTAGCTTACGAAAACAACCAAAACTCATGTTTGGAATCCTTTAAAAGAATTAAAGGAAATAGCAATGAAAAGAATGCAGTCAGTTCGGACACTGTAGCTTTTTTGTAAATATTTCAGCGTGTGCTTGTAATAAAAAATATAAGGCTAAAACTATTTCTTCATTAAATATTATTTCAGTAACATTAGCCTTCGCATTGAAAAAAGATTTTCTACATTTCTCCCCGCAACTCAACTCAAAAATGTCCATTTCAAATTAATTTTTAAGTTGCTTGTTCTTACATGTCGTGGTTTCTAATGCATATTTCTTCATGAGTAGCACGCGATAGATGCAGTTTAAATTTAAAATGCAGTATAATCCTTTCTATACAGTTAATTTTATAGTTTACAGTTTAATAATTTTTTTAAATATCCATTAAAAGCACTCTTCGAAAAAAAAATCGACGCACCATGTATAATAATAGCTCTTGAGATCAGCGGGTCGCGAATTCGAATCCCGCTAAGAGCATGGATGTTTGTGTTTTTCCTTTACTAATAGCTTGGGGAACCGAGCTAGGCCGCAGCAAGCCATCCCCTGCTAGGCTGGATTGCTAAAGATTAAAAGAATTACTCCTCTACACAGGGATAAAGGTAAAAAGAGGATAAGGGGCTAAGAAGAAGTAACTACATTAACGAAGCTTTAAGTTCTTAAATACTAGGATCAATTAGGAATTTCTTCAAATTGATATACAAACACAAGCGTACACAATAAAAACTTTTTCTTTCTATTAGTTTCCTTCTAAAATTTTAAAGGCCTCTTAAATTCACTTATGCTTAGTTTCTTTCAGGCCACTTATATCTTCATTACATTCAAGGAAGCATTCGATCGCTCCTTGTAGCTTAATTCATATATGCCGTAACATACAAATAAAGCTGGATAAATCATATATAATTATTGCACTCAGAAATTCTTTATCTGAAATGAAGCTATGATATTCTATAAGATAGACGAACATCAACTCTAGTCTTATTTTCAATCTTTTTCCCAACACGAATGTGATTCCAGTGCGGGCATTCTCTACTGATTTTCCATACTAATGGATGAATCAGTTAATATCGGAAGAGAGAACAGAATGGAGAATGTCTGTAGAAGAAGCATGTTTTCATTTGATAAAGACATTACTATGTTGTATTGTCGCATAGTGCTATCAAGCTATTGAAGAATAGTAAGGTTGGCGTTGCTATAACGATTTCATGAATTAAATTTGTGGATGGTTTGGTTTGGTTGGTTTGTTTGGTATTAACGTCCTTTTCAACTGCTATGGTCATTTCAGGACAGCGATATAGGGGCCACAAATTTTTCCTCGCAAGGGTTCTTTAACGTGCAGCCGGCAAACGACTACACGGGACCAACGGCTTTACTTCCCTTCCGAAGGAAGTGCGTGATCTCAGGATTTTCCTCGTCGTCCTCGGCCGGGGTCGAACCCGCGTCCTCGAGCATCAGAGGCGATCACGCAACCACTGAGCCACCGAGGCCGATAATTTGTGGATGCAATAATTGATTTGTGTGATATATAAATGTTAAAAAATATGTAAATGTGCAAAAGATTTAGTTCTATCATATCTAGCTATAGGTTAATTGGAAGTTTTCATTTGGTTTACTTTTGACGGCCACTTTGAATGAAGGGTCGTATAAAAACACTTATTAAAACTTGTATTTTAGGTTGAACTTTTTTATGAGACGAATTGAACTCACTTCATGAGTTGATGACCATTTAAGTTTCGAACTACGCTCATATTATAAATTCTTCATATCCTGAGATAGGAGACAAGAAGTGCGATATTAATAAATTAAAGCCACACTTACTGACATTAAAATTTAATAGGATTCATTCGTTAGTTTATTATACATAAAAAAACGCTATATAATTTGCTTGTAACCCATGAGCATAATCAAGTTCCATTCTCTTCCCACTTCCTGCTTAACCGCCAGATCACCATTTCTTCATTAATCAATTGAGGAGTGAATTAACGTCCTCTGTGTCGAAAGGGAGATTCCACCAAAGGAAAAAGAGAATCATACGTTCATTTAATTTTGTCATGTTAAAAAGTAACGAAACAATAACCCGTCATTGATCACGGCGGTGACAGGATGTGCGTTCGTTTGTCAAAGGCCTTACTACGACGGTTTGCTTTTGTAGGGCTTAATGACACCGAGACACAATAGCTCATTTCGAACGATGACAGGCCCTCACAGAAAGGGGAAAACGCTCAATAGAGAGGAGAAAAAATATAAAATACGCAGAGCTAATTAAAAATTTAGGGGTGAAGTGGCCATCTCTCTCTCTCTCTCTCTCTCCCTCCCTCCCTCCCTTTCTCTCGTCAAAATCAATCACTTCGTTAACACTAAAGAGGAGTTAAGCAGCAATCCGCACTCTGCCCTAAAACTACGGATTCTAATAGACTCTTCTATACTAAAAGGTGGAATGCCAATCAAACTTAGTGGCGCACAGCATTGCACAGATTCGTTAATTAGTAACAATCCCTCAAGGGAGAATGGAGGAAACTGTTATTGTGCAGCATAATAATATTGTGGCGAACCGATCAACTGTAGTCGCGGATTAAAATCCTGCTCGGTGACATCGATTAAAATTAAACAAAATCTGCGTAATGAGATAAATACTACACATCAAAACTGCCTTATCATGCTGTAGCACATATTACAAACCTTTTAGAGATCAGTACTAAAGACAGAGGCTTAGGCAAACGAAAAATGTTAGTTTAAATTTAAAATTCAAGTAAGTAGGGGTACCGCATATTGTAAGTAATGATATATCTTGAAAATATTATTTTTTAAAATTAAATAAAAAACCTCGTATATTATACTAAATATTGATGCCCAACCTTAAATATTTTAATTCAATTAAAAACATGAAGAAAATTTTTGAAATCAATAGCAATTAGCGATTCGTATGTGAAAACGATTTTATTCTCTTTATTATTAAAATAGCTATCCTTTTGGCTAGGTATAATATTATTCTTGCGCTCATTCTATATAACATTAAATGATTTTTTGCAACCTGCTTCAATTAGCAGCAAAAAAGGAAATATTCAATGGATGCTTCAAATCAACTATTTTATGTGGTCAATTCTTAATCAAGTGTACTGTCTACCTACGTTCCTTCGTTATTACTAAATCTAATTAAGGAGGTCCGAGGAGAATTCGTTAGAAGTTAGTGGATGGCAAGGTGCCGAAAAGTGCTAATACTCGAAGCCAGGCTAACACTGAGTATTAGAAATAGAGAAGCAGGTTGTGACAAGAGTTGTGCAGTGCAGTTTTATATTTTTGGGAAAAGTGTTCGACTTGTATAACAATTTCACAATACTGTAGCAGAAACGACTGTAATATAATTGGATTAAAGTAAATATCGTTTTTTTTTCTTTTTTAAAATGAAATTATTGCTTGCACATAATAACATATTTTAAACAATTTTGCATTTACTCGTTCAGTTTTCTTGAAACTTTAATATGCAGAATTTTATAAAATTTACAAACCTCAATTCCAAAAATGTTGGGACACAATGAAAAGTTGCATATACAAAGTACCGATAGGTTTTTTAATTATATAAGTTGTGTAGTAAATTGTTAAAAGTATAAAAACACAGTTTCAACATAATTCCTTTCACAAACTTTATTGCTATTTTAAGAAATGCAGGCTACATCGTACATTGGTACGCAACAAGTGCAACAAATGTTGGAACAGCGCTTATATTTTTTCACATTTTACCTTTGGGTTGAACACCAGGTTGTCTAAGTTTTCGACTGGAATTCTTTCCCGTTCCTGCTGAATATAGGCTTTTAATTGTGCAACTGTGCTCGGTCTGCATTGGCGCAATTTGCGCTTTTTAATGCGCAAAACATTTTCAATAGGAGACAGGTTAGGACTGCATGCAGGCCAATCAAGTACCCGCAATCGACGATTATGCATCCAGGCCTTCATGGAACGCACAATACGGGGCTTGGCATTGTCCTGTTGAAATATGCAGGGATGCTGATGAAATAATCGTCGTTAAGATGGCAACATTTGTTCCTCTAGAATCCGTATATAGCGCTCAGCGTTAAGAGTAAGAGAAGTGCAGGTTGCCCAAACCCTGGACACTCATGCGCCCCCATACTATTACTGATTCTGGTTTTGAACCGTACGGCGGTAACAATCCGGGTGGCCCTTTTCGTCCTTGCTCCGAAGAACCCGACATCGATTTTTTCCATAAACGACTTGAAGGGTGGATTCATCAGACCATAGGATGCGTTTCTACTGATCTATGGACCACCTTGCATGGGCTCGTGCCCACTGAAGTCGACGGCGTTCCTGGACGGCATTGATGAACGGCTTGCATTGATCATAGTACAGTTTAGGTTGCATCTACGAATAGAGCGACGAAGTATATTGGTCGATACATGGTTTCCAAAGAATCCCTGAGCCGAAGAGGTGATTTCGACTACAGAAGCATGCCTATTTTTAACGCAATATCGCCGGAAGGATCGAAGGTCACGTGCGTTAAATACTGGTTTTCGTCCTATTCCTTTACGTACGAAAATTTCACCGGATTCGCAGTAACGTTTAACAATATTATGAACGGTAGAGGGAGGCAGGTTCAAAATCCTAGCAATTTTGCGTTGCGATTCATTATTTTCATATCTTTGGAATATTCGCCTTCGCAAGTCGTTTTTAACGGGCTTTCCTCGACCCATAACGGTGACACAACTGCGGAACCCGACTTTTCTGCATCTTATATGCTCATGCAAACTCGAATTCGTCACGTTATAGCCGTTTCTCGAACATTCGACCACGTTCGGGGCTTCTTCTCCCCTTTTCCATCTATTTTGACACGTGTTGCGAGCATACACGTCAGCATTTTGCATAAAGTACAAATGTTTCAATGAAATAATTATATATCACGATTATTCTATCAGTTTTAATTAGAACCACATCGCAAACAGGTTACTAATCTTCAAAGTCTGTGTTTATTAGCTTTTTTTAGTGTGTTCAAACATTTTTAGAATTGAGGTTTGTATTAGAAACAATCAAACCATCCGCCTACTATGATTGTCCTATTGCTTGTTATTTTATATAATCCAAAAGATATTCGAACAAAAACGTGATACAGAAAAAAATTTTTAATTCTATAATGTGGAAATCGATTCAACTTAGACAAGTACGCATTGTTGTTCTGTATTCTCCATTTCTTCAGGTCTTACACGGAGATACAACTTTGCCGATATTCCGTGAAGCTTACCTCAATACATTAAAGCAGATATTAAAATATAATATGATAATAGATATAATCGTGTAAGATTGATGCATCAGAAATTTCGTTAATGTTTAAACTTATTCTATAACTCGGAGCAAAGTTCACTGACATATTTATTAATTACTAGCTCATTTCAAACAATAATTGACGCTTCTGGCACCAGAACAATAGCAAAGGATAGATTAGAGAATATGTGTGAATATTATTGAACATACTAACGTTGCATAGAGTCTCACGAAACCCTAACGGCAGGGAGTTTTTGAAAATTTTTCATACAAAGAGACAAATTCTTTCTTATTTCGAAATAAAGCCAAAAGCGAAAGATTAGGATGTAGAACAATTTCTTTAATTTATAATATTTTCTTAAGCAGAGACACAGAGGATCTATGAGATCTATAGCAACAAGTTACAGAGAGCCAGAAAAGGTGGGAAACCCCTTTCGTCACCATTGAATGTGTTCACTCTGGTAGCCATGCATCACTTATTGCCCTGCATCGCAGTTTCCACTGCAGGAGGCTGGAACGCAGAACACCAAGATGAATTCGTAACCACTCCTGCCGACATGCTTTCCAAAGACCCTCCACTGTTGGCGATCGTCTCTTTCCGAGGGCCCGTTCAAATAGGCCAAAAGCCACAAAAATCCATAAGCGATGTATCGTGCCACTTGACGGGTATGATAGTGAATGGAATGGAGCGGTACCGGTATCTTCCTGCATGCGTTCCAGGAACAGGCCAGTTGACGCGGCGGTGTGACTCGACGCCTTTGTCTTGGTGCAGCCATATCTTCTTTACCTTACAAATCGGCGATGTCACGGATAAATATGGGGGTTAGAACGCTAGTATGATAGGATATGGTGCGGCAAAAACTTATGAAAGTGGCTCTTGTGTTGCTTCTCCAGTTGAAAATCACGGTTGAAAATTGTGTTTACCATGTACACAGATGTTTCGATAGATTCTGTATGTTGGTTTAAGGTGGCTTTGTATTACTATTAAACATCTGTATAATTTTAAATATCAAAATAAATAATTTTTATATCACTTGTATAAGGATATACAAAAAAAAGATGATAATTATTTTATATACAATTATAAGATGTCCCTACCTTCTCTACCACCAATGGCCCGTTGTGTTGGTGGGTTACATGCGGTTACGAGAGCCCGAACTTTCTGGACGACGTCAGGAATACGCTAGAGGATGGTCTCAGATTGGCCTGCTTTTTACCCTCAGGAATGGCGCCGCTTCTGGTTTTGCCAATGTTATTTAGTACAGTTGATATCCCTTACTTAGAAACTACGAAACCTTGCTTCTTGCATGCTTTCTTAATTTCGGACTAGCTGAATTTGACGTCGGAAAGGGCTGGTATGTAGCCCTCCCAATATCCGTCAATTTTCGGTGGCATAATTCACTGTTTTTAGCACGCTGTTCGAATATTAACTATTTTAATACCTGCCCTAATAATACTCAACATACGTGAAATGAACGCGCGCGCCATATTTAGGGTGTGTCTGAAAAGTCCGACCGGTCGCCAACAGGTTACGTGCTACAATCGGTGGTCGTTTGCTTCCGTTTGTTCGTTCATGGACAGCGCGGTCGTGAGTATTTTGCTTCGATATGGTTCCTCATCATATTTCGCCATCTCCTTTCTTCAAAATATATTTACTACGTATCGGGCACTCGAACACTTGAATTTTCTAATTTCGTCCGCCATTTTGATTCTATTCACGAGGCAGCCGACCGCGAACGGCGTTGGACTCCGGTGGCGATTAGCGCGACCGGTCGCATTATGAAAACGCTCATCGCGACCGGTTACTCGCTATTTTTCCTCATCATATTTCGCTATTTCCTTTCTCCAAAGTATATATTTTACATATCGGGCACTCGGATACATGAATTTTCTACTCTCGTTCGCCATTTTGATTCTACTCACTGAGGCAGACGACCGCGACCGGCGTTGGACTACGGTCGCGTTATGAAAACGCTCATCGCGACCGGTCGTTACTTTATGAATCGAGAAAAAATTTAAAATGAATAAAGCCAGCTACGTATGCCTGCTTCGTTCCTGCGTCGATCAGACATAATCAAAATTTCAAGTCGGTCACTGGTGGCTCCAAAACGAGCTTTGCAACGGGCTTTGATAGGTCGCGACCGTTCGGAATTTTTAGACACACCCTTAAATATGCTAAATGTTACCATAGATCCCTAACAACCCTTTGTATTAGTATACTCCATTACATTTATTTTTGTATTCAACGAGTCGTTGGGACTCTTGAGCTTTCACACTTAAGCTTTATTGCCTACAAGCTCCAAAGTATCAAGTTACCATAAATTTTCTGTAACTTTAATTTCTAATATTTTTTTTTCAGAAATGAATATTTCCCGCACATATTTAAATATTAAAACATATTTAACGTGAAATTCGATATCTCAAAATATTTTATGCATCGAGAATCTGTTCTAATAAAAATTGTGTGTTATATTAATTAGAGGTGAATATGAATAATAAATATGTGAACTTGAAGAAATATGTTGATTTTACTTCATGAATAAATCAAACTGAAAATGAATATTATACAAGGGGAGGAAAACCGAGCTTCACGAAGTTTATCTCATGACTTTGTGGTGGTGAACCCAAGTGGAGTTTGTTGTTTTTTTTGTTTTATTTATAATTTTCATTTTTAATAATTTATTAGGTAAATGTAATATACGATTACAATTTTATATGACTTTTAAAACTTATGGAACTTTTTATCACTTAAATTTTTCTTTTCAAACATATTTTTCCTCATAAGCGTTATTTAAAGCCACACCGGATACACTGATATAGTAAAATTTATTATAATTAATTGAGAAAGCAAAGAAAACACGAACTGCAAGTAGAAAATTAATGCGGTTTAAGAAGTAACGTCCAGGAAATTTAATTTACGTAATTTAATCGAAAAATTAAATAATATGACTTTTAATTGGAAATTATTTCACTTAAAGTCCATCTAAATTTTAAATAAAGTCTGACGTGAAAGTATCAGTTAAATATAGATTATGCTCTTTCTTATATAAACTGTCTTATGAAAATTAGAAATTTCATTAAATATTTAATACATGGCTTTAATCTTGCTATTTAGAGTCTGAAAATTTTTAAATTAAATTAGCGAGCGTTTATATGTAATATTTGAAATCATTAACTATTTATTAGGCTCTTCACTTTAATGCATAATAAATGAACAAAATTCTAATAAAAGTTCTCCATTAAATAAATAGAGCTATTTTAAAATTCAAAATGTCATCCTTATAGAGAAGCTTTCATAGACACACCCTATTTATACGTAAGATGAAGTTAATTTATTTTAATCAAAATTTTTTTTTGATTTAATAAACTTTCGTAATTCAACATGAGTCTAAGCAAACGATAATGAAACACACAAAGGGTGTTTGTAGTAAAAGGAAACGCACTTCCAAGAAGCGGCCCAGTAATAAACTTCCGTTCACAGAAGAACGATCGTAAAAGCAATATTGCTTCACGTCACAATTATTGAGGATTTAATTGAATCGACTGCTGCTCTCATTTATTTTTGCCACGAAACAGACCCTTTATGAGATCAAAGTTACGAAGGGTTGATTGCGTGACATACACTTGATTTGCATAATCCCAATGCGTCCCGACGTCCAGTCGAAGCGAAATATATAAATAGTGTAGGGATATACAGTATCCACTTACAACAGGAGAATATGCAACTATGATGACACAAGAAGAGAAGGCTTTCGTTTATTAGATTGCATATGACCTTTTGTACGAGACTTTTCTATTAAAGTGCTGTGTTATTCGCTTTTCAGATGGATTAAATTTGCTCGTTTTCCGGATACGGTTTCTGTTTAAAGCACCCATTTACAAAATTTGCGTTCATTTAGTTCACATGGTAACCATAAAAGATTCCTCTTAAGTCGTGTATATATTTCGCCCATATCGAATCACATTAAATGGACTTGCTAGTGTTGCAATTTTAGCGAGTTCGGAAATGCTCCAAGTTTATTGTTAATACCGAGGTTCATTTAATATTGCAGAATTTGCATTTCATAATCATGAATAAAATATTTT
>JAHWFO010057283.1:4138432-4267325 GCA_023313115.1 Rhysida immarginata | reverse complement strand
TTCTTCTTTCCGAACGGTATGGTTTGATGTTTCTATTGATTTGAAAATCTGAGGTTTCCGATTTAACTGTAAATAGTTCACCATAGCTCCATTTCTTTTAGATGTTCCCTCAAAAAAGAATCGGGGTTTGCAAAATATCGGCGGCCATAAAATTTTGAAACTGACACCCTCCTAGAGAGTTTTTTTCTTCATTGTTATTATTGTCTGACGCGACTTGGAATATGTTGCCCATCAAATGTTCGAAGATATTCCAAAATCAAATTACTGGTTTTGAATAGGCTCGAAGTGCCAATAATAGTGTGATGTTTTGTGCTTTACATCGTTCAATGTATATTTCATGAAATTTTTATTAATTTTCTTCTTATCGCTTACGGAAAATGAACAAAAGTCAAGTATTGGGTTTATAAGAATCACCCTTTATTTTTAGCTTTACAGTTTTCGCCCATCAGGAAGGCCATACAAAATTTTTACTATTATATTAAGCGTTTTAATGCTTGGAGTAATTATAAGACTCTCCTCGACAGTTAATAAATTAGACTATAGACTTATAGAATACTAAAACTCTTATCTATAATGTTTCTAGATAAATCAGAGAATTAATTATTTTCATAATGAAGACATGAAGAAGACAGAGAAGGACGGGTTGGATATATCTATAAAGACAGCAAAATAAAAATCATAAAAACAAAACAAAGAATACTGTTTGGCGATTAAGTTCTTAAGAGACGAAAAAGTCGTAAAGAAGGCTCCTTTTTTGTCGTCGCTTTTGCTTTTTTCCCCTCCGCATCGAATGCCAGTAACAATTTCTCGTCGCTCTACACAGAAATGGAGAGGGTCTTGACAAAAGAAGGCGCACGACCGCGATAAGTGACGAGACTCTCGACCATAATGTTAAGGTTTTTGCAAAAATAAACAAAACCTAACAGCAGCAACAACAACACGAGAACAGCATCTTGAAAAAGACAAGAAACAAAAACATGGAACTCTCTTTCTTCACGCTCCAGTTGAAGCACTCCTTGTAGAATACAATGGCACAAACTTCACAAAGCAATTGGCCAGTTTTCCTGCAAGAAGGAGCAAAAAAAAAGTTGATGAATTTATTTTTTTTATCTTTCCAAATATCTAAGACGCGCATTTTTCGCTGCTTAAAAATTCATCTTCCTATCTTCATCCACCCACCACCAGTTCTTCCTTGCTCTTCATTTTAAAAATGTATTGGTACTTTATCATGTCGGTTAAAAGAGACGAACAGGCGTATCTTCTTACATAATTTCGTTCGCTCATCCATCGTTCCTCTTAAAATTGTTGATGAATAATTTGCAATGCATCTGGCGAGCTAACTCGCTCTTTTTATGAAGATCAATGGAGAACAGCAAAAGCGAAAAAAATAAGGATAACAGCAGGTTCTCTTTGTTTTCAGTCAAGGATTATCGTGAACGCTTGAAAGAAAAAAGAAAACTAAATAACTTAAAAATAGATATCTAGCTTTATGCTTGTTTTTTTTTAATGCTATACTTCTCCCGACTTATGGTATCTTTTCACTTTCATCTTGCATCCTCTTTGCTTCCATCTTTCTTGATTGACATGAGTTTCCTTTCATCCGCTTCATTCAATCATTACGAAGGTGAGTTTGTAAATAAATTCTTTAAGTTATGTGGCATCTCTTGAAATGAAATACGGTTAAGTCAACATTGAAGTAACTTTGAAGCAACTGTTGTTTTTTTTTGTACAAAGGAATTTTTACATTTCTTTTCTGCTTAATATTTCTTTGTTTTATTACATTATAGTCCAAAATGCGGACTATGATAAAAATGTCATCCAATGATAATTATAGAATGCCGTGATATTTCCTCTCGCGTATTCTTTGCTCTAGTATTTTGTAGCCCGTCGTTACATTTTCTCTTTATTCTATCATTTCAATGATCTATACCACTTTTCACATTCCATATTCTGACTTTCTGAAGCATACTGGTTACAATTGCTCATTTAAAGATATTAACTTCAGAACTCTAGTTTAAATACATAATATCGTTTGTTTGCGACCTTTAAAGCCATTTAACTTTCGTAGTTCGTCCATTGGCACTAAACCTTGAGATTAAACGACTGCAACCTTAACAGTTGTTTCTCTATAAAGAATAATTAATGTAGATAAAGGAGTGAATGTGCGTTTGACACTTGGAATTGGAAATGTACTGCTTTGCAAACTTAATAAACTAATCCTTATGACCTTTAGCCATGGCAAAGTCCATCGGAAGTAAATTGCAGAAAGAATCTTTAATCCTCTTCATTTTATTCTTACTTGATGCTCTTAATCACTACAAGAATATATTTCTGCACTGGCAAATTTTATGTAATTAAGCTACGTTATAAAAATTTTATAAGTTAAGCAAATTCTTTAATAAGATTTTTGTATTTTTCAGCATTTTAACACAATTTTAATATTATATCGCTTTACAATGGAAGATATATCACCTATAATAAAACATATCTCAGATTAATTTAATAACCTCCTTAACCATTTTCTAAAGAGCATTATCATATTATCATAATATCGTTAGTCTCTTACAGAACAGTGAATTTGAAAGAAACGCGCTTTAATGACATTAGAATATAAGCTCTTAACATTAAAATTTTAACAATTTCAGTATCGTAAAATTAAACATAAAATATTTAGTGTAAATAAATAGGAGTATGTAAAACGTTTTAAAGGTACTCGTTTGCTATGCAAGGAAACTTAACAGAGAAGCCTTAAATAAGGCGGAGTTTTGAGCTTTACAATATTTCCTTTCTCATTTCCTCCTAATTAGCTTTTGAATTATTTTTACTATGAAAGCGGACAGATACACGATCCTGCCATTAATATCCACACATTTGCATTTACATATGAAATATCGAATGATGTCTTCTTCCAGCCCATCCTTAACGCAATCACCAGGTCGATTTTTCTCAGTAGGCGGCGTTCTTTATCCCCACGAGTCAGTATATCCCGAACATGTTCGATAGCTTTCAGATATCTAGCTTGCGCAATCGAACTTTTCCAAATCCTAAACCCACTCTGTTGCCAGAGCATAATGGCATGGTCCTTTGTACTGTAGATAACTCAATTAACAGGTGCGTCCTTCGCGAAGTCTCTATTGTCATTAAGGCAAAATGCGAATCCTTTTTCTATTTCACAAGGTTTTGAAGTTTACCAAATAATTTTGGCATGAAACCCTACAAATCTAACTGAATATTAGCCTATATGACACCCTACCATCATTCCACGTTTGGTAATTTCACTTCAGTTATCTTACCTAATGACTCAGTCATCTGTTTTTCGAAACAAAATGTGCGTTTTTCTAGCAGATTATGAAAAATTTTTCATGCGTAAAATGTGTGCCACTATATGCAGAGTTGAGTCTAAATATTAATGGTAGGTCAGTAGGAAATGTTACCTAAAATTATTTTCCACCTAGATGCTAAATAATCAATAAATTAGACGCAGAGACAACGTTTTTTAGTACTTATTTTGCTAACTTAACCTCATAATTATAAAATTATCAATATTATCTACAATTTTAAATCTACTCCCTAAAATATCATACCGATTGAGCAACACTGTCAACATTTAAATTTGGTAAAAAAAAATATGAATTTGGTATATCACATGTCAGTTTCATGAGGCTTGAGCGTTTAAATTTTCTAGCCTTAGCCCTCTTCATAAAAATTCTAATACCTATTAACAAACTGAGCTTTTGAAGGCATCATACTCTATTTCATAACTAAATTACTTCAAAGGTTTTCGATGAGTTTTAATTAGCATTTTCTGTTGCTGTCATGACCCTTTCATTCATTCATTTGCAAAGTATCATGAAGTCAAAGGGTAAAAATATCATCTCTTAAACGAAATAAAAGCTAACAATTTTAGTACTTACTTATAAAGCTTTTAATTTTAATTTTAATTCTCTGTGTAGAATTTTCTTTCCTTGTACCACTATTACAATTATACAAAGTATGTGCATACATTTGTTTTGTTGATCAAGTATCGTTTACGTAAAACTGTGTTTGCCTTATATAATTTAAGGTGTTTACTGACTTTAGTAGGCGTCTATTAAAAATTAAATAAGTATTGACACCCAATAAGTATATAGACACCCAACATTTCATGTGTATTATTATTTTTCATACAAATAACTGTGAATATGTACTTATATTTTATATATATCGTTTGCAGTAACTTATTCTCATCTTGAAGAAACATGCCCCGAACGCCTGGTGCAAAAGGCGCGGTAACATATGTGCATGTAAGATATACGCGTAGCACATAGCTTTTGAGCACGAAATACAATACTGAAAAGCAGGGTGTCTATTTACTTATTGGATGGCACTGTATGTGTATAGTGAATTCCTTTAAGAAAATAGGAATGCTTTATTATCCAAGCTTCAGGTATTATTATAAATTTAAAAGGTTTTCAGATATTTACAGAAAATTACTGCTTAAACATCTTCAAAACTCACTTGACAAATGAATAATAAATGCAGAGAATCTTTTATCAGTTCGTATAAGATGGAAAGACGTGAATATTAAAGGAATAATACAATACTAATTCAACACAATAGTTAATCATTATGAAGCCAATATACGAGGCAATATTTGTTTAAAGATTTCAAAGATCCAGCATTTTATACAGCAGAACTTGGATAGTAGAGATTCAGTGAGCTATAAAATATTCGAATTGCTCAAAATTGGAATTAGAGAAGTTTGCATTTAAGTGAAAAAAAATTAAAGTTTTCATTAAATGAATTTGGTCAACAAAATCAGCACAATCGCAATTTATTTAGTTTTTTTAGACAAAATTCCTGGAACAATGTGTGCTTTTTTTTAAAATTATTTCTTGCACTTTGTTAATCATATGAACATTCTGAATTTATGTTAAAAAATTTTTGAACATTTTTCGGTTTGCTTAGGACTTTCTGAGAAGCAAAACTTAAATTATAGTCTTTTAAAGCACCATGCAAATTATAGGTTCATAACACATAAAATAAAAAAGATACTGACACGTACGAGAGTAATTATCTAAACTAAATGAAGGGTATGGAATTTTACTTTACATTGTATCTCGTCTCTGGGAAACAAAAGTAAATACAAATTACACTCACACTAGTTTTTCGTGAAATAACATTGGTCGTAACGATTTCATGTAAAGTACCGCACCATAAGAACCATGGTGTTTACTTTAAAGCGAGTTTGAAAACCTCCATTACAGCGTATAACGAGGACGCTGTTTCATTGTTTATCTTTGAACTAAGCAAAATAATCTTTTTAAAGGCCTTGTATTTACATTGAGTTTAATTATGAATTCATGGAAATAACGAAACATTTCGAAATAAGCCGTAATTTGAATAACAGATTTTCTAAATACATAAAATTCTACTACATTTTATATAATTTTTTAATGTGCTCATTTTCATTGCATATTAACAGCTTTTCTATGTAATCAGATGACATTAGATTTAGAGTGTGAACATTCACATCACGGTAAAGGTTTATCGATTTCAATTATAAAAAATTATAATGTACCACTTCAATTTTCCCCCCTTTCTTTTATGTTTTTCATTGATCTTTATAAAATAATCGAGTCTTTATTAAAATCGATCATTGGTGTTTGAATTTCACGAATCCCACGAAGATAATGATCGATAGGAATATTATTTAATCCTTATAGAGATGTTTTTCCTTTGTTGTTATCGTCAGCAAAAAAGAGATTTGTCTTCCAAATTTAACAATGCAAGGATGAGAATAATTGATGGCATCATTAAATGGTAGTTGGAGATGCTAAACGAAAGCCCTTGAAGTTTTTTTGTTGGCAGTATCGTATTCTCTTAATGACCAGGAAAGTACCGCAGGCCAATTTTCCTTCCGTTTTTCTCTTTTTTTTTAAAGTTTTCTTTTTTTTTTTTTAAACTTATTCAAATAAGAACTTGAAAGGAGGAAAGGCATAGAAATTAATCTGCCCTTTTATATTTTTTCCCCTTGAATGTCTTTTTTTTTAGTATTTAGGGACATTTTCAGGATCCTCTTGTTCGTCTTCATTTTCTGCTTTTTATCTTGCTTTCCTTCCCTTCTAAGTTATCATGCTTTTTCTTTCTTTCTTCTTCTTTCTAAATATTTAAAACTAACTTTTTTTCCTTGTGAATACCATCTCGAGCAGTGGTTCATACCTCTTGTTTTGTGTTTGTGCTTTAGCTAGCCAGACTCGTTTCCTCTCTCTCCTCTTCTGGCTCCCTTTTTCCCTTTCTGCAAATCCAAAAGAAGAGAAACCGCCCCCCAACTTCATCCATTGGCAATGGAATGAGCCTTGGCGGAACCTTTCCATTCTCATCTCCAGTTATTTACATATCCGGGGATGGCATCTGTCTCTCCGAAAGCTCCCCTTACGGTTCCCCAAAGAGGAATTATACTCGTCGTGACTTACGGCCGTCGAAGCTGACTGGATGGTAGCTGGATATTGCTCCGAATCTCCCTCCATTTAGGTTCGCTCTGTGTCACGTAAGAAAGAAATTCTCTCTTCCCATCCACCCCTTGGCCCCTCTCTTTTCTCTCCCTCCCTAACTGCCTTGTTCTTTTTTCTCTCTCTTTTATTCATACATGCTCTTCTCAAGTGAAAGCTAAGGAAGGAGTGGATTCAGAGTGGGTGGCGTGTTTGTGTGAAGAAACTACTTTGCCTGACAATAGCGTTTATATTCATTTAAAATGGCACAGGACCCCAAGAAGAAAAGGACGGTTGCGCTTCTGATTAGTGAAATACATTCGGCGCCTTCAAATCCGAGGGATCTTCATCCTCCAACGAGACTCGGGGAATTGGAACCCGCCGCCGTAAACTTCAACAACCACCCTTGGACTAAGTTTTCTCTGTTGTCTGGGCAAAGGCGTTTCCTCTCCCGTTGCATTCGCATAGAGAATATATCAGAGTGATGAGAGAGAACCCCGTCGCCCGCCCTCTTCTCCTTCGACCGATTCGCCAGCGCCGCCGCCCGAGAGACACGCAAAGGGGGATTGACGGTGGCCCAAAAAAAGAATAAAAGAAAAGGGCATTTTCCCCACTTCTCTATTTTACTACGCATGGTCCTCTTTCTTTGGCTCTAGAATTGTTATTATTCAATGCAAATCAAGTAAAAGGAGAGAAGTGAAAATGAAATATTTACGTAGAAGATAAAAAAACAATAAAAAAGTAAGTAAACAACAAGCCTCTAGATTCTAGTGTTTTAAAGATAGAGGAATAGACGAAGGCGGGCTATGGACATATCACTTTTAAGGCTCAGAGTTCATAGTTAATTTCAATCATTATTTAAAATTTAATTATTAAATGTTATATATTTTTATATTCAATCCATAATATATATTTTTTAAGGAATGATTTGAAAGAAACAATGATATTCAGCTCTTAGATATGCTCTATTTAAACATGACTCGAATATAAACGCAATTGAATCACCAAGGAAAAAATATTCATAAAGTCTGATAAATGCAACTAATCCAGATTTCTATAAATTTATGTTAGAAACCCCGTAAGAGTTTGCATAAGCTTACATGGATCTTCTTAAAACTGTTCCTTAATCCAAAAATTCATGAAAAAAGGGGATATGTAATGTTTCGATCAAAATTGAGTTCGGTGATCCAGATACACAACACTCCTTTGAGCGATAAAATGAAACATGTACTCGTACTCTAACGTTATATTATTATTTTTTTAATTTATTAATTGGGATCCAATGGTCCATCCAGGGCCTGTATGGCCGACGAGTTGGGTCCCTGGATTGATGACTGCTGTAAGATGGTCGCTCGCAGCAGCCGGAAGGGGGGGGGGGAGATTGTCGATCACTGATGGTCGCCCATCCAGCGACTAGCCGTGCCTGATGTTACTTAACTTCACAAAGATTGTGTTTAGTGAAAGCCCACCAGGCCGCAGCCTCCCCCTGATATTGTAAGCCACTGATATTGTTTTATTGAGGTTATTCATTGCATTAAGAAGGTTTTTATTATTTGTTTTTCTAAAAATATTAATTTTGTAACATATCCTTTTTTAAAAATGATAAATTTTAATATAATCTAGCAAATTGGATTAACTGAAACTAATATACAATTGGGTTGACATAGGTATACAAGTTATCTCACCTAAAGTGAACCAATAGCCAACTCCTATATACAAATCTGACAGAGTACTTTCAATGGAAGAATTATTGTACTTTTATATGAGGGGTTTTTTATGTGTATTCCATTTCCTGTGCAATGGAAACCTCTATTTTTAATGGTATTTTCAGATTGTACACACCATTTGAGAAATGTTTTATTCTTGGTGTTTTTTCAATTGATCCAACCGTTTAGGAGAGGCACTAAAAGTGTGGTGTTTGGATTTACAGAAAAGAAAAGAAAAACAGAAATTCTTTGAGGGGCTGTTAAAGATATAATTTACAGAAGTCGACCAACAACACTTGAGGACATGCAGTGCAGGATTCGAGATGCGTGCAATGTGTTGGATAAAAGAACGTTGCTGCAACATCGCTTACAGGTGTGCATAAACCAAGAACTACATACATATTTATAACATTTATTGTGCAACCATTGTTTTGCATTACTGTAAAAATGTTATGCTCAAATAAAAATATTGCTATCCATTATAAAATCCATTGTGTTTAGGAACAATATCTGTTTTTTGCCTTTTCTTTAAATCCAAGCACATCACAATTTCACACTTCTATCTCCTAAACGGTTGGATAAATTGAAAAAACACAAAGAATATAACATTTCTGAAATATTGTGTAAAATCTAATAACATTATTAAAAATAGGGGTTTCCATTGCACATTTCAAAGTCTACTTCCATATTCGAAAAGGGCGCCGGTTTATTTGGAAATGGAATACACATGAAAACCCCTCACATAAAAGTACTCTGTCAGATTTGTATTTTAGAAGCTGCCTATTAGTTCACTTTATGTGAGACATATTTTTATATGAGGGTTGCTCAAATGAAAGTAGACGCCTCCCATTGCGTCATAACTATAGGGTGTCCACAAAGTCTGGGTACATAGGGGATTAACACATACTTTTAAAAGAGAAAAATTTTATTTAATTCTAATGTTAAAAATAATAAATGTTCTCTCATGTGGTTTAATTCTATAATCTTCATTGAGTAACTTTCTCTTTCAACATACCCCAGAAAAAGAAGTCAAGGGGAGAAAGGTCTGGTGAACGAGGGGACCACTCCACATCACCTCTTCTTCCTATCCAATGAGGAAAAGTGTCATTCAGCCAATCTCTAACAGCTGTAGCAAAATGGTCAGGGGCCCCATCCTGCTGAAACCAGTCCGGAAGTTCTTCCCCTATGCATCCAGACTTTGTGGGAACCCTGTACAGCGCTCTAGTGAAGGGGTGTGCTAGTAGATTCACTATTCCAGACGTGTACCGTCATAAATTGCGAGTTCACCTGTTCGTGAGGATACAACGAACATTAGAAGAAACAAGTGTAAAAATGGATGCGTCAAGGACGGAACAGCGAGGACCACTCACTGCTGATTGATTTTCTGCCAAGGAAATGCACAATCATTTCGGCACAATGCTGCAGTACTCTCACGAAACTTCGGTAATCAATCAAAAACAAACGCCAAGATCTTCTCTCATAACAGGTAATCCTTCTGCACGACAATGCCCGCTCTAACGTCTCCCGGTAAACCACCATGATGTTACAGAAATTCTGCCTACAGCCCAGACTTGTCACCGTGAGATTTTCACATTTTTAGGCACCTCGAGAAAACATTGGACGAAAACGTGAAGGACACAGTGAAAGACGTTTTCAAAAAGCAACCACAAATCTTCTACGCCAAGGGAATTGACCTGCTGTGTAAATGATGGGACCAACGCCTCAAACAATGGCGATTACTTTTAAGTTTCAAATAAAGGTTTTACATATCTAGAACGTGTCCACTTTTAATTTGGGCAATCCTTATAAATGTATATATAACAGTGTAGGCAAAATTCATTTCTATTGCTTATGCATAGATAATTATATAGTTGACCAAAGTATCACTTCATGTGTATATCAATGTGTATGTATGTATAATTTTGTGGGTACCGGAAAGTAATGTCACATTGTTTGTAATGCAAAAATTTTATGTTAAGAGGGTAACCAAATAGTGGATACTTACAATTAAGAAGAGGATCCACTTTTCCACAATGAAATTAATGAATTTCGGGTCTCATACTGAACGATGAAATGTGCATGTATGGACTAAAAAATAAACTTTGTGGAAAAGTGAATCAACCGCTGTTTTTTCATAGAAAAAAACTGTTTTCCTTAACTAATGATATAATTGCCATCGCTAGTTATCATATTTGCCTACCTTGAAACCGAGCTTTCAAGGTTTTCTTTCTAAGAGGACGTTGGCTGTAATGCAAAGAAGTCTAAAAGCGCTGTTTGGACATCATCACTTTTTGGAATCTTTTTTCTACAAATAAAGTGCCACTGAGATCACAACAAATAGCAGTCAGGTCTTTTTACTTTATAAGAGTCTTTGTATTTTAAAATTTTAAGACCTTCGATAATGGCATAAAGCCGAAACTTTCTTCGGGTCGTTTCCCATTATATTATTCCTTATATTAAATATGTATTTTTGAAGACGTAATTTCTCTATTCAAATAAAACAAAACCATCTGAAGTAGAAGCAGATGTTGTAATATCAGGGGAATAAGGTGGATGGGGTAGCTTTCCCAGCCAAAGTCTCTCATCATTTGTTGGGTCGGTCTTTCCAAATGAGGGCTTTGTTGCCCAACGAAACTTGCCATAGCACTCAACTCTAACTCTAACTCAACTCTAACAGGTGCTCTTGACCTTGTTACATTAAGATGTTTGGATTTCTCTAATACAAGTTGTAGTTTAACGAGTTCACTGTCCAGCAAGTCACTGTCCAGCTCCATTGGCCTTCCTGCATGAATGGCATCAGAGATGTCAAAATTGGCGAACCAATCCTCGCACGTGCGCACACTTAATGCATTTGGATAAAGAGCGGAAATATTTTTAGTGGCCACGATTGTAATTGTTCCCCTTGTAAAATCTTTCAGCATGCAATGAAGAATATGTCTCTTTTCAGTTTTTATGTCTTCATCCTTTTTTCTGCAAAGCTGGAAGACAAAGACACCTAGAAATGTTAAAGAAAAATAGTTAATTCACTTGTATTACAAATTTTATGTTGAAAGAACTGATCAAAACTGATATAGAAATTTGCCACAAAAAACGACATTGCTTTTACGTTTTCTAAGATAAAACATGTAAATAGACATACAAAGCTTCTTCTTTTAATCAGGCTTTCAAGGAAGCAGTATAATGATATGGACAATTGTAAACTCTACTCATTGCCTCGAGACAATAGGCGAGAATTTAGACGATTAATAAATAAATTTAGGGAAAAACTGCTTCCAATAAAGATCAAAAAAGCGTAAAGATCAGAGTAAAATACAGTTTCATTACTTTGGTGCAAATATTTCATTTACTTCGTGTATCTTGAATTGTTTATTGAATATTTGTATTTTTTCCCCAAGAATTATGAAGGCGCATATATTACCGTAAGGAACTGCAATAAGGAGTTTAAATTTACGTTCATATAACATTCTCCATTTGTGCTTAGTATTTTTTTCTTTCAACGTAGGAATCTATTCGACGAGTGGAGACATGACCAGCATCGGAGAAGCAGTAAACAAAAATGGGCTATCCTTTCAAAACATTTTAAAATCTCGGAGATGCAGAGGACGCGATTGAAATGACAACTGCATAGACAATGGCATTATTTATGTAGAAAGAATTCCAAATATTTCTCCAACATAATAGTGCGAATTTTTTTAACGTTTTCTCCATCGTCTTCAAGAAGGAGGCATTTCAAAGGAGTGGCGAAGGCGATGGAGGCATGTTGCCTGTCTTCGGCATTCGAGGGGCATTCGTCACCGTTTATGAAACCTGACATTTAATGAGGCAAGGAGGTCCAAAGTCCCTGTGTGTAAATCACGTAGCCGGTTTGCCGATCGATGGGACATAAGTAGGCATTACCTCGCTTTCTTCCGCATCGGTTCAGTGAAGCAACGACTAAGCCTGCGCAGTAACTCATAGCTGCATTGCAAGTCTTACTCTAAATGAGATAGAGCGCTCAAGTTCCGCTAATTGATTTCCTTCTACACACTAAAACAAAAGGCAAAAGAGAGAGAGAGAGAGGCAACGCTTACCCATACGATCATCAATTACGGCTACCCGCGGGGACAGAGGGAAACAGTGGGCCGGGAGTAGGGGTAGGCCCACACGGGAGAAATAGATGGGCGAGAGGGGGCGGACCAAGTTGAACTAAACAGAATTAATCACTTTCAAGTTAAGAATCAATTGCCAGGGATTTCTTTATTTTAACATTATTGGTCCTAAGACGGCGGGATAACATTAACTACTGAGAAAGGGGAGAAAGAGTTAATTTTGATCGCTTCTCTTCGGTTATGAAAGCTACGTATCATTGGCAAGTTTGAACTTATAAAAATGCGTGTTCAGTATAATCGATTTTACAAAATAAAAATGTTTCTAATTTACTTTTTATCCGCCTTAAATATTACAGTAACGATTACGCCTGCCCTTAGTAGTAAGATCGTGTCCCTGTGGTTAGGTTTGTTTAAGGAATTACTCAATATTTCATTTTTTTCTGATTTTTAACAATAATTGAAACATGTGACATCCGGTGTGTAATAAATCCTCATTGAACATTCTTGAGTTTTTCCTTAAAGAATATTACGCCATTAGGTAAGATAGTGCTGACTGCAAACTAGATAACTGCTCTAGCTAGCCCAAAGGACATGTAGATAGCTTAATGCTTCTATGTCTACAATGGCTCAATTGGTTGGGGCGTCAGCGAGATTAGCTGAGGGTTCCTGGTTCGAGTCTAGGCTGTGGAATTTGCTTTACTATTTTCATCAATAATTGATAATTATTGTTTTGTTACTCGAGAGGAGGGGGACGGCAAGTTCAAGAACCGCCCCGGGCGGTCGAACTACGGCTCAGAAGAACCATAACTTCATGGATTTGATAAGTGAATGTTGATAAAACGAAGTATTTCCAGTGTTATCTACCAACTAGCTAACCGAGACCGAAGTGTTTTCAAAAATAACGAATGATGATCTGTTCATTTGTTTGTACGATTCGAAGGTAGATTGTTTTTCCAGAAAGTCAAACTATTACTGGCGAATTTATTTGAGTGTTTTAGAGGCTGTGCGGAGAAGAATTGTGACAACAAAATCTAAATACATCTGTGACAATGCACCGGCGTACATTTCGCCGGCATCAAATAGCTTCTAGCTCGAAAACAAGTGTGAGTTTTCAATCATCCATCTTATTCTCCACATTTTGCATCGTGGATCCAAATTTTTCCGTAATTGAAAATGTCGATGACAAGGACACGATATTGAAGCAATCAAAGTCATCTTGACAAGATAACTGGAGGCGATTCTGAAATCAAAGTTCCAAAAACTGTTCTGCTCATTCCCAACGCTGTATCGATGGACAAATGAAATATTTCGATTAAAAACGGATTTAACGTACACTGATTAGCCAATTATGAGGCACACTTCCTTCAAAGAAAGTGGATTAACCCAAAGACGCGATCATGTGACATTAAAAAGCCCTGGTCGAAAATACTGATTGCTTACTAATCCTTTGTTCTCAACATTTTGCCTGAGTTAGCGGTTTGAAATGGGCAGACATAAGGATCTCAACCCTTTAGAAGGAGGCATGATACTCGTAGTTGGTTCAAGGTTAAAATGATCCAACATCTCCGAAACCGTCAGAGCTTTGAGGTTTTCGTGAAAAACACTGATTGAGCTTATCGTTGGCCAGATCAAACTCGTACAGTACAGTTTCTTAATTAGCCGTTTTTGACTGTTCATGTTGCTAGATGTATGGAGAATGGTAGAAGCATAAAACACACATAGTTGAAGAAATCCTATGGTGGAAAACAGATAATGAATTTAAAAAACCGACATGCAATAACTCGTCAAATAACAACTACGTACAATAAGGAATTAAAGAACATTTCTGAAAGACTTTGGGAAAAATGGATGCTCATATGCTCATCACTTTGGCCATAAAGCAGCGGAGGCTGCTCGTAACATTTGTAAAGCATCCGGTGATGATTTTGTCACCGACCGGACGGCATAATTGGTTCAAAAAATTTAGAACTGGTGATGAGCGTCTTGATGATTCTCTTGAGTGTTTGGTGTAGTCCATTATGAGCTCCAAAATCCAGGACAAACTGTCACAGCAGACGTGTATGTTGGTCAGCTTCAACGTACACATGAAAAAATCAAGCAAAAACGACCAGCTCTTGCGAATCATAAAGGTGTTGTTTTTCTTCATGTCAACGCACGTCCGCATATGTTGCCTGGGAAGTGTTACCTCATCCACCGTACTCTCCGGATATCTCTCCAACAGATTATCACCTTTTCCGATCTCTCGATAACCATTTGCGAAACAAGTGCTTCAAGACAGAAGAAGAGCTAGAACATGAGCTGGGTATATTTTTTAACTGTAAAACTCGTGACTTTTATAAAAAAAAAGAATTTATGATTTAGTATCTCGTTGGGAGAAGGTTGTTGATAATGATGGAGATTATTTCAATGAATAAAAAATTCATTTATGCATTAATCTGAGCGCCAATTGTAATATTTGCAAAAACGAAAAAACTTTACCCTGGACCTGATATAATGCTTCTGTTAACCTTTCGTAAAGAAGCATGAAATATTCTTGACGAAATTTTAAAACCTTAATATTAAGTTCCAAATCCATTATTTGGTTTCTGCCGTGGATTTCACGGTAAGTCAGAAAGCTGAAACAATAAGCTAAAATAACATCTTTGCGCCTAGAAGCAAAAGAACACATGATTAGAAGACAACGCGCTTTTGTTATCAAAGACCTACAAGTAAAACAGTTCCCACGATGAAAAAAAAAGTAAAAAAAATTATGAAAATTCACCGTTACTATTTTTTTTACACTTTTAGAGGGCAGAATCACGATTAATAACCAAATAGAAACAAAGACGGCAAAATCTTTAGTTTCTTTTCTTTCACTATTAGAAGAAGGTTCTAGATAGTAATAAGCAAAATCTCCCAATAAACAGATTCCCAGTCTTCGCGGCGCAAATGAACGCTTCACTGAAATATAAGAAGCCAAAGTAAACACAAGGTTTCTTAATTCGAAGCCTTAGTTTCCAAGCGAGTGCTTCTTATTAATTCTTGCACTGTGGATGACAACGAGTGCAGATGACATAAAGTTGGCAGCTTAATGAAGGCTTGTAATCAAGTGCTATCACATAGCGGATGAGCAAAAGAGACCTCGGCAGAAGGGATCGAGTTTTCAGGGGTGAGCAAGAAGTTCGCGGGGCGCAGCTTAAAAGATATGAAAAGCGCCATCCGTTCGATGGGCCTTTAAAAACTCTGAATCTCCCATGGAAGGTTTCTTCTACGGTTATTAATTATGTGGGATGAGGGTGGAAGGGAAAAAAAGAAGAGAAAGAAGGAAGGAAGGAAGAAGAAGCAACAACGGCAGCAGTGACGTGGACAACTTAATTAGTTTACCCATGGACTTTTACTGCACGTACAGGGTTCGTTAAGCCGTTGCTCTCTTTTGTAATAAGAGAAGAATAACTTGGCGTCAGCCTATGGGGAAAAGTGCAAGAGTCGTTCTTCTTAAATTGACGAACAAGAAATAACGCGATTGTTAGGTTATGAAATTTCGGAGGAAAAAAAATTAATTTTCAAAAGAAAATTGTCGAGAAGGATATTGAAGGTATAATTAGCCCGAAAACAAGGCTTTTTTAAAATTGATGAAAACTTGTTCCTACAGGAATATAGATTTTTTTTCTTAAAGGAACATGAAGGGGTATTGCGCAAGAATTTTTTTCTTGTTTTCAAGCCCAATTATCAGCTGGAAGCAAAGCAATTTTATTTAAACGGAACGTTATCGAAAAGAAAATAATCTATTCATTAATAAGGAATATTTTCATTTGGTTTTTGAAATACGTTCCATTCTTCTTTGAAAACGATTTGTAAATTGTGAAAAAAATAATTACATTTCTAATAGGAACATGAAAAATTTTAAAATTCATAACAAACAATATTCAAGTTTTTTTTTTACTAATACCGAGAATGATTTTTAGAATGTTGGGTATAGTGAAATTTAATTTTTAAATTGAGTACAACGTATTAAAATTTTTAAAACTAGTGTTCTAATTTAGATAGTATTCTAGTGTTCCAAAGTTTGTTTTTGTATAAATTATAATCTTAATGTGTCTTTTTAGCTGCTAC
Source organism: Rhysida immarginata (assembly GCA_023313115.1). Lineage (NCBI taxonomy): Eukaryota > Metazoa > Arthropoda > Chilopoda > Scolopendromorpha > Scolopendridae > Rhysida > Rhysida immarginata. Next base: position 4,250,969 of record JAHWFO010057283.1, on the reverse strand, counting down.
ATGGCCGCTCCTTATTGAGCACGAACGGAACATCATGCACTGCAAATATCTATTTCTTCGAGAATTATTCATATTTGGAAAAAGGGACATTGCGATCATCTATAGACTTTCTCACTTTAACTTGACAGTGTTGGTTGGTTGGTTTGGTTTGATTTGTTTGGTATTAACGTCCTTTTCAATTGCCGTGGTCATTTCAGGACGGCGTTATAGGGGCCGCAAATTTTGCCTCGCAAGGGTTCTTTAACGTGCTACCGGCAATCGACTACACGGTACCACGGCTTTACTTCCCTTCCGAAGGAAGTGCGTGATCTCAGGATTTTCCTCCTGAAAAAATCCTCTTCGTCCTCGGGCATCCGAGGCGATCACGCAACCACTGAGCCACCGAGGCAGATTTGACACTGTTGGATCAGTTACTGTGTGACTTCATGTAATGCCATTTGTGATTGGGTTTGGGCATCACCTGACATAAGTAACCATTCAACAGGAGCATTATTTTCGTTATCTCTTTCGCAGTAAGAGGAGAAGGTTATCGTGTGATAACTAATACTGTCATCATGTAAATTGTATTTTAGGGACAGCTACTGCGCCCATGAATACTCTCCAGGAATTCATGCGGTTTGCTCATCCTCGTTTTCGTGTAACACAAGCAATATTGACAAGTTAAGCTGAAAAAAGTGTGTAGCTTATGGTACAAAAGAAGCTGAATAAAGGTTGTTTTCTTAAACATGCATTCGTTTTCAATTAGCGCACTGTTACTTAATATACAGGTATTCCTCGCTTTACGCAATCACTTATTTATCTATGAAATAATCAATTAACACGAAATCGCTTAAAGTGAATTCATTCGTTCATAACTCTTTATATCTTTACTCTGTTTTTTAGTCTTGGAAATATTTGGATTACAATTGCCTATTTTCTCGTAATCTTTGCTTTGCCAACGGACCTTTCTATTCCTACACCTTGTGTTGCGGCTATTTAAAACCTACTTTATGGGCTTTTTAAAATCGCGTTATAGCGAAAACACCTAAAATGAGGTCGCGTATAACGAAGAATACCTGTACCATTGTTGTCACGCCCAGCAACCACTGTACCATTGTTGCTGGGCGTGACAACAATGGTAAACGACATCAATTCAATTCCTTTATGAAATGAAATTCTTTTGGTCATTTTATTATTTTCTTCTGACTGATTGATGCTTCAACTGTACAATTAATATAAAATACAATATTTTCGATTAAAATAAAAAAGATAATACGATAGAATAAGATATAAATGATGTTTCTACGGCCATTTTATTAAAACGAGAGTTGATGACATTCGAAACTTGATCGTCCTTCATGTAATATATTGTTATAGGCATTCAGAAATTGCATATGGAAACACTCAGAAAAGCTAAAATTGACCTATAGATATTAGAAATGCGGTAGGCGCTAACGTTTGCTCGTAACTTTAGACGCACTAGATTTTTGACTAATCGCAATGAATACAGAAAATTTCAATTATGAGTTTTTAATATATTAATTCTAAGCGTTTTCATGTGCTCATTTTTACTGTAAATTCACATTCAGGTATTGCAAAATTTAATCATAAAAAAATCCGAGCAACGCCGCTTATTTGGTGGCACAGCAGATCTAAATATTTCCTAATATATTAGTTGGGTTCTTTTATTGAACTCTCTTTAGTAAAGTGAGCTAAATGACAGAAGCAAAAGAGTGGCTTTGCCTTATTCTCGTAGGTATACAGGGTGAGTTTGAAACCGTGTCACAAACTTTTAGAGGAGGTAGCATGGATGATTCAAAATAAAAAAGTTCATATGAACATGAGTTCGAATTTGAACGATAACCGAGATATGAACAGAAATAAAAATGCCGCCACTGAGATCAACAAGTTAATAACTCTGGTTCTATAACACCTAGGATAATGAAGATTGGGGGAACAATAGGGTACATAAAACTGTGTATACCGTTAAAATTTGATCGAATTCCAACGAGATAGTTTCCGAATATGCAGTCAACATTGTAGCACGTGCTCACATGTGAGTACTAACCACCACGTGTTACGATGTTGAGTAAATAACTCGGAAACTACGCGTTGGAATTCGATCACATTTTAACGGTATACACAGTTTTATGTACCCTATCATTACCCCAAACTTCATTATCCTAGGTGTTATAAAACCTGAATTATTAACTTGCTGATCTTAGTGGCGGCATTTTTTTTCTGTTATATCTCGGTTATCGTTCAAATTCGAACCCATGTTCATATGAACTTTTTTGTTTAGAATCACCCATACTACCTCCTCTAAAAGTTTGTGACAGGGTTTCAGACTTACCCTGTATAATGGAAACCAAGCAATGAAACAAGATCAAACTTAAGAGTAATCTCATTAACGTAATTAAACAAAAATGACTAAAGGATTTTATTCATGAAGTCAGTCTTTTTCCCCATTTAATAAGCGACTATAACGTCCAATTAGTAACTCACTGCATAATAATGAATAGATAATATTGATAAAATAAAAAGAGCAGGCGGCAATAATATTATAATTGTTTACAATTAAATTTAATATTTAATTTACATAAAGAGAAACATGTTTTTTTTTGTTTAACTACGTTTTTCAAAATATTAAAATATTTACGAACAATTCCGATTAGAAGATATATGATCGATAATAATGGGTCCGCTGTACAAGATGTGTTAGTCGAGCAAAATGGGTGAAACCAAGGATATGTGCGACTTTGGACGTGGCATAGCAGTTCTTGGCAAGCGATTTGCATCTAGCATTTCTGCCTGTTGGGATTTTCTCGTACAACTGTTGCTAGTCATAACTGTATACAGCAAACGCTTGTACTAATGGCTGTATAGGCAACCGTTGGGCATCATTTCAGAATTCGGTATGCGCCAGATATTTTCATAATTTGACCCGTACAGTTATCGGGACTTGCTAGTAGAACCAGAATTTGAGGCCAAGATGGGCCCTTAATTGTCTACATTCGATATCGCCAATTGGAAAAACAAAGCTGGTCCAAAGAATCATCTTTTCTCCTACTTTGAAGGGGAAGTACGGATATGTAATGTAAACTGCATCAAGCGATGATCATTATCGTGTAATATCATTACTTTCTGAGTGATATCAAAAGCGTTTGTTTTCCTTGGACATTGCAGAATGTAGTTCTCAATCCAATGGTGATACGGCCGTACTAACAATAAATTATAAAGTCATCGATAATAAATATCATACAACCGAATAATAAAAGTTGAAGGGAGAATCAGCTATAGATAAGGCGTTGTAATATTCACGATAAACCCCTTGGAAAGCACTTAGTCTACAGCTGTGAAACTACACTGATTAAAAAATAGCTGTACGATAGGAAAATACTGACTACTACCTTGTAGTACGAATTGAAATAAGAAAATTGTGACTATGTTCGCGATTTTTACGAAGCTTACCTATCTAGAGTTAAGGTGCCACCATAGAAAAAAAATTCAATATTCCCCATGAGGGCGGACTTTTGAACAGCCTATATAAAACATAACTTCTATATTATATAGGCAAAGAGTTCACTGACTTTTTAAATTGGTTTTGCACATAAAGATAACTCAATCAAAGTCATAAAAACTCGCGTTTATGAAAACACACTGAAACTATGCGTTATATAAAAAAATTGGCAAAGATAAGTATTACAAAGTTGTTCAAAAATTTTCTTTTCGTTATAAGTGACGACATTAAAATTTCCTTGCAATAAACATGATTATGAAACCAACCGACACGGGTTGTTTAATGTACGTCGGTTCTTGAGGGGGTCGTTTAAACTTTCTACATAGTTCACTATTAATGACATGGAGTAAAAAAAAAGTTGGCGAATTTTTTATGCCAATAAATGATTAAGAACTTTCTCTAAGAGGGCGGAATAATAGAAATCGCCTTTGAACATTATGGCTTCGATCGAGTGCAATGAAGATTTTTTTTTATCCGACATCGGTGCCGAAGAGCATTCCCGATAGCCAAGAAAATAGAGTTTCTGGATAGAGAATCTGCTCCCTGTCATTTGTAGTTCATCATTTAGCTCGCAGTCGTTCCCATCTTCCCTACACTTTTGTGCTCGCACTACCTCATCGCCTTTGATTACCTTAATTGGATTTTTGGTTTGTATTCCCCTACCCCCACTCTTCCTTTCTCTCCCCCGCTCGACTAGACGAAGAAGGGCCTAGTGCAACCCTGCCATCATTCTATCTCAATTACTGCCTTTGGGCGTTGCTGCTTTAAGAGCCAATGGAGAGTTGTGCTACCGGTTCGTTGCGAAAAGAGGGGTAAACGAGAAGAAGAGAGAAAAAATAGAAAGAGGAAAAGGTGGGGGGGGGGGGTTGGATTTTGAGTTGGAGGGTAGGACCGAAGTTTTACAGGCCGCCACGCGCAATAAAACAAGCCAGCGGGCACAAGATTTACCGAGCGGCGGATTGAAGAGCGCGATCCAGCAGCTTTCGTTGAAAACGGCAATAGAGATACTGACGTACCGGCGGTTGGCAAGGGGAGGAATAAAAAATCCGGCCCATCGAAGTCTCCCATCTTCGTTCGTTCCTCCCTTTTTTATCTCCATCTTCCCCGTTCCTCCCTTTTATGTTCCCTTTTTTCAGTTTGAACGTTTTGTGGCAATCTCTTACAGTTCTGATTATCCTACCCCACTAAATAAACAAAAGTGAAAACTATTTGAAACTTTTTTTTCTCTCCTCTGCCAGCTTCCTTTCTCTCTTCTTTTCCCAAAGGAGGGAAATCGGTGGATCCTTCTTTCAACGACTTGATTAAAAGAAGAATTAAGAGTTCACGCTTCTCGCCAACAGGGTTTGAGAGGATTAATAGAACACAAATTTTCGTAGCCTAATCGAAGAGCTTTATAGACAGATCCCGAATACTTACCACAATGCCTTGTTCCCATTGGAATGTAATAAACAATCTCCGAATAGCTGAGTCAAATCTTAATTCATTGAAAGAAGCCTGCCTTCAATTCATCAGTGGAATTTGGAAAATGTTTTTTCATCGAACTCAAAACGTTCGTTTCTGAATCCTATATTTCTGTCTGTCCGCACATTTACAAGATTGGTACATATGATATATGAAATGGTTGTGTCTTTCATCGCTGATTACAAATGTCGCATCCAAATTTCTTAGCTTCAGAGATATCGACCAAAAACCGAATTCTAAAATATACAATAGCAAATGAAAATGGTGAATCGTAGCAAAATGGAACCAAAACTTATTAATAGTACACAAAAAAATCATTAAATTTTTTATAGACCGGTGGTCAATATTCTGACTGATGCTATCGAAAAACCATAACTATCGATAATCGATATTCTATATCTTAATATACAGGATGTCCAAAAAGTTTGGTAACAAGGCAGATATCTCAAAGCTGCCAGGTAGGCGAGATCAGATGTGTGTGATTTATAGGTATAAGAGGGGAGGGGGGGTTCATTGCCGCACTCAAATTTGACTTTGACCCCCAAATTTAAGGTCATCCATTTGCTAACTCGAAAACTATTAAAGATAGAGAAAATTTCCGATTGCTACCCTGTAGAGCAACACCACATTAGTCTAAAAACAATTTTTAATCACACCCCTCCCCTTGAAAGATTTTGAGAAAATGGCCGAGAAAGAGTTACTTAAGCTCAGGTTGGGCTGGCCACGTTGGCTGAAATGTGCTTCACTGCAATTCAAATGTGTTAGAAACCTCAGCCAACCTGGCCAGCCCAACCTGACCTTGAGTAACTCTTTCTCGCCCATTTTCTCAAAATCTTTCAACGGGAAGAGTGTGAATAAAAATTGTTTTTAGACTAATGTACGAGTATTGCTCTACAGGGTAGGAATTGGAAATTTTTCTATCTTTAATAGTTTTCGAATTAGCAAATGAATGACCTTAAATTTGGGAGTCAAAGTCAAATTAGAGTGCGGCAATGAATTCCCCCCCCCCCCTATTACCTATAAACCACACTCATCAGATCTTTGAGATATCTGCCATACTATCAGATTTTTTGGACACCCTGTATGATAGCCGATACCAATCTGACTCATGTATAATCTGTGCATGACGTATAGTAGACTCAGTAATAAGCATAAATTTAAAATAGTTTGAAAATTGGATCAGTCGTTACGGAGATACAGCATATCAACCGGGTGATATGCACTTCGTTATTTTCAAGCGGAAGAATAAAGCTACTTATTGGTTTTTCTATGTCCATCTGTCCGTTTGTATCCTTGATATGTTTTGTATTTTTGGATATAGAAGGTTGAAATTTTGAATTTAATTACTAGAGTAATGTCGTACTTCACTATTAAGTTTGGTTTTGATTGGCCTACTGGGATGAGAGTTACGGGAGCGGGTGTTAGAGGGGTTTAACTCTCTATATGGTATATATGTATGTGAAAGAGGAAAATTAGGTAGTCAGATTCATCTGGCCAAGATTTATATTATTATGACGTTAGAGACAAATTGTCCCAGTGAAGTCAGATAGGATCATATGATCTATAGAACTTTAAACGTTTTCAAATGGCAACATATGGCATTTGATCGGAAATGATAAGAAATAAAAGAAGGTAGAGGTCTTTTCCATTTTCTAAATACTACGTTCGAGAAAATCAATCTTTTAATCAACAAAAATTAAGGTTAAAAACCGCGAAAACGGGATAAAAAATAGATGAAATCAGCGCTTCCGCTACTTTTCTAGGTCCTCCATGGGGAGATTAATATCTTGTTCAATATATGTTTTAATATAGCACTGTTTTAAAGTAAACCCAGGTGCAGTGAGGTACTATTTATCAACTCATATCTCGTACATATCTCATTGCCAAATACTATTTCCATGCGGTTTTGCTACTTTAATTAACGGGCCCTAGAATTTTTTAAGATAATAAATTTAATTCAGACACTAATACAATAATTACACTTATACTCCGTCCACCTATTCACAAACTTCTGCGTCTTCATACACATCTCACTTAAAGGTGCTCATACAAAATCTAATTCACTCACTCATACAGTAGATGCTATCTAACACATACAGGGTGATTCGGTCAATTTCTGACCACTTCACTCGAATGACGTGCATTAGGGATAAACAATTGAAAGAATATGAGCGCCATATCGGATTTCTAAATAGTGGGAATTTGTATTGTTGCAACGGCGCTGCATGAAAATCGTATTGTTGAAAAATGGTGCTCGCTTTATCAACAGAGCAGAAATGTAAGGTTGTCGAATGGTATTTCGAGACAAAATCACCTGTGACCGTGCAAAGAAAGTTCCGGAAGGAGTATAAGTGTCGAGACGCACCAGGCAGGCAAGCAATCATGGATTTTGTCAAGCAATTTCGTGCCACTGGATGTGTTAAAGGCAAGAATAAAGGCGGAAGCGAAGCTCGTGTTCGAACGGCCGAAGTTGTCGAAAATGTTCGCACAAGGTTGGTCGATTCCCCTACCAAAAAATCTGTTCGCCGCCTATCCATTGAAGAAGGGCTGTTGTATACCCCGGGCGAATTTTGAGAAAGGATTTACACCTGTTTCCGTATAAGATCCATGTTTTTCAGGAGTTAACAGACACTGGAAGACAGAAGCGACAACAATTTGCGATGGAGTTGGGAGCAGAAATGGAAGCCAATCAGGACATTGTGGACAACCTGTGGGTTTCAGATGAAGCCTTCTTCCATCCGTCAGATGACGTTAATAAACACAACGTTCGTTTTTGGGGTTCCCAGCACCCTCATGAGATCCATAAGTCACCTCTTCATCCACGAAAGGTTATGGCTTGGTGCGTCATTCCCAAAAGAGGCATCATTGGTCCGTTCTTTTTGAGGGCACCGTAACGTCACAGGCTTACCTTAACATGTTGGAAACCTTCTTCATCCCCGAGCTGCGAAGGCCTCCTATACCGCTTCGACATCAATGGTTTCAACAGGATGGGGCTAGGCGTCACACCATTAATGAAGTGCTAGACTTTCTCAATCAGAAATTCGGAAATCGTGTCATTTCAAAAAGGTTTCCAGATTGATTCGGGGGTGGCTTTTTTTGGCCCCCTATGAGTCCTGACCTAAACCCATGTGATTTTTATCTCTGGGAGTTCCTTAAAGACAGTGTGTTCACTACAGCACCAAGAATCCTAGACCAGCTGCGACAAAGCATCGTCGACTGCTGCACCCTTGTGGATGCAGAAATCCTGGATAGAGTTATGAACAACTTCACCATTCGGCTGTGAGCAATTCAAAACGTTCTTGGTGGCCACATTGAGCATATCATCAAGACTTTTCCACGGGAATAAAAACTCCGAACTGCCTAAAATATCATACTGAAATGCTAAGTTTGTAAACATTAATGGGTCAATAAATCATAGTTCTGAAATGGTCAGAAATTGACTGAATCACCCTGTATAATTAACTCAGAAAAATTCGTTTTGGTAATGACAGCTTGCACATTCTTAACTGGTTATCAGGTATTATCAAAGATGACTGACAAAGGTAAGCTTTTTAAAAAATGGCAGTTTTATATCGACGTGTTCTTTCGCAATAAAGTTAAAAATCGTGGAGATTTTCTTCTCTCTTTTTTTCTTCGTTATTTAAACTTACATCTATTTATTTCCGAGCTGCAACAGTGATATACAGGTTGTTTAGGAATTCAATTGCTAGACTTGGAGAGGTGGTAGGGAAGGTCAAAAATAACAACTATTCCGAATACCATTTTCCCACAAAAACGTTGTAAACGAGTTAAAAAGGTGTAAAGATCACGATCAACCCCTGTGAATGCTGCACTGCACGGCACTCGCTGAGCTGCATGTAAAAAAGGAAATTAGCAACGAAAGCACTAATTGGTGAATCAGAACACAGGAGTGATCACATTCCTCATCGAGGGTGACCAGACGAAGTCCGTGAAGTACGTACAAGCAGAAGCACCACACATGCAAAATTCTCAACATGAATGAGTTCACGTATGGAGAGATGGCAGAGATGCTTCTGTTGTACGGCTAGGCTCATGCCAATGCACGTGAATCAGCAAGGCTCTACCGCGAGAGGTTCCCTCGTAGACGACATCCTTCTCGTGCAACATTTGTGGCAATTGACCGGCGCTTACAGGAAACCGGGACAATTTCTACCCAGCAGGCATGACGCTGGTTCTCCAAGGACTGTGTGAACACGACATGTCGAAGAGGACGTGTTGTAAAGATCTGCATATAACCCATTCACAAGCACCCGTGCAGTTGCACATGATATGGGCATCAATTACACGACTGTAGGGAACATTCTACATAAGCACCGACAATCCTTATCACAAACAGAAAATTCAGGTTTTGTGATGTGAAGACTATGTACCACGCGTGGAATTTTCTGAATGGTATCTTCAGAGTATTACTAACAATCCTGCATTCGGCACATTTGTGTTATTTTCGGATGAAGCACGATTCACCAAGGAGGGCATGTTCAATTGCCACAACAGCCATAGCTGGGACGAACTTAACCCTCATGACACATACATCTCCAGCCATCAGGAACTCTTTCATGTCAACATTTAGGCTAGAATTCTCATGACCAGATTATCGGACCGCATGTACTACCTTCAAACTTTAATGGAGAGCATTACTTCACATTTCTTCAAGATATCCTGCCTGGACTAGTGGAAGATGTGTCTTTGGAAGTCAGGCGGCAGATGTGTTTGCAGCACGATGAAGCACCAGTTTATTTTACCCGGGCTGTGCGTGAGTTTCTCGATCAAACCTTCCCTCAACGTTGGATAGGTAGAGATGGGCCCATTAACTGGCCACCGAGATCACCGGATTTAACGCCGCTGGACTTTTTCTTATGGAGTCATTTGAAAAGTCTGGTTTATGTTACTCCAGTAGCTAGTGGTGACGAGCTGAGAGCAAGAATCTTTGAAGTCCGCAGAGAGGTTCAGCAAATACCAGATGTGTTTGAGAGAGTGCGACAGAACATGCAACGGAGATGCACGTCCTGCATCACAGCCCAGGGTTGCCACTTCGAACAGTTGCTGTAAATGTTCAATGTAACATTGTAATAACCGTTTCTGCATTTGAATAAATAAATTATCCGGAGCTGCATGTCATGATTCACCAATTAGTGCTTTCGTTGCTAATTTTCTGTTTGCATGCAGTTCTGCGGGTGCTGTGCAGTGCAGCCTTCACAGGGGTTGGTCGAGATCTTTACACCTTTTTTAACTCGTTTACAACGTTTTTGTGGGGAAAATTTTATTCGGAATAGTTGTTAATTTTGGCATCTCTACCAACCTACCACCTCTCCAAGTCTGCCAATGGAATTCACAAACACTTAACCATATTGAATTGCAGCGAATTCCATTTACAATTCACTGCAATTCTATCGAGGCACTATCCTTGGCGATCAGCAGTGTATTTGCATCTATTCGATGTGAAATTTGTTTTCTCTCTGTTTGTAAGACTGTCTGAGAGATCATTTTTACTAGTTAATCTAATTTGGTTCTTGAAGTTATCAGTTTAGTGTTTTTTTTTATTCATTCGTCTTTACTATTATGAATAATTTATTTTTAAAGTTGTAAATAATAAAGAGTGATATAAAGCATAAACAATATGACAGGATAATATGCTAAAATGCTTGACAGCTCCATTCCTCGTTAATTTTAAATATCAGGCAATTATTGATATTATAAAAATTCCATTATTTAAAACTCTCTATCTCCTTACATGCTTCCTATGAAGTTCTATCAACCTCATGTTTAATTTTCTTTTTTTAATTCTCGATAAATTTAACTTCGTTACTAAGAAAGAGACAGCTTCTTTGAGTTTTTTGTGTCTTATTAATCATAAATTAGGTTCTAATCGAATTAATTGTCTGATTCTTGTCAAATGTCAAATAAAAAAAGTAGCAGTCTCTGGCGAGGCTTCGTGTCAAACGAACCAAAGGATAACGAAATTTTGGTTCACATATAAAAAGCAGTTCTGCATATCCTGAAACACTACCATATTGAAAGCAATAGATATAATTAACAAATTAAAGAAATTTGTTTTTTTTCTAGACACGTTCAAACTATGTTGCTACATTTAAAAAAAGTATCACATTCTTAAATTTCTTGGGATAAAAATTCTCCATAAGACCACGCAAAATACATTGGGTGTTATTTCTTGAGATTCTAAAGAGTCTTTTGAAAGAGGGTATATAATATAGCTCAGTCGACAGTTTTTTTTACTTAAAAGATTGCGTACAACGTTAACTTATCAAAAGCAAGATCAATCCTAATGTTGCCTATATGATTCCCCGTATAACTGTAGTCTATAATAAAACTATTCTGTTTACCTGCTCCTTAAGCGAATATCCTTCATTTAATTGTGCAACGAATCTGGACTATTATCTTTAACAATGATTATTGCACCAGCAAAACAAAAGCAGCAAAATATTAATGGATTTATACCACCCAGATCATTTTTATAAAGAAATGGATAGATGTTTCTTCTCCTGCAAGAATGATCTTCGAGGTAGAAATAACTCTATTGTTTTACCCTATAAAAAAATAAAAGTCTATATAACCCCAATGAGCCACGGCACTTCAATTGTTGATAATCATTATTGAATGTAACAACCCATAATTGCTCCCTATGTAACAACATGTTGCAGACTTAAAAGCTACGGAAATTTAACCGATGGGATTCTAGAAATTACATATCACCGACGACAACATCCTGCACATATTATCAGGTTGTAAACTGTTTGCAAGGCAGTCTATTTATGCAGACGATAACCAGGTTGGTATTACAAAAGATCAACATCAAGCTAAAATACACAAGCTTAGTAAGTAAACATATTGCAGACAACGTCTGAGAGAATATAACACATAAATATTATTTTAACAGAGCAGTACAAACTAATAGGCTATTCCGACCATAACTAGTTATCATCACGCTCGTAAATAAACAAAATAAAATGGCCTGCATAATTGATTTTTCCTTTCACAATACAATACACATAGTTTGCAAAAGACACACACACGCAAAACTATTAAGTACACAGATATTGCATACGAAATGAAACGCCTGAGGAAACCAACAGAGTAGGGGAGACCGGGGCAGGTTTGTACAGAGGTAGGTTTACACATTCCCTATAGTTCACTTACCGTTGGTCGGAGCGCACCGCCTTCGAGTCTAGGAGAAACGTCATGTGTGAGAACAGTAAAATAAGCAACTTTTCCTAATTTTTTTTTTGGTACGTAAATTTTCGCATTAATGCACTGACAGTTACAGGATTTGTACCATTAAATCATCATAACTCATTATTGCTTATTCTGTTAGACTGTTCTTTTTTGCGGTTATTTTAAGTTATTGAGTTGATTGTTAACCTTCTAAACAAAACTTAGAGGCTTAGTTTTAATCAAAACATGGCGATGGGACAAGTTTACACAAAAAACATGGGGCAGATTTACATTCTGTTTGAGGTCATATTTTTCTTATAGCCCTGCTAGTCTAAAATAAAAACATTAAGCAGTCTTTCCTATATCAAACTCATCTAATAAAATCTTATAAACATTCCAAGAAGGAGCTTTTGCTGTGACGCAGAAGTAATCTTAAATTCGAGAATTTAAATGTTAGCTAAAGTTCCTAATAAACAAGGGAAATTCGTTAATACCTTTCAAATTTACGTATATTATAATTCCAATTTCTTTATATCAACCAGTACGATATAAGTAATACAAATGGCTTTATGGCAACCAGGGTATATATCTCGTAAACTGTTCCGATACAGTATAATTTTTAGTGTAACATGAGTAAAGGTATAATTTATAAGGCTCGACTAAGCGATCGTATAAAAAGTAGATTAAGGTACAGGCTTTTAAAAATTAAGGTGTTAAAAGTGTCCTTTTTTTATATATATCAAAACAGTACTTAAAAAACCACGTGCGCGTGCCACGTAAACAATGCTTGAAACATAGACAGAAGATACTATTTTATTCAACCTTGACTCGTCACTATAAATAAAAAACTTTATTTTTGATTTATTTATTTTATTTTATTTTTTATTAAATTTTTATTAGTTATTGTATTCTAGGGTTCTTGTGTCACGTCCTTCTCTCCGTACACCCGTCATCACTTCAGGATAATTCTCTAATATTTTCCTGGCTATAGAGAATTATCCTCCCTGCTTTGACAGCTTCTTATTTATTTTATTTTATTTTTTTATTAAATTTCTATTATATATTGATTCGTCACTAAGAATAAATTGTTACATAACCTCCATATTCTTAACGGTCACTGGTAGAGCACGTATAATTGACTTGAAAGGGTCCACGAAATAGCCGATACAGCCGAGCTAAGGCCTTGATGATCATATTGATGAAAACTGAATTTGAAATATTTATTTCATTTTTAAGTTATCGTGGAAACGATGAACAGCCGGACAGACCAAGCGCGCATTCTAATAAGCAGTTTTTAGCTAAAGCTTCTAATAATTGGTACCAGATTGATTTCACTTAGATACAGATCATTCATGTAGGCTTTACAGTTTTAAAATTTTCGAATCCGGAAGAGCTAGTTCTTCCATAGGCCAATGCGAGACAATGAAAGGCGAAATAAGCCAACGGTCATTTAGATCCAGCGCAGATTAAAGACCCATTGAATAAAGCTTCACTGGGTTTCCCTTTATGTAATTTCGACAAAATCGTAAAACTTTTATGGACCATTTGATACTGAACAATCAATTTCTGTTATACGATATAATTTTCAAAACGGCAAAATATTATTGATTGCCGATTTTAAGTAGCTTGGAATTGCTAAATAAATTTTCGGCCATAGTTAAATATCAAGTTTTATCAAATCAATTTGATGAAATTGGTATTTATTAATGTGTAAGTCAAATTTCATTAATTCAGATCAATGCTATTCACATTAGAACAACATTTATTATCATTATTATTGATTCTTTTATTCTATCTATATTTTCTCTACTGGCCAGTGCAAACTTGATCTTTTTATTTATGTAAAGTAATTGAAAGCTCTTTGACTATTGCTTATTTAATGGAAATGAAGATTGCAGTAAATGTTTCCAGGTAAAATAGTAGCTTTTTTTAAACAAACAACTTAAAGTTTAATAAGGATTCGATTTGCTTAAAGACTTTAGCTGGGGAACCTTCGTCTTTGGTTTTTAACTATGAACCATTTTGAAGATTACAAAAATAATGCCCAATATCCTGTCAGCACAAATTTCGTTCTGTCGCTTCTTTTCCCCCCCCTTTCTTCATTCACCCGTTTCTATCTCTTTTCTCTTCCCGCTGCTTTCTTTTTGCTTTCCTTGTGTTTTCTCGAAGGTGCTAATACCTTTTGGGTTCCAGCTTGAACGCTGCGCCCAAACGCAGCCTTTCCTTATCGATCGTTCGTGCCACCGGGCTTTGACGGAAGATAATCCTTGACTCCCAGGAAATGACGGTGCCAGGTAAAAGGAGGTACGATGCGGATCGGTCCACATTTTCCCCGTGCTCGAATGTGGTAGGGTGGAAAGGGTAAGGAGAGTGAAAGGGGAAAAGAAACAACGTCGAACGCGAGGATACAAAGCACTGGACTGGCATTTGTCATTGTGGTATTGAGGAGCTTAGGCCGGAGCTCCCCGACTCGCGTTAAATATAATCCAATAAAGCTGTGCGCAATGTATGCTAATTTACGCAGGGAGGTTTGTAATTAAGTCTGTCCCTACGATGATAATGTTCCTTGCCTTAATCTCAACGACGGTTTAGCCCTTGCATTTCTGACGACGCCTTTTCATAAAAGAAATTGAAGCGCAGAAGAACGAGCTCGCAACTCACTCCTTTCTATTAAATCGCTTTAATAGATTTTATGGAAAAGTGAGGGGGGGTTCATATTTTTTCTTTGCTCTTTCTTTCCTCTTCTTTCCTCTTTTCGTTCATAGAATTTAGAAGAAAATAAAGAAAAAAATAAGAAAAACATCCATCCACCGTAACCTCGGTCTTTACTCTTTTCAAACGCTTTATCTTCTTTTACATAGAGATTCATTCCATGTTTTTATATAAAAATGTATTCATAGGTAAATATTAATGGATAAAAATAAGAATCCCTTGAATCCTTCTAGGATTTACCATTTTTTAAAGATACATTACAATAATGAAAGAATTGTGTTCTTAAAAGGCTGCGAGCATTTATTCAAAAGGAACGCGTACATTTGCTTTAAGAGACAGCTTTATGCGCACAACTTTATTGGAAAATTTAAATCTTAAAAATCAAATTTAAAATTTTAATTCCTTTTCTTATGTTCAATCATTTTTGCTATTTTAAAGTATTTTATTTGTACGATATGGAACTAAACTTTACAGTCGTTAAAATTCTAGAATAAACAGAGCAAATCGCAGTGTTAGAGAAAGGAATGCACATTTACCCTTCGTTTACCAATACATTAGAAATGTGCATTCTGGTCGTGAGTTTGATCAAGTTATGGCTTTAAGCAGATGAACTCTAAAGAGTGCTGATTCTCCTAATTTTAATTTCTGAAATTAATAAGCTTATGTGAAGGGCCTCTGTTTAAATATTTTATATTCATATAACTATTCTAAATTTGGGATATAATGGCAACTTTTAAATACGACAAGTATATTGGAATATATACTGCTGTTCAAAAGTATCCATACCCAATCAAAGTTCATCGTTTCACAATTAAATTCACGCACTTTGCGAGGGAAGGGAAGTAAAGCACATTAAAGAACCCTTGCGAGGCAAAATTTGCGGCCCCTATAACGCCGTCCTGAAATGGCCATAGCAGTTGAAAAGGACGTTAATAACAAATAAACCAAACCAACCACAATTAAATTAATATTAAAGAATAACTCAAAAATGGTCAGTGAGGGTTTTATCTTAGGCCACATCTCACATGCTTAAATTATTGACAAAAATGTTTATCAGAAACCGTTTTAACCATGTGAAAGAGCGTCAAAAATAAACTTATTTCAATAAATTTTATGAATATAAATAATATACATAAAGAGGAACAAAATATTAACAGAATTATGCTGAATAAAAGTATTCATACATCCTTTTAAAAGTAAGGTTAGTCCTTAATTAAAACAAAAATTGAATACGAAATGAAGTTGGAAAGTAGTTTACATCATACGGCAACATCATTTAGGTGAAAATATCATCTTATACTCATTGTGAAGTGTTCTAATCCTAAAGCGTCCGGCAAGATGGGAAAAATAAAAAACATTCTCAAGAAATCCGTGAAATGATCATAAGCAGCTGAATATTCCTACTTCTACTATACAAAGCGTTGTTCAAACGTACAAGAAGACACAACTCACTATCAATTTTCCTCGATGTGAATGACCATTCACACGAAACATCGATTTGAATTTGCTAAAGTATTAAGAGATAAATCTCTGCGGTAAATCGAAAATATCATTTAGTTAGATGAAACGAAAATAAAGTTATTCAACAGTGTTCCTGGAGAAGCACTAAGAGATGAATGGTTGAAGGCTACTGTCAAGCATTGTGGTATTGTGAGGTTGTGTAAGCTCAGCTGGACCAGGAACACTTTATTGATTAAGTGATCGATTCCAACAATGCTAAAACATTTTAAGGAAACATCTGATATCATCTATTCACAGGTTTGTGGGTCGCCCCAGATTAATGATCCAAAACACACCTCACGATCAACAAAGTCATTTTTCAAGACATCTAAGATCAACCTGTTAGATCCATGGCCAAATCAATCCCCAGACTTTAATCCCTATCGAAAGACACTGAATTGAAGCAGAAGAATGGGTTTAAACAGAAGAAAGGGTTCAAGCAGAAGACAGGGTTTAAACTCAAAAGTATGGTGAAGAAACGTTGTCCTTCTAATTTGACTGAATTGAAGCAGAAGAATGGGGAAAGTTTATTCCAGAATTCTGTAAAAAGCTTGTGTAGCATGCCAAAACGATTGAAGGCTGTTATAAAAGCCAAAGATGGTCATATAGAATTATCAAATAAGGGGTCCAATACATTTGTGCAACCCAACTTGTTTCTTTTTTCCTTAATGTTGTAAATTATCAAAATTAATAAAGTGTATTGAAAGCTTCTACTTTTGATGCTCTTTCATATTGTTAACACGAATGCTCACAGATATTTGCATTTTATTGTGAAACGATAGAATTGGGCAGGGTATGAATACTTTTTGAGCAGCAGTGTAGTTTCGAATTTCACTATTCTGCGATGTTGTGTACAATCTGTTGCCATGAGAGAGTCATATGGAGCGATCTAGTGCCTTAAACGAATCTATGTAAGAGCTCTGAAGCAAATGCCACGCTGTGGTCCCTTCATTTTAGGAATCAAGACAAAGGCACAAGGTTTAAGTTTAGGTCACCTAGCCCTCTCGGCCACCTGGCCGGCGAACTCTACTACATTGGGTTAGGGCGAGAGGGCTAGGGCGTAGGTTTTCTAGTTCTCGAGTCCACCTGGTCGTGGGTTCGAATCCCGCCGTGGGCATGGATGTTTCTGTTTGTCCCGGGCTGCGTACAGATATAACTAATGTAAAAGGCGCAAAATGACCTTAGTAGTCGACGCCAAAATTTCCAATAAACCAACCAAACAATTAGAGTTCTCACATTGTAAGGTGAAATGGTAGAGTTCACTTTATCGCGCTCAATAGATAGGGACGTCATAGAGATAGTATACTTTATACCCTCATGCGCGTTCTGTGAGCTGCTTTTTTCACTCAAGCCTGCTCGCAACCATTCGTTGTAGCCTATTACTGAAGTGCCAGGATTTAAGAAAATTAGAGCATTTTGAAAAATTTTCCCTACCTTTCCCTACCTATTGAGCGCGATAAAGTGAACTCTTCCATTTCTCCTTTTAGTGTGAGAACTCTAAAAATTTTGATCAAGCATTGTCCTGCAAAGCGATAGATGTACTGTTCAGAAAGTGTCGTTCTACTGTTGATTTTAGCGCCAAAAACTTTTACAAGTGAATTTTGGAATTTGTTTTCCAGGTTATTCTGAACATATTTTGAGAGGATATTCTGAATTTTCAGATAGCTCAGGATTTTAATTTATAAGTATTGCAAGCAGATAACAAATTAATACATAACAGCTTCAAAAAGTTACCTGCTACTCGAAGTAACGATCTGACAGGAAAATTAAACTTCTATAAATTGATAGCATCCGTGATATCACAACATGGTTGGCATCAGTTTATCGTTTCCTGTTAAACCGTAGCAATGTTGTTTTGTTTGTTAGATAACGTTGTAGTTCAGTACGTCCGTCATTGAGAAAATTTTCCTGCTTTACTTCAGAAATTGCTGTCGGAGAATTGAAAATAACGCTATCTTCCAAAAAAGTAACTGGGCACCCTTGATTACAATGCCAGATGACATGTTACTACTGCTACCATCAGTGCTTGGATTATCCTCCCCAGAGCGCAGACCTCAGCCCTACTGAGCATCTTTTGGTCATCTCAGCAAAGTTTCGGGAGCAGCGGCCAATTTCCATCATCCACCTGTTTGAGATTTTTCAAGGGGAATGCCGGAAAATTCCACTGGATGCCCTCCACAAATTAATTTTCATCATGCCTCAGAGGATGGCTGCTGTTATAGCCGCAAAAGATGATTTTTAATGGCGTCACTAGGTTTGGCAGTTCAAAATGCCAGACAAATATTTTGTGTAGGTTCTCCATTAGTTTTTGTTAGTGTATATTAATCTAAAATAACAACTATGAACGATATCGCCAACGCGACAAAGGAAATTTCGAAGAATGAATTTCAGGAATACATTATTTTCAAAAAGTTTATGAACGTTGGAAAAGGGAATTACTTTGGAGGAAATATAGCTTAAGCCCTTTTACTCTAACTGTATTTGCAAAATAAACATATTCCGCAAACTTATAGAATCTACATCATCTGACTCTTCTTGAACGTAATATTTTTATGAAAACTCTGCTTATAATTATGCAGAGCAATCTATTGAGAATTTCATCTGTTCCTCATTTCACGAACTCCACTGAAATTCATAGATTTTTTCATATCGCAAGAATTTTTTTAAAATGTTAAATTTTTAAACAGCTCTTACGAGAAATTTAATTAAGGCACATTCAGTATTGTTTATTTGAAAATTAAAATTATCTAATTTTCGCTCGAAAGTAAGCTTTACTTATTACGTTAAACAAAGAGAGGTAAATAACATTTTTTTATAGATTTAACACCACAAACGCACAAACACAGACGTACATGCATACAGTGAAATATCTCTTAAATCCATTAGTCTGCGTTCTTTTTGAAAAATGGTTCCGAGGCAACGAAATTTAATGACTGCATTTAGGACGAGGGCTGATCTAGGGTATTTTGTTCATGTTTTCTTTGTGTCCTGTTTTTCTTGCTAGGATTAAATGAGATGAAGACAGAGAGAGAGAGAGAGAGAGAGAGAGGCAGAAAGAGAGAAATAGCGAGGGTGATAGAGAAACAAAAAATAAAGTTCATGAATAAATAATGAAGGAAGAAATAAAGAAACAGCCATGCCAACAAGGAATTAAGCTTTACTTGTTGATATTGTTTTTTCCAGCTTAAATTATTTCATAATACTCTAGCTTAAATGATACAAGAAAGTAGTGAATCTATGAGGTTATATCCTAAACTTTCCTTGAAGTAAATTCTTCAATCAGAGGAAATGGAGTTTCTTCTATGCATTCAGATTTGTTTATGAACCGATATTGTATTTCAGGAAAACAGCTGCAAAATAAAAGATTGCTTCGACTTTTTGTGCATTTCAAACAAGCTGCATCTCTCTAATCCATATGCGATATACAGCCCTATGCATTAAACCGTGAAACGGGGTCTTCTGCTTGCCGCGTCGGCGTGTGCACATTAGGGCGGCGTGTGCCTTACACAGCAGATAGGCCTACCTCATTCCTTCGGCGCTTAGCGCATGCTGTTTCGGCTGTTGTTCTTGAAGAACGCCAGGCCCGTTTGGAGTTGGAAGAGCATCTAGTTCCACCTTAAACGTGATCTAGTTTCAGCGAATTTCTTGTTTGAATTGATACTGAATTTAAAACGGCAGATGCGTAGATAAAGCAAGACGCTTCAAAACGAGCTGAATACACGATGCTGTTTGGAGTTGGATACCAGTTCCCTCGCTGTCAATAATTAATCCACTGTTGTTTAATCGATTCTGATTCTGGAAATCTATGAAACGTGAAATTTCTATCCGACTGTCTATTTACACATCCAAACAGAGAACAAATTGAAGGCATTCCGTCATAAAACAGGTTTGCAAAATCTTACGATATGTATAATCGTTCTCAGCGAAACTAGAATCGAAAGCGACTGGAATCTCGGCGACGAAATTCCCCGAGGGTCTCGCGGCAGGAAATGACGCCTTGTTCCGCCGTGTTCTCTGGAGAAGGAATGGAAGATCCCACAGCCAATTTTCCCAGGCATTTTTCTTAATAAAATATTAGGGGAAAAAATAGAAAATTTTTGAATGATATATACTCTATTAACCTGTATTAATGTTATGATGCCAAAAAAATAAAGTCGATTTTTTTCGTGGAGTTTACCTTTAAGTAATTTTGAACATCAATTTAGTATATTAAGCTGCACGACTTTAACAATGACTTGTTATGGTATTTACGAGGAAACTTCAGAAAGTTCTTGCCTTTTGAGAGAAAATCTGTGAATAATGCACGTACACTCTGTGTGATATAAAGCAAAATGAAAAAGTGAAAAAAATTCTTGGGAGGATCGAGATATGCAAAAACATATAAAACATTAGGATACCCAGGTTCAAGGGTCATTTGGAATGGTTCTGGGGTACTTTGAAATTTTTGTGTGAAAGGGGGTCGTGATACAAAAAGTTTAAGAAACACTGATGTAAACGTTCCCACCTTGGACGATTGATTGATGACCGGCTATAGCGAGATTGCTATGGTACATTATTTTGCTTCTGCAAAGAAACCTAAAAGGAAATGGTGGATATGAAATGAGATACTTTTTTCAAGTTTTTTTTGTAAATTAAAAAATTTGAAATTTTTTTCCAACGCCGAAGTTCGGACTTCAATGATGATGATATCAGACACTTTATGCATCTTTGGGGAAAGTGTGGTTTTACAGGGAACATATGACTAATGCGTATGCAAATTTCAATCTTCTATTTCTTTGCTGTCTGCTCAAAAGCAGTGGCGGATCTAGAACTTGGTCAAGGGGGGAGCCAATGGGGGGAGACGGCCCACGGGGCGGGGGGGGCCAATCAGCTGGTTTGGTTAATATGTTATAAGTTATTTCAAATAACCCCCTCCCCAGGGAAGTGACGGTCCTGGGGTCTTTCCTATACTGAAGTTTGTAAATGTAAATTTGTAAAATTATTGCAGTATTAAAAATCTTTACAATTTATCTAACTGGTAAAAGTTAGGACCAATGGGGGGGGGGTATAGCCCCTGTAGCCACCCCCATAAATCCGCCACTGCTCAAAAGTAATGTACCAATTTAAAATATATGTTCAAATTATTTCCTGCATGGGGGAGAGGTTTAATATACAGCAACATGCAAGCGAAGCATTTAATTTGAGTAAGCTAATATTTGTGCGCCCTCATTATACAATGGAAGTAATACTGGAATGTCATTTGGTAACTGTATTCTAGTATCACTTCAATTACTTCAACAGTTAGTGATTTGCTCATAAACGATGCTCAAGATTATTATTTTTCTTCAGAAGAAACATTCAAAATGTATGAAAATTATTCACAAGATTTCTTTTACACTATACATATATTCCCCATCAACTTGAACGAACGTAACTAGCGCGTAAAAAGTGCATATTCGCCTTGACAGTAGCGGCTTTGTTTCACGTCGTCAACTCTGAGTGCAGCACTCAACGGTGCTCCTATCAATTGCGCCACTTCATATCGTTTATGAATTCAATTACAGTTCGTTGTTTATAACGAGAGTCATTCACAGACTGTATTTAAACATCTGCGTTTTCGTTCGGAGACTATGGAATTCCGTGCACAAAAGTGGGTCACTTCAAATTTGTAGCATTCAGTATTTCGGTTTTCCAGATTCCGTAGAATTAACTGGCGTTTTAAGGACGTACAATTAACTCTCCTATTGTTTCTATAACATTGAGCAGAGTTTTCACTTCTTTAGTTAACTTTTTCTTTTTCAGTAATCTCGCTTTTGGGCTTCTAGGCCAATTTTGAATATTCGTTCATTATCTTCTATATATATAAAGAAGGATGTTTGTGGGTCTGTGGGTCTGTCTGTGGGTGGGTCTGTGTGTACGTTTTTTATACAAATCTACAGTTTTATTCCGATCTTGATAAAATTTCGCATACATGACCTTCAAAGCATAAGGAAGGTCACTGTCTACCTCAGATTTCGGAAAAATAATAAATATCGATAAAAAATCGATATTCATGGTTATGGCAAGGCATATTAATGAGAAATATCTCATGACCAACAATGCAAGGCAAAGTTGGTACAACAATAGGTATCAACAATGGTATCAGCACGCAATTCACAAACACACTGCATGAACCAACAATATATATCTCATGACTAACAATGAAAAGAAAAGTTTGTGCAAGTGTAATTATCCCGGGCAACGCCGGGTACCTCTTCTAGTAACTGATAAAAATGCCGGGAATTACTTTCGGAACGATTCTGGTATATTCAAATGGTTTTAAATTTCGTAAAGGTATGTCGATATCGTTTCAGAAGATCATTTATATAATGAATATTTTGTTATTTCCAAGTAAAAAATAACCTCATGCACTACTATAATAACAACTATCACGTACATGAATAGTTAATTTCTAAAGGGGGTTTCCTTGATATTATTCGTTAAACCGTCTCATTATCATCGCAATAATTTACCAATTACTTTATTCCATTGAGAATGTTCCAAACTACGCTACGAAGAATATTATTGTACTGGTATGAAGAGGAAAAAAGAAAACCACAAACAAAGGGCTTAGGAGAAAAGCTCTCAACTTAATTGAAACATCATTTTCCTAAACCGTAATTAGATCTGTGTCTTTTAATTTCACAACAGGGAGAAAAATCTTCCAATTCGGCGGTGCACTCACAATGTAGTCATTTCATTACAAACGGATTAAAATTCATGAAATAAAGAATAATTTCAAAATAATATAAAGAATGAAATGAGATGACTAAGAAATGAAATTGCACGAATTTCAATTATTTCAAACGTTATAGAATTAAAACGAATTTTTCAATGAAAAATAAATTTTGTAAGTTTTTTTTCCGTGTGTTTATTTTCCTTTGTCTTGTTTTTTGCGTATATGTTTACCGTTTCAATGGAAATAATTGATTCCGAAACGGAATAGAAGTTTTTCTTTTTAAATAATAGATGTTTTTAACGCTTAGTAAACAAATGGGAAAACAAACTTTTTAATTGCCATGTCTTAAAAGGTTTTAGATGTAATCAAAAGTTCTCATTCAGGATGTGGCTTCAAAAAATAAAACTTGGCAAATTTAACCTTTTCCTTCCTTCTTGCGGTTTCCAAAATTTTTTGTCTTGTTTCCTCCCATTTCGGTTCTTCAGAGATCAGCAAAACTTCAAAATCAATAAAGTTCTATTATTCTAGGAAGTCGATATTTTTTATTTAAAGGAAATAAAAAATATTTTTACGCTACTTTAGAGTTTTGGAAAAAAAATTCCCCATTCTTGTTATGTTTTTCATGTATTGAGATATGCATAACCAGAGTTTGCATAAGCAGAGCATGGCTTCACATTATGATAAATATGGAAGAAATTTTACAAGAAAGAAAAAATAGAGTATTTCTATAACCATATGACTTAAACAAACGTGATATACTCGACAAAATAAATATTTATAAAGTAAATAATTCTTTAGGGTATATTTCTATATTAACAACTGTAGAGTATTAAAATTTTATCTTTATGGCAATTTTAATTTTTTTTTACGTTTTTGGCAATTTTTAAATTTTCAATTCAACCGGAAAATTGTAGGATAACATAAAGAACAAAATTAAAAGAAATTAAAATAATCCAATGAAAATGATAAACAGGCAAGTTTAGTAAAATGAAGTTTATAAGTAAATTTAAGACGAATTATGGCATTTTTTAAGGAACGCTGATGTACTCAAATCGATGTTTTCTGTAACTGTTTTCAAACCTCAGTCAGAAATTTGAATTTTTAATTATGAAAAACACTTAATATTTATATATTTGTATGCGCATTAAAAGTCTGGAAATGATACAATATATGTTCAATGAGACCTCCACTGTGTTCAATGAGCACTCGCAGACCTATTATCCTCGAAAAATGTCTATATGAACTGTCGAGGGACTTCCGAACGAATGCTGGAGCGGGTATCGATAAACCCTAGAGGTTTTACCATAGGAGTAATGCAGTATCCGTGATAATTCAAAGGGCCACTTTAAGCCATCCTCTAACCTGATCCAGCCAAGTGGAAACACTAAGATATTTTCTGTTTCCAGACATTTGACTCACCTTGTCGATCATCTTCATAGGCGCCGCTGCAAAATAGCGGACTCTCTCGTTACGACTGAGAGTAGCTTTACAATAGCTACGACCGATTGATTCAAGTTCCAATTGGCCTAATTGCATTCAAAGCCTTTGGCTATGAAGCTTTTGAAAAGCGTAAAAGACAAAAAAATCATTCAAATTAGAGAGTAAATCTGAAAAAGACGTAAATAATAACTTATAAAGTGTAGAGTTCGAACTTCCCTTTCACAATCGTTATCGGCGGAACACATTTAATCGATTTCCGTATGTGTTCTTCTTATGGACGCAGGTACATTATTGAAGTCATAGCGACAACATACAATACTCATTTCCAAAAAAGTTGGGACAGTGCAACATATAAGAAGAACTCCAACACATTTGTTTGGATTATTGTATTGCCGTTTATTTCAACGCATTACAATACATAAACGATAAATTAGGCATGGGATCACATATCTTATATACTTAAAGAAAGATACAGGTGGTTTTCCTATTTGGCACGTGCAACACACTCCCAAAAAAGTTGGGACAGCACGGCGTTTACCACGGTGTGGCGTCACCTCTCCTCTTGATGACACACTGTAATCTTCTGGGCATCGATGACACCAATCTTTCTAACACCGTAACCGGAATTCTGTCCCATTCCTGTTGGATATAGGTTTTCAGCTGTTCAACTGTCCGGGGTCGTCGCTGTCGTAGTTTTCGTTTAATAATACGCCAAACGTTTTCTGTTGGCGACAGATTCGGGCTGCAAGGGGGCCAATCCAACATACGAATGCGCTGCCGACGTAGCCATGCAGAAGTTATGCGCGCTGCATGCAGTCTGGCGTTATCTTGTTGAAATATACACTGACGTCGTCCAAACAGGCGCCTCTTAGATGGCACCATAGCTTGTTCCAGGATCTGTATATACGCTTCAGCATTGATGGTGCCATTGCAGATGTGCAAGTCTCCCATTTTATGGCCAGTAATACAGCCCCAGACCATGACAGATAGTGGTTTCTGTACCGAACGCCTGTAGCACGCGGGAATATCCTTTTCATCTTTGGTCCGGAGTGTACGGCGTCCATTATTTCCGTAAACAATCGTAAAGGTTGATTCATCGGACCACAATATGTTCTTCCAGCGTGCTTGGGACCAATTGCGATGGGCTCGAGCCCATATCAGATGGCGACGTTGCTGTCGTTTGTTGATGTATGGCTTCCGTTGTGCACAGTATAACTTAAGTTTGCATTTGTGGATGCACCGGCGTACAGTATTCAACGATAATGGCTTCCCGAAGAAATCGCGGGCCCACGTGGCTATGTCCGTAATCGCAGCATTCCTATGCGTGACGCAGTGACGTCGGAGGATCCGAAGAGCTCGAGCATTCAGAATAGGTTTTCTACCTTGGCCTTTCCGAACTGTGATCTCACCACTATCTCGGTAGCGCTTGATAATATTATGTACTGTAGATGATGACAGGTTAAATCTTCTGGCTATTGCATGCTGAGAAACGTTGTTTGTGAATTCTTGAATGATTCGAACACGAAGATCTTAGCTAACTGGCTTGCCTCGACCCATCGTTCCGAATAAGTTACCTGAACGACGGATGGCAACTGTTATTTATACGGAATGTAGTACGACGTCATCATTCTAGATTATTCCCGAACAATTCGGAAGATTCCACTACTAACGGCGCTTTCTACAACGTATGTCCCTACTATTTTGGAACGTGTTGCAACACCCCCATTCAAAATGAACGTCCCGGCCACGATACAAAATGTTTTAGTGCACACAGTATATTTATGTCATTTCATAAACGTATCTGCTCTTTTGTATTCGCGAGAAAGTTTTGTTACATCATCGCTTTTTGTTTTTTCTATATATTTTGCACTGTCCCAACTTTTTTGGAAATGAGTATTGTACAATGCCCAGGAAGAATTTATTATTATTAACTATTTTATCGATTTACTCTTATTGAGACTTACATTTGCAGTCCGATTCCTGGAATTTGTGATTGAAAATTCCTAACCTGGAATTTTCCCCTGGAGGCATTGTCATAACATATAAACAAGTTGTTTACAGAATTTGTGAAATCCTTTCTAGTAGTTCTAAAATCTCCAAATGGATATTGATGTTTCACCAGAGCTGCAATCACAATTGATATTACGTCGAATTTTTATTGCAGTCTTTCTCAATCTCTATTCTTTATTATCTTTTCTATTTGCGGTTTCTATACGATAATTTGATTCGCTAAACTATGTTCTGGCATCTTTCAAAAACTCTGGGAAAATTAATTAAAATATTCTCGTTCGTATAATGCTTTGAGAGAACATTAATTTTGCTTAATAGAGATTTGCTAAAGATCATCAATTTATATTTTTTTTAATCTTCATTTAGAAACTGGGACCCATTTGCAATACGCTTAATCTAAATCACTCTAAATCAGTAATGAGTTTGAAAGCCACTTTATAAGGTTAAAAAAGATCTTCATGCGAAGGTGATCTCGACGCAAAAGTACCCTTCTACTCTAATATAAACATCCTAAATTGATTTCACTTCGACAAGTTCCTACAAATGATCCTATTATCTGATTTATCAAATGGCGGTGGATTCATTTCAAGGGAAAGAACGGAGAGGCACTGATTTTAATGGCTTTTTCACAGTTATCACAAAGAAGTCACAAAATATAAAACGGAAAACCAAAAGTGGAATTAATAAAAACTTCAAAAGATAAAATAATATTAATCAAATATTTGTTAAGTAATTTAATCAATTCAATATATGGATTGATTACATTATTCATTATTTCTCTAATAATATTCAAAGGTAGGAGCTATGAAAAGCTCCAACTTACATACCTATCTGTGCTGGAAGCAGTTTTCAAATTAATGTTTCCGGATTTCTGTATCCGCACAAAGACATCACTCAAATGCTCTTGTTTTCTAGTTCTGTATAGACCTTGTCGTGAATCCCAGGCCGCAAATATGAAATTATTTAATTAGAATCTTACCTAATTTAGGTCACACACGAGAATTCATTCTTCCAAACGTGCGGTTTCTTTGAAATAATAAGTTTCGGACAGATTCAAAGATTGCAAATAAATTAGTTAAGTTTTCACTTATTGGTAATTATTATGAACATCGTAATTATTATTAATTAAAAATGAAACTAGGGCTTTCCTCCGTTTATTAACACGCTGTATTAAAGGGATGGAAATTATTAAAGATTAAATCAATTTTTGACGTTAAAATTACGTCATGAACGACGGAAATGAGTTTTTGGATATCGGTAATGAAATTTCTGGGATCCCAAAATTAAAACAACGAAAGTTTCTAATAGTTAGTTGAATCATTAAAAACGAATTTATATTGTTGGAAATAATGAATGCTTCAGGCTATTAAGCGGCAGTCCAGAAGAAAGAGTAGCAATGGCGTTGTTAATACGGATATTTACTGGAAAACAATTTTTTCATTTATGCATCCTAGAATTAGTCATCTCCAAAGCAGTGAAATCGTTTTTATAATTTACAGGATTATTGCTTAAAACTCAAAGGTGGAATTTTAAACTTAATATAGAATTAAACTAGAGCTTTATGGGAGATTACGTTATTACAATAAGGCAAAGAGAAATTTCAGTTTAGTTTAAAATTTATCCGTGCTTCTAAATTATGCTTTGATCAAAATGTAGAATGTAGAAACATAATCTTATTATAAATAAATACACGCCAGATGTTTGGAAAGAAATCATAGTCAAACACAAATAAGTAAGCGGCAGACGTTTAGAAAGATATGTCAAGTAATGAATCGTACTTTTTAACGAGATATATAGAGATCTTACAATACCAATATGTTTGGGATGGTAAGCTTTAAGCCAATAGGCAATGCAGGTCAATTGTATTGATTGGTCAAAGTTGATTGTTGAAAGTAAAGCAAGCACTAAATAAACTGAAACTGTGAAAGGAATTTCCAAAGGAATTCACCTTCCTAATTTTGGAACTCTTCTGTTCTGAAACTGACCATTCTGATTAAGAAGAATTTGAATAATAAATTTTTATTTTATAATATGTTCAGTTTTTTACAATAATCTGGGTGAGCTTAACACACCGATGCGTATTATACACGGAAAAAGTTTCGAACCCCCCCCCCAAAAAACTAGATGCGCATTATACACAGTCCAAAATTTACAGTACTCTTTTTCTTTGCACTATTTTGTATTCTAAGGCCTCTATATATGTTGATTGGAAAGAGATTATATTCCCTAACACCGATATTTCGTCATAGTCTATATCTCCGATATAAATCTTAGAACGGTCAATCAATACACATGAAAAAACTTCTAGATCACAGTGATTACTGGCTGATCGAAATCCCGACTTTCGAGAATTTCTAATTAAGTAAGAACTAAAATTTATGTGGATGTAAGAATAAATGAATGACTCTTTTGCCACAACAATGAAAAAATAGAAAAATACAACCTTATACTGGAAGATCTTTTCGGAAGCGATTGCTACCATCGTTCAGCAGTCCAGGAGTCCCGACGAGTGAACTGCCTGTTTTAGTGAAAACTAGACATATTTATAAGGAGCACTAACCAATCCAGACAATTACTAATCTAATGTTGAACTAATCCATGGCATGATTTCGAATGATGATTTGTACATATCTTTGTAACAGTTAATCTTCTGAATTTATGGAAAATACCAGTTCTTTTACGTTATACTTACAAAAATAGGCAATATAACTTTGAATTTGATTTATGGTCACATAGCTTATTTGTCCTTTAACTACTAAATTTATTTTTGCTCAGTCGCAGCAAACATTTGTGATGTTGCCTGAGTCGGATGATATCATATAAATTGCTTGAAATTTATGTAATAGGCCAGTTAAGGCATCAAAGTATCTTTTATTATTAGTCTAAAATTGTGTCCTCGTATACAGAGTGACTCAAAGCTTTACGTTTAAAAATATACAGATGATAGGGGACTGTAAGCTGATTATTTTAAGATAGGGGAAACAATAGTCGGAAACGCATTTTTCAAGCAGTACGTAATTTTGAATGAGTAATACGATTGAGAGTAAGAGGGGAACTCTCTTTACTATTTTCCAATTTACGTACTACAAAAATATAGGTGGGATTCGAAACAGTTTGTTCCAATCTTAAGCTTGTTCGAAAAAAAACAAAAAACACCGAAACAGCTTCTCTCTCATGCAGACTGCTCGGAAGAGATGGCTAAGTTCTTTCATTTTCTAAATAAAATAACGCATGATTTTTGTGTTGTAATATGTCATTCCCATTATTTTTCCGAGTGCCATGTTTATTTTCTAATCTTAATTTTTTCTTAAAAGGATGGAACGTTTTTTGTAAGTTGCTTTCTTTTTGAGAGCAAGCAATAAACTTTTTATTCATAGACAACTTACTTATCACAGCAACAACATAGCAATTACTTACATCTCACAGCAAATGTTCAAAATGGCCACCAGTCTCATTACATATATTACAATGGCACCTAAATTTTGCCGCACTCTTTTAAATGTACCTGGTGTCTGTTATACAAGAAGAAAGGCAGCTTGTATCCAGGCAAACCGTATCGTATCTGATTCTATTAGGGTTTCATATATGATTCCAGTTGCTCCGCAAGGAAAAAAATATCCATAGGACAATGCCTCACCTTCAATCCAGTGATCAGGAATCTATCATCCAGTAGCTCGCGGATATCAACATCGAAGGCAGCAGACACACATCATGTTGCATCCGCTTCTTCTTGGAGACAACAAGAGGTACAGAATCCAACAAATCTGGTGGCACATCCTTCTAGGCCTCATGGTGAATTTTCGTCTTTAAAACTGCTTTGTTCTCCTCACCGCGGGTGCGTCCATAAATATTGTCTTCTTGTATATGTCTAAAATTTATTAGAAAATTGATATTATATTTAAATCTAAAGTAATAATAATAATAATAATAATAATTGTCACAACAACAGGGAATAACCCACCAGATAAACCGGTGGGTAGAGCCCCATGTTGTCCCCCAACAGGCCGAAGCCCAAAACGGGGTTAATGAAAAATACATTTAAAATGGGGAGGTAAACTAAAAAAAAAATCATAGGGATGACACAGTAAAGAATTTTTGGGACAACAAAAGCTTTATAAAGCTGTAGAAAGGTATTAATATCAGAGAAAAAGGATGACAACCTCTTAATTAATCCTAAACGACGTGAGATATCCAAGCTGATTTGGTCAATATGGTGTATAAATGAGCAGTTGTCAGCGAAGACAACTCCTAAATCTCTGATTTGGTTCTTCCGAGCGAGAAGCTTGCTTTCAATATAATAATCAAAAAAGAAAGGCGCGGTTTTTCTGTTAAAAGAGGTCACGTAGGATTTTACCGCGTTTAAAGCTGGTCAAAGAAATAGGCGTCGCAATCTAACTTCCAATTATCTTTAAAATTCTTTCTGGCTATATTAAATTTAGAGTAGTCTTCAGGCAGTTTGGAAGATTTAAAATTATTGTGAAGATCTTGTTTCACTATATTTTTAATACTTTCCTCTTTTAGTATAATTTGTTTATTATTTACTAAGCAGCGGAAGAATGTCCGTCTGTCTGTCCGTTCGTCCGTCCCCTTCATAATTTCCGCTTTTTTTGAGGTAGAAAGTTGAAATTTGGAATATAGCTTACTATGGGCATCTGCACCTTCACTATTTATTTTGGTTTTTATTGGCTCACCGGGGTCGGAGTTCGGTATGCAGATTCTTCTAAGCAAGATCAACATTACTATGAAGTTTCGGCCAAATTGTCCCAATGGGGTCGGAATTGTGGGGGTGGCAGTTACTAGGTCTTTAGAACTATGGCAACATATGGCATGTCATATAACATTCGATCGGAAATGATGAGAAACGAAAGAAGATAGAGCTTTTTTACACTTTCTAAATACTGCGTTCGAGAAAATCAATTTTTCGATTTAAAAATTTGGGGAGGAGGTAAAAAGTGAGATAAAAGGGTAAAAATAGATGAGCTGAGGGCTTCCGCTACTTTCCTATATCTTCCTCGGGAAGATTAACTTCTTGTTGATTTCTCAATTCAGTTTTACACATTTATAAATTTTTCTCTAAAAATTTTCTATAGTAAAAATTATCGCGTTTCATGGTTAATGTCAGATGGTTATAATGTTAAACAGTGCCTATTTTTGACCGCCACTGTAGTAAAACATTATAATTTTCGTATTGTGTAATGGTTACGCTGCTCTCGGTGATCGTCTCTGTAGTTTTCGGAAGATTATTCTCTTTATAAGAAATAATCATTTCCCAAAAGTCCCATTTGACTAAGGTATGATCGAAAAGCCTATACGAAGTCAAAATTAAAGCTGCTTCATTATTGTAATTGCCTGCACCATAATTAACATGGTTACTTTATGGTCATACAGTTAATAGGAATGTAATTAACAGGTGCATTCCATTACTGAGAAAGTAATTATAGAAGTGTGCACGCACGAAAGTTTTATTTCTTGAAATTAATATTTAATTAATTACATATTTTCCTTACGTAAAATTCTGGACTGAATTTCTGAGCAACCATCAGCAATGAAATTAACTGGATATAAATAAACATAATAAAAATGGCATCAGAGATATATTCTAGTTATATACATCCTTAGAGTGGATAAGAAATTAATAATACATGTATAAGCAATGGTAGCTTAGAATTTTACTACTGTATACGAGAACAGTGAAACGCAACTCTAACAACTGTGAAAATTGGCTAGCGATAGGATTTTTTCCGATTTTTTTGTTAATTTATTTATTATTTTTCTTTTTGCACTAAGCATTTTCTTAAAACTATCCTTTCAAATTAGAATTAAAATTCATATGGGAGGATAAATATAAGAAATTTTCAAACTTTCTTCTTGGAACTTCCGCAAGGTCATTGGAAAAAGATTATTCTAGACTGCAATCATGAAATACTCTATAATAACTAAGGCGTACCGTAATTGTTTAATATGACGTATCATTGTGTTCTATATAATACAGTAATATACTTCTTCTAGCATTAAAACTGAAACAAAAGAAACTTTTTCTTACTCCAATGCTCTTCTGACAAGACATTTTGGAAGCAGTTGCCGTAGCAATTACACCAGAAACGACTTTGACGCATACGTAAATGAATAAAAAATATGTCTGCTAGGAAAACCGCAAAGTTTGAGCCGAGTTTAAAATTCAATTTATTCGTGTTGATAAAACAATAAAAAAGGAGGGGAAGAGAAAAGAAAGAAAAAGTTTTGGTCAATAGTAAAAAATATTTCTTGCTCACGGTTGACAATTAAATATTAAAAAAGGTGATGATAATGAGCAGCGGGGTCCTTATCAGAGCACGCTCACATTTCCTGCCAAAGCGACGCTCGCCCCCGTCGTAATTGCGAGACAACTTATCATAAATAACGACGAACCATCATTTAAATATGCCTCGTTCTCGTTTCTATGGGCCAGATAATTTGGATTCATGGCTCGCGGCAGGATGTTCGCGGACCCTAGGATGATCCCACACCGAGCGGAAACGAGTGACAGTTTTTCATCCAAACGCGGATCCAGAAAGAAGAGAAACGTCATTATGCATTTACGTCAGTTGACTCAAAGAAGGAAAAAGAGAACGAGAGAGAGAAAAGGAATGAAGATGAAAATTGCAGAGAATAAAACAGAACGAGACAATAACTTTAAGAGAAAAGGGAGTTTTTGAGTTGGCGCTTCTGGTCTGATGATGATCATCTGCCAGAGTTCACTTGTGAGAAGGAGAAAACGGTGAAAATAAATCGAGTTCCCCCCGG
Organism: Rhysida immarginata; assembly: GCA_023313115.1. Lineage (NCBI taxonomy): Eukaryota > Metazoa > Arthropoda > Chilopoda > Scolopendromorpha > Scolopendridae > Rhysida > Rhysida immarginata. Next base: position 4,217,676 of record JAHWFO010057283.1, on the reverse strand, counting down.
TGTAATATCGAACATTTCTCTAGTCTGGAAATAGTTTCCGTATTTGTACAAAAATAACCTTTTTCACACTCTTTGAAATCAAAATATTTTCCTTTTGATGTGCATATATAGGTTGGAACATTTTTCTACAGTAATTTGGATATTATTCCCTTGGGGTTAAGGCGAGTCTAAAAATGTTCTTTAAAAAACAGTTAATTTTATTTTTTATTAACCGTTATTCAAATATTAGTTTAAATTACAGTATTTTATATTTTCGTAGATTTTATTGATATCACTTTATTTTGTTACTATATTCTTTATAAAATAACATCGATAAAAAGTATAAAAAGTTCAATTGTATTGGATAATTATGATATTTCACATTTCGTCTTTTCACTTTAATAACATTCAGAAAACCCTTTGCTTTGCATTTATATAGTGTTCCAAAGGACCCTGTATTATTTTTGTACTTTTCGGAGGTATAGGACACTATGTCCATTTTTTTTTTTTACCGAAATAGCATAATTCTACACACATCGTATTTTTTTACTTTACTCAGTGGTAGAGAACATTACGTAGTACATCAATAATTAAGGAAGTTACATGGTTTTAAAAGAATACTATGTCCGCTTTCATTTAGAGAAATACAACACCATCTGAACATAGTATTGTACCCTTCTGCACCGACTGGTGGATTTTTCATAAAGCAAGGGAACAATGCTTCAGCTTAGTCAATTTAACATGGGATGTGAAGTGTTTATCTCTAATGTGTTTATAGTAGGAGTTAAGAATATGTACCCAAACTCTCGTGGGTATAGTTACTTCAAGACACTAATACAACTTCAACAACATTCCTTATATTAGTGATTATAAACATAACTTAGATTATTAGGCATCGCTATTTGAATGACAATCATTATTATAAGGCTTGCTTTGTTTCAGAATCAAATACCAATCCATTTCAGCTCATTGTGTACAAACAGCAATTTCTTCTATCAAATTGTGTACAATTACAAATGCAACAGGGAAAGATGGGAATACTGTATTTAAAAACATCTTTTGATAATGAAAACCAAGAGGTTGTCTTCTTTAGGCAGACAAGGAGTTATATTTCCAACAGTCTAAAATGTCCCACTACTTAATTCTCAGCCCTATGTTCCTTCAGTTTGTCATGATTTTTATAAAAATTTAGAATATATAAGTAATAAAAACTAAAAAGACTATCCAGAAAGAGACACAAGTGATGGCCTGGACCCTATAACGATTTGATCTTACAGCAAATCGTACCCCAACTTTTGTAATGTTTTTGTTTATGTAATATACTTAAAAATAAAATGATGTAGGTTAAGTAACGTGTTGCAAATATTGACTATTTCTTAAAAGCCCAGAAACACTATGCCAAACAATGTGTCTAACAAGCTCATAAGAAGTATACAACACCATGTATATAGAAATCAGTAAATGAAAAAAAGAAATTACATTAAATGAAAAACAACATGAAAGATAATGTACAAAAATCCAATAACCAGGTAAGAAAATGAAGGGAGAACAAAATCAAACATTTTCAAACTTGTATCCTGTAAAGTTTGGTAAAAGTGACAGTATCCTATACCTCCGAAGTACACATTTATTTTTCAGTTATTTTTCAACTTTACAGAATATTTTGAGGGGATAAGCCGCATTTCAAATGAATTTATAATTTATTTCTGTTCATATTGAAGATCAAAGAATAAGAAACCATTAACATCTACTGAATAATTTTTTTCGCGTTCATTCTTATGTAAAGCCTAGTTTATAGAACCCGTTCAGTAAGTAATTCATAAATAGATATTATCACCATAGTCACTTCATTCAAATTATTCTTCTGGATAATAATCAGTCATTCCTTCTTTTAGAGTGCGTTTCTGTGATGATGTATTCCAGACCAAAATTTGGAATGCGCCCTAGTTTGCTATTAATTTTGGAAAGGACTTGTGAGATTGACGAGTCATTCTAAAACAACTGCATGGTCCAATTTTTCGCAGTTCCACTCCAATTCCATAATGCGAGTTTTAGTTTTCTGATTTAAAATTGATAATTAATTATTCAAACTGTGCATTCGATGAAAGTTTGTGCTCCAGAAATCCAATAACAGCTTACGAGCAAAATCTCAGTTTCAGGTTAATGCTCAGAATGAAATTCTTGCCACCTGCTTACCGGAAGCATGTATATCGCTGTCTACCTGTTTGCTCCGCCGGTAGCAGTCGTACAGGATATTCAAAATTAGGTGACATAAATTTGGTAAAAGATTACGTGCATGAATATTTGTTTTTTTAATAAAGAAAATTTATACGAAAAAGCCGAAATAGCTTTTAATCGAATGAGTAATAAATTTAGATATAATTTTTTTCTTATATCTCGGTTTCTCTAAGAAGACGAAAAATTTTTTGCGTGTATTATTTTTCAATAATTTGTTGTGCTCTAACAAAATGCAAAGTGAAATTTTAGGTAACGAGAAATAATAAAGAAATTCTCCTATTTATTGAATAATAGTTCAAAAAAATCAAAAATCATATACACCCTTAAGTCTATAAAAATATCTGTTCCACACGATATTGTAATTCGATGCTTTAAATTCTCTGTAGGCATTCTCTTTGAGTATTTTTAGTATGTAAATTTTTCATGCTTTCAAGGGCTTGTGATTTCCTCCCCTTAACCTTATGTTTAGATTTCTTACTTTCATTTTTTACGATCTTTTAACTGTTTACATCGTTTGATGCGGTGTTGCTCGTAAAAAATTTCCAATGGTGCTACATTTAAGAGTTGCGGAATAAAGTGCAATTGCTATGGGAAGTATTTTCGTTAATATCGCATTCGCAAAATCCTATTTGATTCAAAAATACGTATAAAGTGAAAAACATTTATTAAACGTTTTATTCAAAACATGTAGAAAAATAGAATTCCCAATCTTCTTAACGTCTCTAGTTTTTATTAATGGCTTAGAAAAGCGTAAATATTTAGACAAGTCAAAGCCTTGAGAACTTCTTAAAGTTTTTATTTATAAGAATAATGTTATTACTTTTACGATGAAAAATATCTAAGCTTCTGCTTAATAAGATTAGTTATCGTGAATGCAATTTGTACATATACTGGATTTGTGAATTTGGAACTATGCCAGTACATTACACAAACGAGCGAAGTAGATTCCCAGCAAATCTATTCTTAGAAATAATGGCCCAAAATGGCTTTGTGAATTGTGAATTACAATGACTTTCGGCCAACATTGGCTGAGAAATCTTTAAAATGATGAATGGGTCTCTCGGAGGGATGCCCTTTCCACTTTCAGCATATCCATCAAATTCTGATCAGTGCATACATTAGAACAGGGACCAAACCTAGAAGATAATTTTTTACTCAAATCGATCCAACTTTTACAGTTTTTGGAGGTAAAGATGAAAGAACCTGTTGGAAGAAAGTACATATCGAAAAAAAAAGATACAAAATCAATGATATATATCCTGTCAGTTTTAGCTTTATTTCATGCCGAAAATTCGGAATCTGTTCTTTGTACGATCACGATATTTAGTAGGACTATAGAGTCAGAAAAAACAAAAGAAACGTTATATTCAATAATTTTCATTTAAATTGTGGCAATAAAATTATGGATAATTGTCGTCATTCTGAATTATCATTTATAAATGACCTCTTGAGAATAGGTCACTTATAAGAGCCACTGCTCAGGACTAAAATATCTTATCACCTAAAATTATTTAGCAGAACTAAACAGAATTTCATGTCTTGTAAGAATCAAAAAAGATTATGTATATGCCCTTAAGCTATGTTGCTTTGTTGGCTTTATTAGAGCAAACTTAAATTAGCTTTAAAACATCTTTGGAAAACTGTTTTAACAAATACGAAAAGACAAATTTTGCTCGCTATAAACATGAAAGATGTTTAAACTAAAGTAATAAAATGTATATTTATTAAAACAAATATGCGATTTTAATTAAACTTGTTACTAGTTAAAAAATTTGCACTGGTCATTTGTTTTAAAGATTTAATTTTAGTATGTATCACGTAAATTTCACTTATCGCTTGAAAAATGTCTTATTTCCTTTTGCCAGAGTTTCTATAAACAAGTCTAGAGCGTTTTTAGCTTTGAACATTGTGATGAAAGGTTTGATAATAGATGAAATTCAGAGTATCATATAGGAAATTTGCTCGTATTATCGGAGAACCATGCACTTTATAACTCGGAAATGTACAAAATAACTCAGTTACATGAATTTTGTTCGGTAGAATCGTTCTCGCTATATACAAATTTGACTATATTTCATCGGAGAGTTCCTGCTAAAAAAATTACCTTGAAAGAAAAGACTAATAAAACAGTTTTTGAAATAATGAGTTATCATGATGAATGAATGAACAATAGCATTCGGAACGCCGACTCATGTTATACCAATTCAGAAGACTGTACAATGTAATCACAAATGAGTTCCCAATTTTTGTAACAAAAGTATAGACTACGATGGTGCCCGGCACGAAAGAAAAAGGAAACTGGCGCATGTGTAAATGCAAAAAAATTCGTTCAACCAATCAGAGACGGACTGGAAACGGGGTATTATTAATTCCTGGCATCAGTAGTAAGTAATGCTCCAATTCCTGTCAGTTTCTGATTGGTAGAACGAGTTTTTTTCATTTACACTTGAGCCAGTTTCCTTCTTCTTTCGTGCCGGGCACTATAGTAAACTATCATTATCTACAATGCAAATACATTAGAAAATCTAATAAATAATAGATCCCAAAATAATTACCCAGGAAAATTGGAAAAAAAATTATCTAAAAAAATGAAATATAAGAGATACTTTGAAAAAGTTTTCAAATTCATAATTCATATTTTGTATAATAGAGATTAAGACATTACAATTGAATAGGTTTTAAACAAAGTTGAACAATATTTTTTTAAACGTTTTCTCGTTTTTTTTTATAGTAAATATTGGTTCCTTTGAATAATTTTATTACATTTCATTTAATAGTAAATGAATAGCATGATTTTAAAAGATTATAATTGGAGAACATCTTTAATAAATTTAGTTCTCTTCGATTCTTAAATTTTTTTTGTCTAGACGACTAGAAAAATAGATGAGACTAATCACAGTCTTATTAGTATCCATACAAGTTATTCCTATTCGATAAAAAAATTAAGTCTTGAAATATCTTCTGCATTTCTATATCAAATTATTTTTTCAGTCATAATAAAGTTTGAGTAAGAAACATCAATCCTAAATAAAGTAGAAAATCTCAAAGGATAACAAAAAAAATCCCGGTGTTTCCTTTCCTTCGAAATCCTTTCTTCCAACAACAAGAGTAATGGGATCCCCGAACTCGGAAACTTAGACGAACAACCGAACAAAGGACAGATGGATGGAAACCGAGGAATGTGAACTTTCGTTTCTTCGAGTTAATTTAAGTTTTATAGAATCCGGGATTAAAGAGAGGATACTTTCGATAAGGATAAAGATATAAGAATGATTAATGACGTTCCGAAGGGAATTTTATTACTTGAAATACTTTATAATATCACCGTATTTTAATTAATCTTTAATAATGGTTTTAAATCAAAAAGAAAAGTTAATACTTATTAAGATTGACGTCAAGGTATTAATTTTTTTTTTCATCATACAACTCAACTTAATTTGGTTGGTTACATCCCTTCCAGGACGGACAAGCCATCAGGTAGCAAAAGAAAATAAAGAGAGAAGGAAGGAAGGAAGGAGAAACACTATCGGGAAAACAGAGTTGATGGAGAAAGCAATAATGTTAATTTGAATCAGTTTATTGATTACATCTTCTCTTCTTTTCCCTTGGCAATAACACTGATTGCACTCATTCTAAAAGGGAGTTACTCTAACAGATGAAGAAATCAGTGCTGGTGGGCTCTTTATTTTCTTTTTAATTCAAACTTGCATCGTTTTTCTCCCCACCTCCTTTCCTTTTACCATTCGTGCAGTTACAGATCAACCTCGACTGAGCATTAAGCAAAAGCATCATTAGCGTGAGAAGGCAGTCGAATGGTATTTCAACGTTATTTAGGCTTTTGTTAATTTAATAAATAATAACATCTCTCTTCTTGTTGTTGTAAATATCTCCTGAAATTATCATTACTCTCGGAAATGGAACACGCAGACAACAAGAGAACTAGATAGAGAAAATGAGAAGGGGGGTGGGGAGAAATAACATTATTTAGAATTGATTTTCATATTAATCTTGATGTACGACTCATATGTTGGAAAAGGAACGAGTAGAAGGGGGGGGGGGGGATTATGAAAAAAAAAGTTTTCTCAAAGAAAAACGGCAGGGAAATAACGGCGTAAAATTTGAATGAGGGCTAATGTAAGGTTCCCCGCCTTTACATCGATCGAAATTACAGCAGAGTTACTTTTACACCCTACTAAGCTTTAAATAAATCACGTATGGACAAATATTCTATCTTTATAATACAAGAGGAAACTTTAATAATAGATAGATAGTGCATATTTTATCACAAACAAGGCAGCAACCCCAACGAAAGTTTTGCGCGCTTCTTCTTCGGTTTTTATCAGAAATATTTTCAAATGTTATTAAGGGCATTCAAAAAAGAACATTCATTTGATGAATAAATCGATGGCTTTTATTTCTGATTGCTAGTTAAAGTAATGAATTTTAAATAATTTAGGAAAATTTATTCAAAAAAAAAACTAGTTCGTTCCCATTTAGAAAAATAAATTGCTTGTTTATTTTAATCATCCGCTAAGAAATTATTACTCCTGTAAGTTTGTGTATCCACATATTGAAAGTAATTGAAAATTAAATACTCTAATTCTTGGGAAAATTATGAACCCTTTATTTAATTTACTTATTTGACTTTAACAATATTATCAATATTGTTTTATTATTGCCATCAATTCAAAGTAAATCATAATTAGCGCATTATGGTTGAGCCAGCTCGTAGTCGAGTTAGTTCTTTGTCACCCCATCAGGTAGACAGTGAAATACAATATTTTTAAATTATATAATTACATAATTATAACATAATTTTTCATACGTATAAAATAGAGAAAGTTATATTTAAAATTAAATAAATTTCACATATTTCATTTCGATATGTGCATTTATTTTAGGATTAATTTATTTTAGGACTTTCGGTATATATTTAGGATCGCTTTTTTTTTTTTCTTTTCAAAACTGGAGCCTTTAATAAAAGCTAATTTTTCTTTTGAGTTAATATTGAATTAATATAAACGAAAACTAGAGTTGTAAAGGTAGATAAATTTATATTAAATAAAGATTTAGAAGTGCAGTAAAATGATATGGTGAAAATACGCAAGCGAATTATTTATAAATAAATTAAACATGCCTTATAAATTTATGATTATTTCTATTGTGCCTTTACAGTAAAAATAGTGTATCAACTTAAAATTTTCGGATGTGGAAGATATTTAAAAAAACTCTTAATTATCATTAATCATTCGAATCACTATTTCTGCAAGAATGAATTAGCAAACATAACTTATTTGACTAATGTTATAATTTTAACCTTGCATATTTCCAAAGTACCAATTTTGAGTTGTTACACTATTTTTATAGTGCGGTAAAAAAAGTTTAACATATATCCTATATAGAAAAATGAAAAGTGGTCACGTGATTGCGCCCCATGCATCACCGGGTTCGCAACAATCGACGACTATACTAAATTAAGGTATTTAATAAAAACAATGAGTCAAATATTTTCCACCACTTAAAAAAAGTTATAACATTTATCGTTTTGGAAATTTGCATGCAAAAATTCTTCACTAAACATCAAAATACACGAAAAAGCAAATGTTTCCAAATAGAGCACCCGACGGTATCATAGGGCATTGCCACAACCGTCTAAACAATGAGCTATACAGTTTCCATTACTTTAACATTGATTGTCGCATCTGCGTATAAGCATGATCTATGATCTATAGATATTGAAAAGCGGCGCTGCATGTACAATCGGCCCAACTGCGCCTACAGCGCCGCCCTATCGGGAGCTAGAAACTTTAGTTTCATTTTCAGTTTCAATGAAAGACCTATTTGCCCTAGTCAATGCCCTAGTCACCACCTTCTAAACAGGCCTTACAACAGACGGTGAAAACTAGAGCGATCTTAGCAAAAGATAATTTTATCAATACGGGAATCGTTTTTCCCCCTTAATATTATTATTTAAAAACATATTAGTTGCAATTTTTATTATATTTTGCAAAATATTCTTAAAGCTAGGTTGTTATTGAGTGCATGAAAAATCAGGAAGGAAGAAATCATTTTTTTATTACCTCCTTCTGCTTAGAGCGCTGTTGTTTGGGCCTAATATTGATGACGTTTTCACCGTCTGTTGTGAGGCCTGAAGTTTAGAAGGTGATGCCCTAGTGCGATATATGCGGCACCTTGCACGATCAATTTTCTTTAGCTTCTCGAACCAATGGAAAATGGCGGAAGCTCGATGACCATTTATATGTATAGACCATGGTATAAGCAATATGTGCTTATGCTCTGTCCAACGAAAGAGACGTAATCTTCATCATTCTGTAAAACGAAATTCTGTAAATCTTCTCACATTAGTTGTTTTAATTGTATAATTATACAATATTTCCCGGAAAAAAGAATAATAAAAAAGCAGACAATTTCTAGAGAAAGTCCTCTAGCTTGTATGCTGTTTTCGGTTCAGGGACGCCATTACTAACTGCAGAAAGTGTGGTGTTCTCCGTAGTGTTCTATACGAGTTTTTACTATCATTTATTTGCACATGGTATGGGTTTGCTGTTATTATAATTTGCATGACGAAAGTATGCACCCAACACACCTAGCGATATTCGGTTGAATCAGTATTAAAAAAATCGTGTATAAAGGTAAATAAAACTGAAATTATAAAATATTAGCACAAAATATTCATTATATTGGTATTCTGAAATTTTAATGATCTATTTGCGATAATAGTTCAAACTTCCAATATAAATGGCCAAAACTTTCCATTTGATATTGTTGAGTAATATATTTCTCGTCTTTGAAGGTTTTATATACAGTTTTCTATATAAATAAATTTTAAATCTTTGTTAACACGATGTCAACACTCGAAAGGGATAATGCATAACATTTCGCTGAAGATTAAACGATTTTTTTCTTTACTGGAGCCGGCCAGGAGGCCGAGAGGGCTAGGGCGTAGGCTTTCTACTTCTCGAGTCCAGCTGGTCGTGGGTTCGAATCCCGCCGTGGGCATGGGTGTTTGTGGTTGTCCCGGGCTGCGTATAGATATAACTTGTGTAAAAGGCGCAAAATGACTTTAGTAGTCGACGCCAAAAATTCTAATAAACCAACCAATAAACCAACCTTTTCTGGAGATTAATCTTCATTCTTATGTATTATGCATTAAATTCTATGTGTTATATAGCCTTTAAGATATTATTGTTTAAATTTTAAATGTGTTACTATTCTGAAAGAATTGAGGCCTTAATACAGAGAAATCTGTACAAATGACAATAGTCGCGCAAATTTAAGTTCATCTTAATAGTTGTGTCGTTGGCGACATTTGCAAAATCTAATTAGAATGGATTGAGTAAATTGCGCCTTCCCTCTCCTCCTCCACCTCTTCCCCACCTAGTACGAATCGAAAAGCCGGAGTAATTCTTCTTCTACTACCTTTAAAACTTTTCTGTTAACTCATTGTTAAGCTCGAAAGGTTTGCATGATATTTTTAAAAAGTATTGTAATCGACAATAAAAATAACGTTTCTCAATAAAGTAAAATGCCTCGAGCGCATGTGCATCGTCGTCATCGATTTCAAAGAGATGTAGAGGCTATGAATATATGCAAATGGTTTAAAATGGAACAATCGATACCAAAATAGACATAGAATTGATTTCCTTTTGCAGCCGAGGGAGGGATGAGAACAAAGGGGGCGGAGGAAAGGAGGCAAAGCCCGAGAATGCGTGAGTGAGTATTCCTTAATTTCCATGCGCAATTGAAGGCAGCGTGTTACCTGACATGGGCATTGCCAGATAGGCGCAAAAATTTGCATCATTACCTGGCGGAGGGGAGGACGGCGGGACCAGAGACAGGCAACCGTTAATATCACCCGGTCATCCATTATTTACCTGAAGGAGCTGTTTAGGCGTGTCCGAAACCGTTCCCCGGTAGTTTAGATTCGAAAGCACAACCTTTCATAGCGGCATTAAACCATGGGTGACCAGATTGTAAGGCTGTGTCTGGTTCAGTGGACGTATGTATCGATTGTTGATATGCCTTCCACCCACTTCCCTCCCTCTCTCCTTTCATAGCTGTTCATGAAAGTAATTTTAATACACACAGTCCTGCTTAAAGAGAAACCTAATCAGTTGAGTAATCTAACTAAGTATTTGGGAATTTTTGCTGGAAATTTCCTTTCTTGTTATTTCTAAATATCTGCTAAATGTGAATCTCTGTTCATGACAGTTTCTTGATGCAAATATGTTCTTGATATTTAAATTAAACCAAAAAAATACCGTTCGCTAGTTTTATCGATTATAGAATCAAATATTTAAAGAATGGGGGCCTTATATAAAATAAAGAAGTCAATAAAAAGTTGAAATTCGACATATTCAAAGAGTTAAATGACAATAAAGAATTTAATAGAACTCAATCGCATGTAAATTGTTCAAACATACGAATAAATTGAGAGAGTTGTATAACATATGATAAATTTCGTTTAGTAGTTTTATGAATTCCTTAAGACAGATGAATATTTTCATAAATATTCGTCGCTTCTCTTGGAATAAATATTTATTCAATTGCGGAGGACGCTAAGCCTGTTTGTAATTTACAAGACACTTATGATTTTGGCTCACATTAGGAACACGAGTTTAAATATTTCCTTACGGCTGTTGATTCCCTTTTAACCGCGCGATTTGTATGCTTCTGTGTTAAGGGAAATAATTTTCCCATTAAATTAATATCAAATGGACTAGAATTTTAATGAGGAAATTTATTGGAGAAGATCGCAGATTCCACAGGGCGAACAGGAAGAAGATATAAACACGGCTACAATATTCAAAAATATGTTATAAATTTTAAGGGTTTAAAGATTTTAGTTGTTTTATAAAGCGGTGATTTTCTATTCTTTTATAGAGCAGTTTTAATTAAAAAAAACACATTTTATTTAGAATATGGAAGAGATGAGAATATAATTTTTAGAAAAGTATGAAAATGTAACTGACGACGATGGCGGTTCCTATTGCGAGGAAATCCTTATAAGTATACTTCGGGAATATTTATGAATAAGAAACATTTCACACAGGATAAGTTAATAAATTAAATATTATGAATATAACCATTATAGAATGCTTTATAAGAATGAGAGGCAAACTCTGCCAATTAAAAAGTCAAAATATAAGTTTCTCACATATCCTGTTAGAAAAAAATCAAACATTTTTCCCAATATGATTCAGGAATATATACATACATTATGTAAAAAAATATTATCAAAAGTAATTTTATCGACTCATCTGAATTCTACTGCAAGGCCTTATGGATTTCATCGGAAACCGTTTTTTCTGGACTACGTACCGTTTTCATGGTATCCAGTTGAATATTGAATATTTTTTTTTGTGTCAGATTCTAATATCGTCATCATCGTAATATTCAACGTCTATCAATCCACCGCTGGATATAGTTTCCCTTTAAAATATTCTTATGTGTAAATTCTTAAGGTAATAATCAATATTTTAAATCTGTAGCATTTTAAATTATAAAATGACAATTGTATGATTAAAGCGTTTTTATAATTACACAAATTTATATTGTTAGAAATTTCAACTGTATAAATGAAATATATTTTAAAAGGACTTTTTTTTTTACCATTTTAAACTATACACATTTTAATCATATTGTGAAGGATAATTGATTTTTTTCTTTTCAACATTTAGCTATTATAAGAATTTACATAAAGAGTTTTAATTGATGCCCTATAAACTTTTTTTTATAAATTTGTTAATTTATCTTCATAACGTAGATATCAACGTTTTTATCTAGTATATATTTAAAATATTTTATCATAAAATATATAAACCATATACACTGATTGATACAATTTAATAGGAAAACATCATCTCAAAATACGTAATTGTAGGGATCACGTATATAGGAAATAAAGTTTACGTAAATAAAGAGTGAGGGATTAGAATACTCGATGGAGTGATTTCAATGATTTTGAACGAAAATGATTTCGGTCTGGAAAGCATTTCTCAAGGATCATCATATTCGCATACGACAGCGTCCAGAGTCTAAAACGAATAGTGAAAAGCAGGAAAAATATGCAGCTGGAAAACCATCATTGCGCGAAAAAGGATGGTCGATGACATAGGTCATAGTAGAACAAATACAATCGTAATTTTCTATGATGATGCAGTGAAGTACAAGAAACAATAGCATGATGCCTCATTTGACTTGACTTAATGGCAGATGTCATCTCAAGTAAACACTGCCTGTTTTCGAAAAACAAGAAATTACCCTCTTCTATGAGCCAAGGAACTTATTACAGAGATTGAGTCAAAAGTAGTGGCCGATCACCGCACAAACTTTTAAATGGGCACCAGACAGCAACCACTCATTACTAATCTTCAAAGTAGAGTCCATCATACTCGATAGTCTTCATGCAACGATCAGCCAGTTCGCGGATGCCCTCGCGAAACCACTCCTGCGCTTTCTGGGCAAACAAGTCACGCACGGCGTCTTCAACCTCACTGATATTTGCTAAGCGTCGTCCACGCAGGAAGTGTGCCATGGACCGAAAGAGATGGTAGTCGGAAGGTGCCAGGCCGGGACTGTATGCTGGATGTGGCAGAATCTCGATTTTTTCCCAGCAGTTGACGACACACATTCACCCGTTGTTGTGCTTGCGCGAGCGTCAGCTCGTGGGGCACAACTCGGTAGCTCCTGTTGACCTTTCCCATGGCGTGCAGATGTCGAACCAGACTCGATTGTGATGTCCCGATGTCCGCCGCTAGTCCACGGGCGGTGCTGCCTGGGTTGGCTTCCACTTGTTGCCGTAGGGCTGCGTCATCCACTTCTTTGGGTGTTCCGCTCCTTGGCGCATCTTCCAGGCCCATGTTTCCAGACGAAAAGCGGGAGAACCACCGTCGTGCTGTCCGTTCATTGGTCACACCTTGACCTTCCACCATGCAAATTTTGGCGCCTGCTGCTCGCGCATTGGTTCCCTTTTTCCAATAGTGACGATGGAGCCCGCGTATCACCAATTTTTCTGCCATATTTTTACACTGGCTGACGCAGGTGGCACAATGTCTATGGCATTCAAAATCGTACTGACGTTTCTTCCCACTCTTTTCTCTTAATAAACCGCAATATACCCTTGTGGTAAATGGTCTTCGCCTAGAATTCGTCAAACTCTAACCCCCCCCCCCCCCTCCCGAGTCGGCCACTACTTTTGACTCAACCTCTGTACATTATTGGCAATTAAAAACGTCTTGGATCGCTAGATGAATCAAGATTTCTGTTTCAGAGGGTGTCATTCAATATTTGGTGAAAACAGTGTAAGGGACCCGTCAAACATGCAGGCTGGTGTGATAAACTTTTTACTTTCCCTTATTCCTAATGAACGATTCCTAAGAAGAGCGATTCAACATTGTTTGGATACAGTTTATCCCTCTAGAGATGATATCGGTCTACAGGATAGTGGTTCATAGGAATATGACAGTGAGTTCAGGATGAAACGAGGGTCCACACAAATACCAGATTTCAACTCTTATTAAAATCATAAGGGCGAACTGCAGAGAGTTGCATGCATTGCTTCATCACCGTCGAATCGACAGGAATTTTATGATAAGCCTGGCGTTATGTCGACTTTCTCAGAGTGCTTCTAACACTTTGTGAGGTCAATACCATGAACGTATTCCAGTTGTTTCGGAGGCGATTAAAAAAAAACAAAAAAAATTACACGCTTTAGAAGTCTGTTGCTTTTAAACTGAAATACGCATATACGATATTCGTAAACGGATTTAATCTTAAAGTACAAACAGAATCGGTTAAATTGTTATTAAAAATTGATTTTAATAAATTCATAAGTGATTTGTTTGCAAATAGACACTCTCTAATCAAAATGGGTCGCTTATAACCATCAAATAGTACCATCAGTGTGATAAAATATGTTGGAATAATAAATAATAAAACGTGATGATATCAAATTATGAAAATCAATAATGAAACAACGGATTTGTGGTTGTGAAATTCAGAATTGTGATAAGAAAACCTTAACAAAAAAAACAACACAAACACAAAATATAAACAATGGGAAGGATTGTCTTATGTTTTATGTATAGGAGAAATGTTAACGTAAAAATTTAAGCTCGTGGGCTTAAATTCCATGAATTAAATAGGAAACTAAAACGCTAAGAGGTTCATAGGCAAAGTGGTATTCCTCCTAGAGCCGAAAGTGATGGAGCCGTGAAGTCTAGTGCGGGATTCGTTCCTGGATCTACGTAAACATTCTCTAAGAAGATGGGCTCTAACATTCTAAGTGGGAAGAAGAAAATGTTCAAAAATAAAAGAAAGAGGGGGCAAAGAATAAAATGCACCAAAGTTTAATTTCACATCTCATCTTCGGCATAATAAGATGATTCCAGCGCAGCCGTCTTCTTCTTGTCTCTATCGGCTAACGAAGCAAAAACTCATTCGACGACCTCTTCTAAAAACAAGAATAAATGCGGGAAAAAAAACCGAAGTTAATTTTCTCAAATCTTCTATGTACATTTACTTTCTTCTAATTTAATACGCCTAAAGAACTACATTAAATCCTTACATATTTTAATTAATATATAACAGCTAGTTTATGTATATATAAGCGAATAATGTATGATGATGGTTTCGGTAAAATTTATTTTCTTGAACAAGAGCATGTTTCATGTTTCTGTAAGCTTTAATGATTCAAAATAAACTCCCATTTTAAATAACTAAATCGATTTGACGAAGATTAATTACAGACTGATTCCATGAGGTTGTGTTTAATCGAGATATGCATTAACTTTATAGTTGCATTGCACCGCGCTATTCAAAGTAGATAATTCTCGTTTGTAAATGTATTATAGCTCTAACGATTTGCAATATTAGCAATATATAGTAAATTTTAAGGAAGATACCTAAACTTATTTATAAATATAGAGTATACATAAATTACGTTGCCTTGATAAATCTCAAAAAATTTACGTAACCTATTTTTGTAACTCCTATTTTGAAACTCCCCTTTGTAAATCTTACTTTTAGGCATACCATATATTGAATACTCTAAGGCATATACGAGGTATATTGGACTCCAATTGGAAACGAGTTATTACATACTTTTACAACGTAATTACAAAATTTTATTTATCTTCTAGAGGTGTTCAGTTTTAACTTTTTAGAACGGTTTCGATTATTTATTTAGAAAAGGCGAAATCAACATTAAAACGTTCCACGTTTCTGCTCTTTGGGCATATTATTACTGCATGTTTGGCGTAGACATATATGAAATATGTTACTCATCTAAAGCTACTATTGATGCTTGCAACATAAGAAAATGCTAAATTTTGTTTCTTTCAAAATAAACCGAGAAAACGAAAAAAATTGAGCACACATAGCCATACAAAGACTTGATTGCTAAAGCGGTATTGTGCTCTCAACTTCTTTCTTCCACTATTCAACAATACCAACACCTCCTAGAAAGAAAGCCTGTGCACTGAAAATTCATACATTGTTACATGATCATAAGAAGTTATAATTTAGGGCTTATTATACTGGCCAAAAAAATTTAAAATTTTTCTTGTGACAAAATGAAAGTGGGTGATTTTTGGTAGTATTTTTTCTGCTGATTACGAATATAATTTTTAAATTTCTCTAGCACGCACAGCTTTCTTGTTTTACAATGAAACATTTTAAAATCATTCATTGTTTGGGGCCTGGTAAATTTCCTTGCGGTCCCAAAATATGGATAGTTTAACGCTGCAGAAAGTTCTCTTCCCACCCATTACTTTAACATAGAAGTCTCGAAGTGCATAACTTGGAAACTTGACGTGATAGAAAAAATCTAAAAGCAGATTCGGATTCTACCTACAAATTACTACTAAAAACATTTTGTGTGGTCTTAGTCACAAAATGTGTGTTGACTAGTGTTATTGGTAGAAATACGACTAACAATGCCTTTTTATGATGATGTAACAATGTATGAAATTTCAGTGCACAGGCTTTCTTTATAGGAGGTGTTGACAATACGTACTTCACATGAAAGCAACGCTATCGCTTCCAAGGCATGCTTGTGCGCAAAAAAATGCCTCGTACATCTACGTGTACGTCTCTTGCAGGTATAGTGCTGCGGCATAGGGATCACCAAGATGCACAAGTCGCTTGAAAAACATCAGCTTTGTTTTCATTTCCCTCAGGTTTTCTGCATAAGCTCCATTACCAGAACTATAAGGAAGGAAGAGTCTTCGCTTATGGAGGTTTTCACGCAAAAAGTACTCCAAAGTTTTGTTTTCCTTGATTGTTCATCTACATTATGCCGTTTTCTTCCAAACTGAAGATCTCAGCAGCTGGGCTTCCATATAGTAAATTACAAAACATTAACTATAGGATCATATAATATGTTGTAAAAAAGTGCACTGTTCATAGCCATTTCATGTGCTTTTTTTTGAGTATGTACAAACTATCTTATCTGATAAATCAACACTATCTTTTGTCTTATAATACGGTGTTGAAAACCACTTTCTCGTTTTGCATTGTGCTCAAAAAAACTAGAACTTTCTATATCTTTGACACATACGAGACCAGATTTGCATCCTTTTGGAATCTAAATTCAGCAGGTATAATATTTAATGCGCCAAAATAACTTGGATTTTCAGACTTGTTCTTCCGCGAAATTCTAAGCAAGTTCATCTCTTTTTCCAGTAACTTTGTCGGAAGAGCCACAGTAGTAGAAAAAAATTACGTGTGCCTTTGAATTATATCCAAAAATTAAGCAAAAATTGTTAATGGAACAATTGATAATGAAACAACCAAAATCAGAAGGAACAACCAAAATAACAAAATTGATAATGGAACAACCAAAATCAGAAGGAACCTTTAATCCATAAGGAGACTCTAATCCACAAGGTTCCCTCCGATTTTGTTTGAATTATATGCTTCTTCAATTAGGTCCATAAAGACACGTTTCAGTTAGGTGATTTACTTTTGGACGACATGCCTGCTTTCTGACATAAACATTGCATTATTAGTAGAAATTGGCATCAGAAGCAGTCCAAAACTTAACACTATAATGAGTTTGCCTTCAATATATTCCTGAAAAGGAGAACGACCGTGGAATTGCAGCGTTTGCCCATCGATATATATCTGCTTGGAACAAAATTAGACGACTACCTTTATCTCCCATTTCCCACAGATCTTTTGACAGGTGCTAGGCCATCATTCCTTCCTGTGCTTTAGAAGTTTTCTGAAAATGCTTACTACCATAACCGGTGAAAGTTTCGCCTTCTGTGGTAGACACTTTGAAGATTTTTAATCTATTTGCACGCTGAACTATAAACACCACTCAAAAACAGCAAATTAATGTAATCCCCCATTTCAATTATCTTTTTCCATCCATAAGAAATGCTACTATTTAAAAATTTATAAGCGCTTGAATGGGGTTCCAAAAGACGAGGATGAGCTTAGGAAGGTTAATATGAGAGTATTTATTCGCGAAACAGTCAGCACTCCACATTATGTTAACATACGCATATATACAAATGGTAATCTTGTTAAGCAAACTTAGTTTACTAGAAAATGATGTAGAAAGTGATTACTTCCTGATAATGTAGTTAAGGCAGAGGCTAAATTGCAATCAGTTGAGTGGTTTGCCTTCCAGTGCTCTGAATGCATTTATTAGGATGAAGCAGAATAGTCACGAAAGCGTATACCAGTAATGAAAAATTATTATTAAAGTCGTTTCAAATACCCAGTTTTCTATAAAGAAGATTAATGTTGCATACAAATATTCATTATACAGTACAAGGAAAACCTAAACATGCTTGAGAAAATAATTTCCTGATACTTAAAAATAAAGTGGAATTTGACAATAGGAAGAAGGAATATCGATATAATAAATTGCGTGGAAAATCCACAGAACTGTTTCGTCTTTTTCTAGTTTTGCGTTTAATGAAAGTTTCTGGAAGAAGGAAAAAAAACCATACCATTGAATAAGAAGTATCGTACGGAAGAATACCAAAAAAATGTAATAATAAGGGGGTAAATTGAAACAAATTGCGGCGTTTGGCGGTAGCAAAGATCACATCAAAAGGCCATTTAAATTCAGAACATTAGGTGAAATGAAGGAGAGTTGCAGCGTGGGAGTAATTGTTGACGATTACATTAAATTAAACTCGTTTTGACTCGTTTACTGCCGAGATTTTTTTTTCTTTTCAAGAAGAAAAAAAAAGGACTAGTGACGAAGAAATAAGTGAAATGAGAAATGCGGTGATTTTTTTTAGGTTTTAATTTTTAATAAAAATAGTAAAAAAAATCGAGCAATTAGGCCCCACTAATTTCATGTTAAGAACACAGGCCTATCTAATAAAACACTTTGTCACTTTTCATTCGTTTCGATGGGGCTTTCCCTAATGGCTGTTTTTCAACATGCAAATTAAGACTTGTTTTCATTTTTTTAAATTTCATACATTTTGTAATGCGATTTTAGGAGGCTTGGTTAAGTTGAACTATAATTCGTGTTTAATACCGGCGCGGAATTCGTAACTTTAAGCGGGTCGAGGTGTTTGAAAATTAGTTTGTTTGCGTAATGAAATTCATACCAGAAATTTTAGATAATAACAATATAAAAGAAAATGAATAAAGGAGTAACTTCATAAATACACATTAATCATATTTTTAATATCTTCAGTCTATCAATGTTGATCATCGTTTTAGGTCTCTCCTTTCTATTTTTTGCTAGATATTTGCACAGACCGTGTCCTAGTTCTGATGTATTTGTTCTTACCATGTTAATATTCTTACAAGCGTACTCACTATGGTAATATCATATTCAATCTATCCTTATGAAACGCTTTTCGGATCGGATCTAAATCGATCTTCTAATAACCTTTTCATCTTTAAAATTCACCATTTTCCTTAAAGATGATATCAAAAATAATTATTGATTTAGATTTATATTTGCATAATTTAAATGGTTTCCTATTTACTTTATCTGATCAGCGATCTTACATTTTTATCATATAAGAGAACCATCCGAACCTGTAGAGTGGAGTCTTTGTTTGCGAGCAAGCATACTTTGGAAGCGATGGCGTTGCACAATGACGATAGCGGAAATGAGAAAAAAACATGGCGGTAAGGTGGAAGCAAATTCGTTAACTGCGGTCGCCAAAGAATTGCAGTTATAGCAGTGTTTTTAAGCACAAAACCTTAATTTTGCTGTACAATTATTCGTCTCTAAATAATTTATAAGATGAGGTAAATATCGTTGAATATTTTATTTAAAATTATAAAGCACCGCGATACATATCCCCTCATCAAAGGATATTCGTATTCTCGGCTGCTAGTCCCATTAGATCTCTCGACAGCCTTGTCCTCGTTCAGTCGCGAATACATGACGTCAGCTCTGAAAATTTATCATTACCGAATGAATTAATAAAATAAATAATAAATTTAAAAAATAGTTATTAATTACTATACAGATTTTTTTACTGCATGGCAATTAGCTAATCTTAATAATCTATTTTTAAAACAGAAAACTTCGTTTAGAAAGTTCAAAATCCATTCAATTATCGTCTGCTGCTTCTTCGTAGGAAGTAGTTCCATTGCTTTCATGTGAAATGGATTCGTGTGTATTGTTGAGTGATAGAGGAAAGAAGTTCTGTCACGCGTATTAATACAAACACACACCGCTTTAATTATGGCGTAACAATGGAATCTTTGTATGGTATGTGCGCTCAATTTTTTTCGTTTTCGCGGTTTATTTTGAAAGAAACAAAATGTGGCGATTTCTTCTGCTACAAGAATCAATAGTAGCCTTAGGTGAGTAAAATATTTCAATATTTCAAGGTTCAGATAGTTCCCCTGTTAGAAAAGAGAAAGGAGTGGCATGTAGCTACATCGGGCAAATATTGTACATAAAGGAGGACCCCATATTGGTTTTTTGTTGGAAAAACTATTGCTGACAAGAAAGTGCAATTTTTCTCGTGCTCAAGTCTTTCGTACTGGCGCGTTCTATGAGATCGCCGATTATCTTGATTCTCCGATCTTTCAGTACTTTAACGATTATTTGGTATAATTCAGATTGATGGTCGTCTTGAAAGACTATTGTCATCAACGTATGCTTGTCCCTTTTTAAATGTTGGAGTCATAAGTTTCTGTCTAGCCTAAAGCTTTGTCAGCAAATGGTAGCTTTGACATTTTGTGTGTTTTGCAATGTTTGTGCCAAATTTAAATCAGAATTGGAAACAGACAGTCTGCTGGCTGACATCTGCAACTATGAAGTCGCACCGTAAAACAAACAACATGTTTTTGAAATTGTGATGGTTCAAAAATATTTACGTGAGTTATCTCGAAGCCACATCTCATGTTGTTTCGCAAAGGATAGTGAAGCCAGAATTAACTGACAGCTTGGTATTAACAGTTGTACTGACAGTTTTAACTGATGGCGTTTGGTTTGATTTGAGCGCATCATAAAATTTTGGAAATAAGTAAATAACATTTTGTATCTATCTTCTTGATACCTTTTTCAAATTAATTGGCATCCAAGATAAAAATGAATAAAATATTATCGTGCATGTTTATAAGAAATGCTTCGACAATTGAACGGTAAAAGCTGCCACTTCAATTTTGAAGGAAAATGATTTTTATTATTACATGTAGTTTGAATTTATAGACAGCTTTTAATCGTAAAATTTAAAGAAATTGTACTGTTTTAGTTGAACCTGTTTTTGACTGATTATTTTAAGCAAGAAGTTTAAAAAACGGTTAAGATATTTTATAAAAAACTTTGAAGTATTCTTTTAGAATTTAAGCCATATCCTTATCCATGTCACATAGACATGTAAACTCACTTCAGTTTTAAAAGTTGCTCTAAAATTTTTTAATTAATTGTAACTTTACTAATTATAACTTAATTTATTTTTACGCTGTTGTTTATGCATCTTAATGTATCGTATAACTTTTCAGGTTTTTCACTGGAATTTTTAAGATATATCTTACCGGTAATTTGCGGCTTGAAATTGTTTTCTGACACATAGGGCACTCATGACATGTAAAATAAATTTGCCTCACGGAGTTAGTAACTAAAATGAGGAAATTCTAAAAAATGTCATTAGTAAATGTGAAACCTGTTCAGAGTAACTTTTTAGCAATTAGCATAATATGCTTGCATTAATAAGTGAGCGTGTCGCAGTGTTTTAATATAATTTTCAAGCCCAGACTTCTTCCGCTTTCTCTCTCATTCATCATTTCGTTCTCATTTTAGCGGGCTTTTTTCAAATAAATTTTCTAGATTAGCGTTGTTTTTTAATTATATTTACACGCCTTAGGTTTTAAAACCGAGGGATTCTTAATTGCATCTTTAAATAGAAGAATTACATTCTACACCTGGAAGGAAGTATAATCCGTTAAGCAAACACTGGCGGAATACGAGATGCCAAAGACAAATCGGAATTCAAGAAGCTAGAAAACTGACAGTTTATATTTATGACATAATATTACTTTGTGGAGAGGTTAATCGGTATGAAATGAAATAATACATTAAATTGGCCATATCATTGATATTGAAGAAACGGCAATGATATGTTTAGCATGCAAACACCAGTATTTCTGACGGATTAAATTGGACATCTATGCGAATGGAAAAACATATGCATGTACAAGAAACTGCAAATCATCAAAAAATACAAATATCTCTATAACGGTGTACGCAATCCGGCCTTTGTCAAAGACCGTACAATCCTAGTGCTTAGGCTCTTATCAAAGGCTTCTTCCAATATTGGATGCAAATTTCTATATTCTGAAGGACCATCGTACCTCTTCGATACCTCGACAGCGTCAGGGTGTTTCATCAGCTAGCCTGTATGAGGAGTCCTTAATGGTCATTCCAGGGATGCTTGGTCATGTCGTATAGCCATTGCAGTGGGGCGCAATGTCAGCACAGATTCAAGGTGCGTTCATAGGTAGCGGGAAGAACATACAGAAATCTCCGTGCACGTCCACAACGTATAACGAATATCTTCGGGCGTCTTCAGGGATGTGCAGAGTTCTTTGCAGAGACCTATGTCTGACAGCATTATTCCTCCTCAAATCGACGCAGCTGGGCTTCGTGCTCACTGACGTTCAAGATAATGTGTATCGCTCACTGCAGAAGAACACCAGAGTAGACACCATGGTGTCAAGCCAAACGCCATTGAAAGCTGAATGTGGACATATGTAGTCTTCAGTGACAAATTCCACTTCTGTCTTGCCACTGAGATCGTCGTACACGTATAGTAACGTGTGGATGAAGAGCTTTTAGACACACATTTGAAGCAACGCCTTATCTGTTTAATAAGGATACAGTTGACCCCCGATAATTCGAGTCTCAGTAGTTTGAGGTTGCGTGTATTTCGAGCTGAATCACTCTCGAAATTAAATCTTTCCATTTACACCACTTTGTATTGTAAATTAAACCATCTAAATTCGTGGTATAGTCAGTCCCAAATTACCTCGAATTATCGGGAGTCTAGTGTACAACACTAATAACGTATAGATCCTCCCTTTGCAAGCAGTATAGCTTGAATGCTTCGTGAAATTGCTCCACAAATATATCACCGTAAAAATTCTTATGAAGGTCGAGCTATACCCAAGTATCTCACGTAACTTCCATCGACTCGGTGGTGAGTTACAACCCTCTTCAGGTAAATCCATACACATTAATAGTATTTTTCCGAGATGATCTTCTAAATACTGTTATTGAATTTGCGGTTATTTGCTTCATTACAGCCCTTCGATTTGTTCTTACGATTTGGAAGGCATTCTTTGACCCTTATCATTCATAATTTTTTTAACCAATAATTGGTCTGAAAGTGCATCTTTTTCTTTTATTATAAATACCTTAGAACAGTGGCCGTTTGGTAAATGCTTAATCCCAACTTTCGAGCACCTCAATCATCGTTCGAAATTATCCAGGTCATCATTCTGCTGTTTTAACTGCAAAAACTTAGGCTGTCTTTCTACTACACATTGACATTATTTGCTGCGTACGTGCTCCTTTTCTTACATAAATAAAACCTACTGTTTCGGGTTTCCAGATGAGTTTAGAGCACTTTTATTCTATGAAAACGCATATCATAACACAAATATTATGTAAAATATTTTCTAATACATCCTTGGATGTTATTCTTATATCCTATCTATGCCACACTCAGGTAAAAGAAAACGCTATCACATACTGCAAGCTTTCCAGTTTGGTTTTTATAAGTGTTGATGCCTTCTCGTATCCGATTAAATGCCAAATCTTTATACTGCTGGGACGTGAAAGAAAAAGTTGGACATCCTATTTCGAGCCTGCTACTCGATAAACGCATTTTCAAGTTGGAATATACAAACTGCAAATCGTTATCAGCCTCTTTCCAGCATTTAGCCAGATGCACTTGTTTTAACTTGGAGTAACTGTGATTAGAAAAATTAATAATTGTTTAAGTTCCTATAAAGGATTTGCCATAGTTTTATTAAATGACTGATCATTCTTTATGGCGTTCTTTTAAGTTTCACGAATGAAAGTGCACACAAGTGAATAACGATCTATGTGACAATCTTTCGCAGAAAAGACACAGCTAAACTCTTAGAAATCCCTAGGATCTGGGATTTAAATTTCTTAATTTTGGAATAATTATTTTTATTATTATAAATTAATTTTAAATCAGAAAAATTATAAATTACTTTATAAAATTATAAATTACTTTATAAAATTATAAATTACTTAGTAGTAAAATGAGTGAATAATGATATGAATTAAATCAATTATAATTGTAATTAATATACGAAACAGAATTAAAATAAAAAAAAAACTGCAAAATTACAATGTCATTGTAGTGTAATTAAATTTTCAATTGAAACTTTCAAAGAATTTGAAAATCTACTTTTTAAAAAAACAGATTTAATTTAATTTATATTTAATTTAATTTAATAAATCCTGAATTGGGAATGAAATAGAATATAGGTAATTGAAATTGGAAATGAAAAGCCATCCTCCTTGAAAGATTTAATGCACTGTAAAATTACCAAAATTAAAATTTGCCGAATTCATTACCAATTATTCTTTAAATTCAAATTGCATTTAATTTCGTTTCCAATTCAGTTTTATGCTAAACTTATAATTACATTAGTCTGCAAATTTAAAAAAAATTTTCGACCCGACACTCTTTCAGCTGATTCTTATGTAAAATGACCTCCTGAATACGAATATAACCTTCGTTTCCCCCCATCACCCACCATTTTCAGGGGATGCCCCCAACCCATCTTTATCATTTTTCGATAGAATTAGAGGGTTAAAAAGGTTTATTTCAGCCTTTAAAATTCTTCTAAGGGACTAGAGGGCTGAAAAGTTCTAAAACATGAAAATTTATAGCAGGATGGTACATAAGGGTGGAATTATCCCCTTTAATTGTTTAAAAAATCATTAAAATTTGATCGATTTTTCCGTTTTTTTCGTATTTTAGAAAAAAAATAGCGAAAAAATATAGCGAAAAAATAGCAAATTTAAGTGATTTTTTAAACAATTAAAGGGGGGAATCCACCCCCTAACGTACCTCCCTATTATGCATGGTCATTTTCTAGTACTATTCACCCTTCAAGACCCTCAAAAGAATTATAAAAGCTGAAATATACCTTTTCATTCATCGAAATATATCGAAAAATGTTAAAATTGGGTTGGGTGATGGGGAAAAACGGAGGTCATATTCGGATTCAGGAGGTCATTTTACGTAAGAATCAGCCAAAATTGCGTCGGGCTTTTTTTCATGCCGTCCAATGTAATATTTGATCATTAAAGACATTTTTTAAACTCGTTGGAAGAGTATTGTTGTAGCTTGACTCCGAACTTATAAGGCTCTTGCAGCATCAGTTATGCGATTGAGTACGAATTCAATGCACTATTCCAAACGCTTCAGCTGATAACGCGGACTATTTATAGAATTACTACACGTAAGTAATCAAATGTAGCAATTACACTTTTAATTTCTGAAATAAAATTACGGTTGTCCTTAGCATGACTTTTGACACATCGACTGCTTAGAAACCATATTATTCTAACTCGATTTAAGAAACCTTTTCAGTGAAGTGAAATTAAGGTTGAATTTACACATGAA
The DNA here is from genome assembly GCA_023313115.1 of Rhysida immarginata. Taxonomy (NCBI): domain Eukaryota; kingdom Metazoa; phylum Arthropoda; class Chilopoda; order Scolopendromorpha; family Scolopendridae; genus Rhysida; species Rhysida immarginata. The sequence goes on along the minus strand of JAHWFO010057283.1, from coordinate 4,192,327 downwards.
CAACATGGAATCGTTGATTTATGTGGTTTTTAGTGGTAAAATATTATTTTCAATGCTTTTATGTTTAGTAAACAGGACTTGAAAAAAATATCTCAATTTTCAGAAAAAGTCGGGTTAGAACAACGTGGTTGTAAGTAGGCAGTCGATATGTCATACAAGATTGCATTTTTTTCCTGTTCTAAATTTTTGGCATTTTAAACATAGGAATCCGTCATGGATCTTTCTACCGATTGTATATACAGCGTGTCTCATCTAAAGTGAATCAATAGCCAACTTCTAAAATACAAATCTGACAGAGTACTTTCAATGGAAGAATTATTATACTTTTATATGTGTATTCCGTTTCCTAAAAACCGACGCCATTTTCGAAAACTTGGAAATGTGCAATGGAAAACCCAATTTTTAATGGTATTTTCAGATTGTATGCAACATTTGAAAAAATATTTTATTTTTGGTATTTTTTTCAATTGATCCAACCGTTTAGGAAATACAGGCAGTGAAAATGTGGTGTTCCACGCTTTCGGCAGTCTGTTCTTTCTTAAGAATAAAAATGTGAAGTAATTCGGAAACAATAAGTGGCCCTCCCTTCTACAGCGGCACATGGATAGAGCAGTGAAGCCGTAACGGATTGTGCAGTGAAGCAAAAATATTTCAAAGTTTACATTGGAAATTTTAAATTAAAATTGAATTACAAATTAATATAATTACATTGTAATTTTAATGTTATTTAGTTTAATTATATTCCGGAACGGAATTTATATTATTTTCTTTTGTTTCAATGTTAATTTGTACATGTTAGAAGAAAAGGTGGTAATGTGACCTCCCAATATGTAATAAAAAGTTATTAATTATCTTAAAACGAATTATTTTAAGGGGTAAAATCCTGAGATCACGCACTTCCTTCGGAAGGGAAGTAAAACCGTTGGCCCCGTGTAGTCGTTTGCCGGCTGCACGTTAAAGAACCCTTGCCAGGCAAAATTTGCGGCCCAAATAACGCCGTCCTGAAATGACCTTAGCAGTTGAAAAAGACGTTAATACCAAACAAACCAAACCAAACCTAAAACGAATTATTAATTTCCTGGGTTTCCACGGTCGTGCTGTTGCTCATAAGCCCTTCATCAGTGACAACAATTCCGGCGACGTTTGGAGTGGTGTAAAACTCGCAAAAACTAAAGCATGGAACAATGTAAACGTGTATCCTATGGACTGATGAATCACTGTACACACTTTGGCAATCAGATGGACGAAGTTAGGTTTTGCAGATTGCTGGAGAACGTTTCTAAGTGTGTGTGTGTGTGTGAGTGGGTGGATGAGTATGTGTGTGGGGCCAGCCGTAGCAGAAGTAACCAGTACTCTGAGGTAAGAATGGAAGGAAATTCCAGCTTTTTATTACCAAAAACTGGTGGAAAGTCTTCCTCGGAGGGTGGAGGCTGTCAGTAGCGCTAAAGAGGGTGACACGCTTACTAATTCTTGTTAACTGAAGCCTGCGACGCAGAAATGCTGGTGTTCCTAAAACTTTTGATCACATAGTGTATGTAATAATGATTGGATTTCAACTCTTTGAAAGTAACGAACTATTTTGGCTGTATTTTCGATTTAGAAATAACAGATTTATCTTATTACGGAAATAAATAATAAAATAATTTATCTTTTTTTGATGAAGACGAATAAATATTATTTGCAAAGGACAGTGATTTTATCTTTTAATAACATATTGCTGCCGTTAAAATTAATGCTAACTAATAAACAACATAAAACATTTGCTTGCAATTTCCACGAATGTATCACTATCTATCGGCTTAGAAACCTTTTATGACAAACTGATACTGACAGAACCTATCTCTCAGAATATCCCGTGCATTAGAAACTAACTTGCTTCTAGTCGTTTTCATCGTTTGATGCATTCGTTCAAACACAGATGGCTTTGTATACCTTAACTCGAATAATAAAATACCGACAGGGACATCATTGGCAACCATAGTGACAGGATAATTCCACTTTATGCTCATTTACTTGCGGAGTGAATTAGAACACAGAGCACCGACCGTTACTACTACACGAATCACTCGTATATTGGGAGAAGCGAAAGGGACAGTCAAACCGGCTAAAGGATATTTGACAACGTGACGAATTCCCATTTCGTTTGATGAATGGATCGCCATCTGATAAAGGACAATTTGAATGTAAAATGAGCCCCAAACAGGCTTTAAATAATTTACTTGGAAGGATGGAAAGCGTGGATGGTTGTTTATGAAACAGTTGGATCTTCGGGATTAGCTATTGCTTATAGAGAGCCTGAGCAGACTCCTTCTCCTCCTCCTCCCATTGCTTTTCCCTTATCCTTTGCCTCTTTTCTGTTCTCCTCCTTTCGTTCACTTCCGACGGATTTTGACTTGATACGAATAATCTCATTATCCCGGAAAACATATCGGCTTATTGCCTTCATGCTCAACGAGGCGCGGGGAATAAAACGGGTCAACGGCAGGGGACGCAGATAAATTGCATTGGCGTCTATGCCGTGACGTCAAATGGAAATAAAGTATATTTTTCAAACTTCTCGACTTCGATGCTTTAATAATCCAACTTGAATAGTAATAGAAAAGCGAAGAGGGTGTAAATGTTTATTTTTTTCTCGAGAAGGAAGGAGAGTAAATGCATTTTAATAAATCAAGATTGACGCAAAGAAAGATTACTCGCTGTATTATTCTTGTGAGTGCTTTATTTGGTATAAAAGTATTTTCAGTATGAGCTGCTTCGTTTGTGAATTTATTTTCAATGCAAGTTTCTCCATTCCAATATATAAGAAATAACTGCATATTTTTGTATGGTACAGCATCTCTCTTATGGAAAAGCAAAAATTTAAATGAACTGCTGATAAATATTCCTTAAACAAATTTATCACGTGTTCGGATTTCATCCTGTTTTTCCACCTCAGCCTGTATTTTTTTCTTAGATGTTTTTGCTTTCCCTCAAGATGTTTGGCATTTCTTTGTCGAGTTCTTGGAATTTTTCATTTATTTTATTTTTAGTTCTTTTGTCAAATGCTGTTTTCTTTCTTCCATTTGTATAGGGTTTCAGTCGAACAAGTTTTTTTAATTTTCTTCTTTTTTTTTTTTTTTGCTTGCCGATGTTATTGTAATTTTTTATCTAATTTCTGATGAAATGTTTTTCATATTTTTTATCAAGTACGCAATTTTTATTAAATTTTATTAACGTCATTTTATACGACATAATAGGCAAAAATTGAAGCATCCTGCATTATTCCTATAATCTTCCCTGACTTTAATTATCCTCTCTCCCGAAATGCTCCGCTCCGCTAAATGCTCTTACTTTCGACTTGCAGCATATTCTCTGTCGTCTGTTAATACAACCTAGATACAGTACATGGTTGTAGGTACAGTACATATGTAGACCCTGGCCAATTGTTCATGCCGTTTAACCAGAACATCCGTGACAAGCCTCCAGTTCATAAGATGCATTGAGATTTACAGTAATGTATGGTCACTAGAGCATACAATATGAAGGTAAAAATCTGCTAAACATCGTAGTAGAAGGAAGTACAAAGTAGATGAAGAGACAGACGAGCATCAAAGAGGATTGCGATATCTGTGATAACTTTTACGATAGTTATAATCTGCATCTTCTTTGTCCCATTTATACCAAACAAGTGCTTCATAAACATAATATTTCATGGCCACGTTGAAACAGAAAGCGATCGTGCAATTGAATACAAATCCTAGACCGTTAAGTTGAAACATGTCATGGGGTCCGACGATTCGACCTACGCACAGTTTGTACCAATGGAGAGGTTTTTGTGTGCAGAACACCTAAAGAACTTTACAATTCCGGCTATATAATTCCGACTGAGCCTCGTCTGGGCTCTTGGACCTATTCATTGAACCTTAGATGACGGAAAACACATAGTATGGTTCGATGAATCACAATTCATGTTTGTAGAAGCTGATGTTAGGGTTCTATTGTGATGCAGACCTCATGAGGCCATCGGTCCAATTTGTCAGGAAGGCACTGTGCAAACTATTGGTGGCTCCTCAGATCAAATTGGACCTACCATTAATTGAGACTCGTTATTATCAGCGGCTTGGTGACTATCTGCAGCCCCTCATAGCCTTCGTGTACTCTAACAACGAGGGGATGTTCCAGGAGGTAAATGAGCTCTGTCACCGGGCCAACATTACTCGCAACTCCTTTGAGGGGCATTCGGAACAATTCCAATGAACGAAATGGCCACCTAGATCATCAGGCAAGAACCCCATCGAACACATTCATTCGGGATATTATCGAACGATCGAACCTGCAATACTCACATTACTATGGGCGGTTATCGAGACTCATGGCTGAATATCTCTTCAGGGACTTCAGCCACCGACGGTGGAGTCAATCCCACGTCGAGTTGCTGCATTTCGCCGGACAAAAGGAAGCCCTACACGATACTGAATAGATATCCCAATGTATAGCAGAGGTTCCCTCGTGATATAGGCAATCATATCATATTTTTCTGCAATATGGTTATCAACTTAAAAGGTATAGTGGCTAACAAAGATTGCAAACAAATTTTAAGCAATCAGTTTCACTTCGCGAAGATATTGTTTTCCGTAGATGTGATATCAGTGTCATTTTCCAGGCTGACAATGACCCCATAGAAATCCATTTTTTTATTTATTTTTATTTAAATTTTATCTCTTTTTTATGTTTATTTTAGACTGTAGTGATAAAAAAATTAATTAATTTTCTAGTAATACAGAGCCGGCCTTTGATGAGGTGCCTCTGTCCGGTGCATAACCTGTATACCCGAACGCCCTGATGAAGTTGTGTTTCTAAAGGAGATGTTCAAAATGTCCACATTATCCAAAATTCCCTCCTCTAAACTGGACTTTTAGACCTTGTTCTATCCCTTTCAACATCATGAAATGCAAATTTCGTATATTCAGTGAGGTGACGCTGGGTACGTTTAAAGAAGTGCAACTGACTTCTTATCTGGACATCTTCGTTGTGGGTACGTACTTCTGCTACTGTAAAAGCGACGAGCCTGCACAGTATTACCGTTCGTCTTACTTTACATGAACAACACATCTGCTAGCTCCTGATTTGAATACATGTAGCACAGCACAACATCAATCACCAACTGCAAACCACCTGCGGGATGAATAAAAGTTCCGGTGGATATCATTGTTTTGAAACATAACTCGGAAACTATGCATTCCTGGATCCAGTTGTAATAATCTGTCAGTCTTAAGAATGACATCAACCGTAGTCGTATATCGCAGTAATGTGATTTTGTTTGCTATTAATGTATAAATATTTATTCCTAAATTTGCATTTCATCTAATTAAAACGGATGATAAATTAATAAGTAAATAAATTAATGGAGTTTAATATTTATTAATATGGCCTCTTCAAGATATTGTAAATGCCATTAAATTTTTACTTCATTGGCCATTTTTATAAATATTCAACTCGAAGAGATTTTCCAAGAATATATACTTTGCAAATATTTTTCTTTGCCATAAAACCAATGTTCTCTGAAATGTTAGCAAATCATGAAGTATGCATGAGATTTCAAAGAACAACAGCAACATTTTTCGTTTTCGTTTCCTCCCTTCTCTGGAATAAAAAAAATCCTCGAAAGGGATAAAAAATATTTTTAAAATCCATTTATTTCACGAAACTTTTTAAATGGAATAACGGAAAACAAAGGAGGGTTGCTAAGAAGAAAGCTTTAGAAAATAAGCGATTGAAAATTAACCTGCTTTTAAGTGTGTACCTAAATATAAAAGCGTTGTCCGTTTTAACTTTTTGAAATAAATATTCCCTTGAAAACATTTTCTTGGGAGGCGAAGGTCTCTGGTGTCTTGACGCTGTTGAGATCGTTCTCCTCCGCCCTTCGCCTGCCGAAGCCACATATCTTGAAGAGCCGACCGGACTTGATCTCCCGTAAAAAGCCTTTCCGCCTCTCTGCCCCTTCAATGAACCAGCCGAGGAATAATTCATAGTTCCTTCGCATGACACGGTCCAAAAGGTTGGCCAGCCGTGGGTGCAAAACCTTTTTCTTCCTCTCTCTCTTGCTTGCTTTCTCTCTCCTTCTCTCTCTCTCCGCTTCTTCTTTTCCCAGGTTCAGCAAGAAGGGGTTGCCAAGGTTCGAAACAGCTGTTCTGTACGTCCAATGTTGAACACAATAAAAGCAATCTCTGTGCGATGTAAAAGATTCTCGGCGCAGCTGCAGGTCGGAAGATAGGTTGCTGAAGATATCAAAAGAATAAAGACAGCCTTTGATAACGCTGCTGACCATTGGTCGTAAAAGAGTAGGGAGAGAACGAGAAGACAGGCAGGCTAAAGAGATAGGTATCCGATAGACAGATAAAGAGAGAGAAAGGGCAAAGCTGGCCTTTTTTTTTAATATTTACGAAAATTTTAGTAAAAAATAAGGAAAACTCTTGACCCGCTGTCTGTTGAAGTACAACTTAAATCGTTCTAGGGGTTGTTTAAACATTGTTTTAACCTCCATTCTATTATAATTATAACCACTATAAAAGTGAGTGCACTAGCTCTATTGAAGGAGTTACTCTGGTAGCTTTATCTAAAACTGGACGGTATACTTTTGTTTCAGTGCCAGTTATTTTCAGAAATTAGATGGAATTCTTAAGGACAAATTTATGAGGCTAAGCAAGTAAGAGTGCTACCAGAAGTTTTTTTTACGATTCGTGATTGGATGAGATAACTGCAGTATAATAGTTCTAAAGAAGATTTAATGTTGACGCATGATTCTGATGGTAGACGGCAGTTATTTTTGAGATGCTGAATTCTAACAATTATTTTCTACAGTATATATATATGCATATATATATATTGAATAAAAGTTGAGTTATTGTTTGAAGTCTTTGGTTTTGCCTTTTATAAAGGAATGGGCAATAATAAGGACAAGAGAGAAAGGAGAGATCAATTACATAAAGCGCGATCTTGTCAATTACACAACAAAATTATAGCAGAAAAGAGTAACCTTCACCGAATTACTATGATGATGAAGTGGCAATATCCTTCGTAAAAAAGAAAAACGAAGAAAGAATATACCGACAAAAAGAGGTTAGACTTAAGAGTTCAATAGTAGAATACACCGTAAGTCTAGAATCAGAACTTAGAACAATGTTAACGAATAATCAAAAATAGCTACATAGTCGTAACCGTGTTCGAGAAAACAGGAAATAAACTGCTAAACACTTAAGAGTAAAACTAACAATAGGAATTGACCTTCTTTTAATTAACATGAAAATCGATACTAAAACAAAATCTTCAAGGTAAGCTCAAAGGAAAAATTCAATTTCAATTTCTTAGCAGAATAATATACTTAAGAGTAGTGAATCATATATCACTCGAAAATTTTCGATTTTAACCTGATTTTCATTAGGAAAAATGCCCAGAAAAATGAAAATTAACGCCTTCCTCGCCATTTCTGCGCTCCATGAAAAAATATCCGAAAGGAGGAGTTTTTCGTATTTCAATCCATGTACCATATAGTCTGTCCAACGAAAGATGAACTGGAAGTTCTGAATTAGCCAATCATAGAAATGAGGCATTGTGCGATTGATCATGTCTGACTGCTTTCGTAGCTTATAATCCTTACAATAAAATAAAGCTTGGGCGTGGCACAGGAAGTGCGCAATTAACCAACCAATCCCAGATGCGCATCCTGTCTAACAAGAGAGTTCACCCAATGCCGACAAAAGAATGGTCAACTTCTATATAAATTAGAAAAAGTGAAAAATCCTCAAAAGTTTATTAATTTTTCTGATCTTAATTTATTCAAATAATCAACACATTATCTTTTTACAGTTAAATCTACTCGAACGCCACCTACCGTCCCCTAATATTCCACCAAATTTCTCTAGATCCCACCTACTTTGTCAAGATTCATCATAAATTAGTGCTGGGTTGTTGTTTTTGATGATTTAAATTTAGTTTACATATGACATATCATAAACTTGGAATATTATACAAAAATTATAAAAAAACAAAACAAAACGCAAACAACAAAAGAAAACAACCAATACAAACTAGCTTCTTAGCTTAGCCCTACAAAAGCCAAACAACACCCCTCCCCCCCCCCTTTTCTCCCACACCGGAAAAAGGAGTAGTCCGGTTATAAGAGCAAGGCGGAAAACCTCACAAAATCACAGAAAACAACACAAGGAGAGTAAAAACTCCATAATGCCCATCTTGATTGTGTCAAAAATACAAAAAATATCGTCGACATATCTATGCCACACCGAAGGGAAGTAGTTAAAGGAGGTGACAGCCAAATTTTACCTAGGTAACGAAGGCCATGGTAGTTTGAAAGGATTTATATTGGCCATGGTCGAAATTATAGCAAAAGCATGTTTATTTATTTTTTTCACTTTACTTCAGTCCTGATTCCACCTAACAGGCAATTCCACCTACGTGCCCACCTAAAGTATTCAAATTCCACCTAATTGGTGGAATTGCACCTAAACTGGCAACCCTGACAAATACATAGAAATGTTACTAATGAAGCTTAGTTTTATATATGTACATAATTGGATTGTATATAAATTATACATTTTGATAATATGCTTGCATTACATACATAAACATAAGGCACCGTTTGTCATTTCAAAATTCCGCACTTCCTGCGCCACGCCCACGCTTTCGTTAATTGTAAATACTTAACGAATAAACCCTGTATTTCCATCGATGTCTGTACTAATTGATCAATTGACTGATTAAACATCAAACAAAGCCCAGATTATCTAGCGCTAGAAAGCCTATAGTCTTCGAAGTGCTTTCAATTCCCAACTGTAAGCAGTCGTGTTTCCTGTGTTCATATTGCCTTCAACATGTTAAACCAACATACACAAATTTGTCAACCAAACATTTGATAAATGTCCACTTTTCCACACATATTTTTGAATGTATCAAAGTTTCTGCGTGACAGAGGTTAGAATATCGGAGATTATCTTGGCGAATCGATCGCTGTAACACTTGTTATTAGGTCGCAAGACTTTTCTTGTACTGCAATTCATGATTCCGTAGTCTTTCTCGAAGTATTAGAAAAAAATTGATGTATTTGTAGGAAGCGACGAGAGAGAGAGAGAGAGAGAGAGAGAGAGAAAAGAATATCTTTCTTCAAGATTCGTCTTGTTAAGCAACAATATCGGGCAAGAAAATAACCTCCACATGATAATGAAGAAGAGCAAATTATCTGTGCGTGGAAAGCAAACTAAACCACAGAGAAAGTAATGACCATAACATCATAATTAATCGTCTTCCTCTTTTTTCTAATATCATACATCAATAAAAACGTTTATTGTTGAACTTACACGAACGTACGACTAAATTGAATAAAAATCCATTTTTTATTATTTAAGCAAATCAGATGCAAAAAAAATCTGCAATATCCATGCACGTTCAAAGATATCAGTGTATTTTTGGAACGGTTACATTTCTTTGTTCTTGAAGAAATAGTTTTTAATCACATTCGCATAGTACGTGATATTTTCTCTACAAAATATTCAAATTGCCCTAGCGTATTCCTTCCAAGTTAACTCTTCCCATTTGGCTCTGACTTTTCTCCCTCTCCTTCAGTTTTATCTCTCTCTCAATTCACTGTTTCGTTCTCTCGTCGCCTCTTTCTCTTGGTTGTTCTCATCCGAAGCCTTCTTCATAAGCAGTCGTTATTCCAAATGGCAAACCATCTCGGAGCGGAGAAAATCGAAAAGCTGCTATGAGACAACGGTCGCCATTTCGTCGGAGCCCCATCAGCCGGGCGACAACGACGACGACCGGGGAGTGGGAAAAAGTGTCTGCGTCCGGCCTCTCGCAGTTGTGGCAAAAGGAGTAAAGCCGTAAAAAGCCAGTCACAACAAACACACGCTGGAGACTCTCAACAACAACAGGGCGAAGAAAAGCGCCTTTGCCATTTTCTTTTCTGCCTCTATCGTCTCTACCCACCGCCTTCATTCTTTCTCTTCATCCCCACTTTCTCTTTACTTTAAACTCTCACCGAATGAAAAAGAAGGGGGGGGGGGTGGAGAAACAGGGGTAACAAGAGCTATCGAATGTATAGGCTTAAACGAACGAGGGGAAACGAGATGAAATTTCTCCTCGCAGCGCCAGTGTCACAGATAATACGGACGCTTAATTGACCAACGGTACATCACATGCCCAGCCACCGCCTTGATCCAATCACGTTATTCAAACAATCTCGTCTGTCGAGAGCCAATAAAGATTCCCCGTTGTTATCGTCCGAATAATAAACGAAAAGAGTAGAGAAACGGAGGTCAGTAAGCGCCGGTGGAAATGGAACTTCTCTTGCTCCAGAGCTCCCAATCACCACTGCCAAATGACATTCGCTTGTTTGCCGATGGATGAATAGAGAAGCAATTTCGCTTCGGCGATACGAGATACTATTCAATTACAGGAAAAAATTACCCTCGCTCTGTTTATTATAAATACTAACCTTTCTTTATTATACACCTTACGATTGGTTTATCGGGGTAAATTTATTATCAAATGCGCACATGAAAAAAAAAATCCATTCTACGTATATAAAGGCAGATTAGACATAGTGTATTTTTGGACAATGCTTTCTCCCTTTTTTATAGAATGTAAGTGAAAATTAAATTTTCTAATTGCAGTAAAATTTATAGAGCTTTAATCAGTAATATTTAAATTCAAAAACTGCAATCAGGAGAGAGGCTTGTAAGTTATAAGGAAATTGTTTTTCTTTTGTTGGTTTTTTTTACAAATTATTAAAAATAATCAAAAGTAGATCTTGTATTACAAAGATGAGGTAAAAAAGGAAATTTTGACAAGGTCAACTTTGAATAATATGAGTTTTATAATGATAAGTTTTGTTGTAAAATGACTTCGATTTTTTTTGGGGGGGGGGGTGGGGGGCAGTATATAAACCAGATGGTTTCTGATCATTCGAATTCTTTATCGATGTCAGTATTCATTCGAGTACATAGCTTATTTGATGCCACTAACTGGAAAAAATCCTCATAGATCTATATTCTTGAGTAGCTCGTAATTCTGATTGACTTCATAAGTTGTCAGAACATTCTGGTTAAAAGTCGACTCTATGTCAAGAAAACTGCTTCTCTTATCCGCTGTCAACACGATGATACTTGGTAGTACTAAAGCAGTTAACTGATGGCACTTGGAAACTGTCCTTGGCAATGTTTTGTTATTTATTTTGTTTGAGTGGTATGCGTTTGGTTAAAATTTTGTTTTAGTGGTACTTGGTTGTGAAAAGGTTGACATGTCCTTAGTGTGCAGACCCCTGCAGCAACTTGAACTCGCTGTCCTGTTCCATGAACCATTTTACCAATCTTTTGTCTGATACAGTGGCATACTCATGAATAGATAGATTTGGTCGGCTACAATATTTAGGTAATTGCACTGTTGAAATTGGTATGAGGAGAGCTAAATCGTACCATGAAAACATAATATAATATTACCATCATCTTATTGTGATTTGGCATGGCCTTACGCTATTTTCGACAAATTCTGATTTTCCTCTCCTTCATGATTGGTGTAACAGAAATCTCTGAACATTCAGCAGCTTCCAGTTATCAATGGTTCATTGATGTTCTTTGGCCGACTGAAAGAGTGCTTTTTGTTTCTTTGCAGGTTAAAAGTGACTAACTAGAGTTATATCTATGTACATCTTTATCTTTTGACTTTTCTAGTGGGCCTCTGAAACGTCTTTAAACATATCTACTGAAGAAAATTCGGTAGCTTTGCATCAAAAATGCCTGTATGTATTCGAGGTATCTGCTACCATAGGTGAGCCGAGTGAGAGATCGCAGTGCTGTTTGTTTTGAGTCGTTCCTCTCTGCCATTATTGGAATGATGGATGCTATTATTGCTTTCACTGTGGTGCTTCGGATGGCTGTTGCGATTCTGGAAAACCTTCTGTGACCCCTTGACACCTAATGGCCTCTTAGATCCATTGTGTGGATTCCCCTGTCGTACATCATTCTTTGTATCCCCTATGCACATGAATATCATTGAAAAACTGCCGTATAAGAAATTTCTAATCCAGTCTTTCGATGCACAATCATTCCTCGTTCAAAGACATTCAATCACTCCTATATACGTACCATACTGGTGTATCATCTTAGCGCAAATCGAAGCTTAAGACGTTATTTCGCAAATTGTAATTTATTCTTTCATGATCTACATGAATCATACATTTACATGGAACAAATCACTGCTCCGAATAATCATAGGTAGGGAGCTCATATTTCATAACTGATAAATCGGGTATTTCTATGGATCTATAGAGCTTATTCATAAAGAAAAAAATCAAATCATGTAACACATAAAAGTTAATCTAACAATATAGGCCATTAGTAAATAGTCTTAGTTAAAAGTATCCTCTTCTGTCTAGAAGTGTGATTACGAAGAGATATCAGAAGTAACGCCATTTAATTTTTTCAAAGGAAATTGCAAACCATACAGGTAAACAACTAAGTTCAAGTTGTACACGTCTTTATCTACTCTTACACATAGGCAGCTTGAAGATTCAGGCATTTATCCCAACGCTGAACCAGTTTCAGAATACCCCGCGTATAGAACTCCGTCAGCTGTGAATACAGCCAATGGCACACGGCAGATTTGAGTTTCTCGTCAGTCTCAAACCTCTGACCACCCAGAAATCTCTTCAAGGGACTGGTAGTCCGAGGGCGCTAAGTCTGAACTGTAGGCTGGTTTAGTCAACGCCGCAGTTTAGTCAACGAAACTTCCAAAAAACTGTAAGCATAATCTTCCGAGCTGAAAGAGAATTTTTTGCGAACCGGAGAATGTGGGTGTTTCCACACCATGCTTGCAGTTTTAGGCTCAAGTGTGAAGTGCAAGACCCAGGACTCATCTCCTGTAACAATTGCATTCAGAAACGTATTTTCCTCCTGGTTATATCGCTGTCGATGTTGCCGATCTACCGGTCTGTTCTGGTGTCAGAACTTTTGGAATCCAATGTAAACAGATTTTTTCGGATCCAAGTTTCTCATGCATCATATCCCATGCAGATCCATAGGATATGTGAAACGTTTCACTCACTTCTTTCAAGGAAATGCGACGGTTTTCGCTAATTGTGTCGTTAATGTCCTCGATAATGGCTGGTGTTGCTGTTGAGGCAGGCCGCCAAGAACGCTGTTTATCGGCAAGGGTAACTTTTCAGGAACTTTTTACACCATTTGCAAACATGGAATAGTCCAGACAATCGGCACCGTAAACTTCTACCATTTCCCCGTAATTTTCAGCGGGTTTCTTCCATTTACACGATGTGGTGGCGGCGGCCATTTGTAAAACGACTAGTAGCACCTAGTGCGCGTGCGGAGGAACAATTCTTGTTATGCAATGTCTGTGTATGTACTCAGTCTTATTTTTGGCTATGTTAACTTTTACACAGAAACTATAGTTCTTCCGTTGTTTAATTTAAATAAATGGCGTTACTTTTTGATATCCCCTCGTATATTTAAATTCTTAAATCTGCGGGAAAAAATATTCAAATAGCAAGTAATTAATATTATTTTATTTGCATTTTGCCATTGTTAATTTAAAAATTTTCTGTTCATTTTTGCTAGCCCCACCCCTATTTGATTAACATGATTAAGCAATTTATCTCATCCTGCTAACCATTGTATGTCCTAACAAGAAGACAATCAGAGCTCTGTTTGTTGTTTGTTTTTGTATTGATGTAGAGGGGAGGAAAAAGCGCTCCAATTCAATGCATAATTAAGATTATCCCTGCCAGAAAACTAATTAATGAGGATGATGCTTCCATTCATCCACCACCACCTCCACTACCCTGTCTGTCTGTGTGTTTTCCGTTCTTTCGACGGTTAAATTAGACGAAGAACGTTAAGTGCGTTTCCGTAAATTAACAAACTGAGTTCTGCCTCTCATTGGAGGTCTCCGTCTAATAAGCGAAGTTCAGGTTATTTCAAGTTTTTTTTAATTAAATAAGTAATTAAAAATTAAAAAAATTAATTAAAATAAAATTGTCATTTGTTCAAATTTTTAAGAATTTTTTTATGATGTTTTCCCATTATTATAAATTTGCGCAGCAGGGAAGCCACCTTTGGGATTTTTGTTTTGAAAAATGAGGTCACGTACTTTCATAAACTATTCGATGTGCATTTTGTGAATATAATACAGTGGTGGTGTTTAAGTAGAATGTAAAGTTTGATAAATTAACGACGTTAAAAGTCGCTTGCAGAAGAACAAGACTACGTATTATGCCTGCGCTTCGATATAGGCTACTGGTAATGAATAATGTCCACGTATACCGTCAGTGACAAATAAATTAGCACCACTATAATTTTTACTGAAATAGTTTTAATGAAACATAATTTCAAAATCATTTTTTAGGAATACAGGCACTTTGCACCCTTAGTAATTATTTTAGATTTACAGAAATAAAACATTTTAGAACTTAAAAATAAAACAAAAACACAGGAGACATAGCTGGCCATTTCATTACAGAATTGTTGTGTTCTTCAAACCACCGTGTTACGACTTGTGCTTTTTAAATTGGCGCATTATCTTCTTGAAGTATCCATTGATCACCTTTCATGATTGGTCTAAAATCAGGGGATATGCTTTATAGCCACACAGATTTGGCTACAAAGCATATTCCCTGATTGAGCTTCTGGTCCTTTCAAGACAGCCTGCTCAGCGCGCTCTCCATGTTAGGGGAGCCCCATTGAGACAGGTGGAGAAGTTCAAGTATCTCGGGACTGCATTCACGAATAATGGGCGGCAGGATAGAGATTGGATGCTCGGATCAGTGCACCGAGGTATGTCAGACGTGAATTGTGGCGATCCGTGGTAACGAAACGTGAGCTAGGAAACAAAGCCAAGCTCTCTGATTCAAATATATCTTGTCCCTATTCTCACCTATGGTCATAAGTGCGATCGCTGGTGCAAGCAGCCGAAATGAGATTCCTGAGAGGTGTGTTAGGTGTTACCCTACTATATACACTGAGAACCAAAATATTATGGCCATCATCACATTGGTGAATAAACTCGTCTGGATCACATGGATGGCACATAATTAAGTAGGAATGGTATTTAACTGCTGCTAGAGAAGGTAAGGAATCAGTCTTGCACATAATTTTGCGAATGATGGGAAAGGTTGCTGATCTAAGCGAATTTGATAGAGGGCAGATTGTAATGGTCCGAAGACTCGGAACGAGTATCTCCAAAACTGCACGACTGGTAAGTTCACGATCTGCCGTTGTTAGTATTTATGCAAAGTGAATAAATGACGGTGAAACCAGCAATAGACGCCAAGGTGGTGGACGCCCACGCGTAATCAAAGAAAAAGGATGTCGGAGACTGTCCCGCTTAGTAAAGCAAGATCGGCGCCAGACAGTGGCTCAGCTGCCAGCCCAATACAATGCAAGTGCAAGTGTTTCGGAACACAGAGTTCAGCGAACACTGTTGGATATAGGACTGCGCAACAGACGTCCCACTCGTGTGCCTCTGTTGACCAAGTGTCATTGTCAACTACGCCTACAGTGGGTCCGGGAACATCGAGACTGGACCATGGATAAGTGGAAGAGAGTTGGCTGGTCGGATGAATCACGATTTCTTATCCTTCACGTCGATGGTCGTGTCAGGATATGCCGACTTCCAGGCGAGCAGTTGCCCCCCCCCCCCCCCCTGTACAGCAAGCTATACACAGGTTGGTGGTGGCGGTATTATGCTTTTGGAGACGTTCTCATGGGCGGCTCTGGGACCCGTAGTTGTGGTAGAACGGACCATGAAAGCTGCGGACTATGTGAACATCATTGCGGACCAGTTGCACTCTTACATACGTCTGTCTTCCCAACTGGAAATGGAATCTTCCAGCAGGACAACGCCCAATGTCACAAGGCTCCACTTGTGTTGGAATGGTTCGAGGAGTATAAGGATGAATTCCAATTAATGTCCTGGTTACCTAACTCGCCGGATCTTAATCCAATAGAACACATTTGGAATGTCATGAAGTGGCAGCTCAGAGTTCAAACATCACCATGTCGGAATATCTCGACTTAGCGTGACCGCTGCTTAGACATTTGGTACAACCTGTCTCCAATCATCTACCAAGAACTTGTGGCATCCATGCCAAGGCGAGTTGCAGCTGTTTTGCAGGTCTAAGGTAGCGCAACGCGTTATTGGGTAGGTGGTCATAATGTTTTGGCTCTTCAGTGTAGAGTGCACAATAGCACAATAAGGGAATCTTTAGGTTTTGAGCCGCTATTTCTCCGCATTGAGAGATCTCAGTTGGTATTTTCCAAGCCGGCGGGTAAGAGACCAAAGGGTCGGCCTAGAACCAGGTGGCCAGATTACATGGAGAATCTGAGTCGCTTGAGTTTTACCATTGAGGACATCGTGAGTGCTGGAGATCATCCATAGGGCTGCTGCCCCGCGACGATAACGGATAAGCGGGTTAGAAAATTAAGTAAGTATGCTTTATAGCATTGACAGGTAGCCTGCTGAATTGCTTCGTCCAGTGAGAAACTTAACATCACAATTTTTCTGGAAACCAAAAATTTCCAGATCATTACAGATCCACCACCCCGGTCTCTTCTTGACAGAACTTGTATTTTCTTTCGCAATTCAGGAACATAATATGAGAAGCCATCCGTTCCGTTAAGGTTGAACTTCTTTTGATCGGTGAAGATGACATTCTTCCATCATGAAGTCCACCCCATATGCTCTCTAACAAATAGAAGTCTGTCTTCTTGAAAGCGCTTGGTCTTCATACGGTGGCTTCCTCTTAATACGCTTTCGTAAAAGATGCGGAGATTTTTGGATTACATGTTGAATATTTCGCAGATTCGTATTGAATTGAAGACATTTCGAATTTGTCGTGCTGTTTGATCAGAATTGGATGCAGCTCTGAGAATGCGACGAGTTGTCCGTTGGTCAAGTGCGCGATGTCGTCCAGGAACCATGTAAGTTGCATATTGCATATTCTTGAGGATTTCTCAGATAATTGGAAGGAATCTTTGGACTTCTCTTCAATCGACGTCCAGTCTCACGAATAGAGATGATTTCTTGTTTGAAGGCATCAATCTGATCTCTTTCGTACTTTGATAACACAGTAACTCGTGCCATTGTTATTCATGGAAAAAAATCTGCTGTGGGCACCATGGGACTCCCTTGTACAAAACTTTAATGAATGCTTTTTTTTTGGGAAATACTTCTCATTTTTATTTTTGAGACACGTGTTTCCCTCTCTCTCTTTGTTGTCTAAAAACTCCAATTGTTGAAACAGCCGTTTTTATTCTTCAAAAATAGTACTTCAAATAAAGTTCTTCAAATAGAGCGCTTTAAACTCTGACGTCACAAACTGCTTCACGCAAACAAAACTCCATAGACCTGAAAGGAAATCTGTTGTGGACACAAAAATACACATGTTTGGCCCAGCCGATTGCTATCAAAGGGAGAGGTGCACAACTAGATGTTACAACAGTCCTAAATACAAAATTCAACATTCTACGGCTAATCGTTTTTGAGAAATGCGAGTAAAAACTACAATTATCACACGTACATGAATGTTTCTGAATGAAAACAAAGAGGTCTCACCTCCTCATTGGTTTAAATGAGCACATACGTATTCAAATTAATTTTTTATTATAGCTGCCGCCACGTAAGTTGAACGATCTTTTTGACATGCGCAGTAAACCATCTCATCAATATGCTTTGTCTGGATTTTACCCATGTTGCACTTGTTCTGCTATAGGAATGGTGGAGATATCGTTGAAACGTGGAAAGCCTATTAAAAGTCATAATATAAAACAATATTCTGCGTCATTTTTTAATTTATTAATTTATTAATTTCATCTATTAATTTCATTTATCTATTTAAAAGAAAAAACGAAAATAGAAACTAAATAAAAATACGAAAACAGTGTTTCGAAAACGAAAGCGGATGTTTCATGGAATAGCTAAGCGATATACTTCCCGTTAACGTCTATTGGCTGGCATTAGAAATGACGTCATCCTGTCGTTCAACTTATGTGGCGGCTGCTATAACTGGTGCTAACTTTTTGTAGTAGATTGTTGCTTTTTAAAGATGTAAATTATAAAATATTTGATTTTCTTAATACTGAAGTTACTACTGCAATTACAAAATATCTGCATTGCAAAAAAACTTAATTTTCTTTTATTAAAACGATTTAAGTGAAATGATAACGGTGCTAAGTTTTTGTCACTGACAGTAGGTTGTATTCCTGTTGCATCTAACAATAGCGCTTATCTACTCATAACATGTGTCTCAAAATAACTGACGTGCTCGTTTCGTTGTACTTTATTAATTATTACTCTGGCTGTTTCGATTTCTTCAAACAAACTCTACGAAATTAAATATTTAGAGCGATCAAACGGGCATTATTAATTCCTGAAGATCATAAATGCTTCGTATCAGGTTTTCTTTCCGACATTTCAAAACAAATTTCGAGTTGGTTTCTGGAAATTGCCAGTATTTCTCGGCGATAATAATTGGAATCGCAAACAAAGTCCTCGCAAATTATTCCTCACTTGCATGATCCCTGTCATATGCAAGTTAATTGATTTTTGAAACTAGTAAAGGGGGACTTAAGCTTCGTCTGATATTTTGGTGCATCTTGAATTCGACCGGCCGGCCAAGTGGCCGAGAGGGCTATAGCGTAGGCTTTCTAGTTCTCGAGTCCACCTGGTCGTAGGTTCGAATCCCGCAGTGGACATGGATATTTGTGTTTGTCCCGGGCTGCGTACAGATCTAACTTGTGTAAAAAGCGCAAAATGACC
This sequence comes from Rhysida immarginata, assembly GCA_023313115.1. Classification (NCBI taxonomy): domain Eukaryota; kingdom Metazoa; phylum Arthropoda; class Chilopoda; order Scolopendromorpha; family Scolopendridae; genus Rhysida; species Rhysida immarginata. The sequence continues at coordinate 4,173,508 of JAHWFO010057283.1, read as the reverse complement.
CCAGCAGTCTACGCCAAAAATTCTAATAAACCAAAATCTTAAATTCGATCGATGAATTTACATGGAATTTATAAATGTTACGGAGCCAACCTGGAAGGAGGACACATTTATGAATACCCAGGCGTAACTGGAAACGTTTTCCAGTTTTTGACAATTCTCGATTGACTGGGAAATTTATATGTTTCTATTTATTGAGCAAATCTGTTCAGAAAGGCCGAAGTGACTGCTTTCAGAGTAAAACGCCATAAAAGGCCCAATAACAAGCTTTGATAGAATATTTTAGGTGCAAAGAATGCATGCATTCAGCGTCACTGAATTGGATTTTACAAACGCGATAATAAATATGGAAAAATAAACCGACTGTTCTCCACAAAGCAAGATCTATATTTTCTGCTAATCAAGCTGGACGGTTTGATCTTCAGGCGCAAAAACAAAGCACAGTCACTGGATTATAAGTCAACGTTATTTATCTTGGTGCAGTGAATACGCTGTTATACAAAACTTTGGTCTATTCTTTTAATAATTTAATTAACTTCTTGCAGAAATGATAGTTATTATCTAATTTACAATAATCTTTTACATATTTCCTCTGAAACTTCACAAACTCTGTGATTTCAACTTAAATAAGTAGACAATACTAAAAATGCATTAAATGATACACATTCATGGTACAGAGATTTGGCGCATTATGACTTTGCAAAATTCCTGGCAAAAACAGAAATAAAAAAAATTAAATCCATATTATGGGTTTATTTATTCTTGATAAATATAAAGAAGGAAAATACTTTTCTAGTTTAGCAACATGTCTAGTTATGTTAATGTTGGACAAAGAATTAGGTTCAAATTACAAAGTACAGTCAAACTGAGTGGATATCTGATAAGTGGATAATCCGCTTAAATGGATAAATTTCTATGTTAAAATTTGTTTTAACTCCGGTTAAGTGGATAAAATAACTGAAGATGCATTGAGTGTGTGTATCTGAGGCGTCATTGGGACTAGTGGATTGAGACTCCGTTTATAATAGTCAGTTTTCATTTCCCTCTAATCCAATGGGCACTGATTATTCCTGAAGTCATGGAGCAAGTTGACTTTGACAACTTTGTCAACATTGACAGTGATCTCCCTACTAAATGTGATGAATTTCATATTTCCATGCCTTCACAAAATATTGAAGACGAAGTCACAGAAAGAGAGGCAGGAATTGAAGATTCTAACCCTGTACCATTCTTTTCAGAAACAATGAAATCGATGAAAAATGTTTTTCGATATTAGGAAAGTAATGCATATTCATCTTATGACTCATATTATAACTTAAAAAAAGCTATTTTTGAACTCTCCAGAAAAAATTCTGCCCGATCATCTGTTTCAGATTACACTAGTCAACATGCATTTTGTGACTAAGACCGCACATAGTGTTCTTAGTAGTAATTTGTATGTAGAATCCGAATCTGCTTTTAGATTTTTTCTATCACGTCAAGTTTCCAAGTTATGCACATCTAGACTTCTAAGTTAAAGTAATGGGAGTGAAGAGAAGCGGCTACATTGTTAAAGTATCCATATTTTGGGGCCGCAAGGAAATTTACCAGGCCCCAAACACTGAATGATTTAAAAATGTTTCATTGTAAAACAAGAAAGCTGTGCGTGCTAGAGAAATTTAAAAATTATATTCGTAATCAGCAGAAAAAATACTACCAAAAATCACCCACTTTCATTTTGTCACAAGAAAAATCTTAAATTTTGTTGGCCAGTGTTATTTTCCAAAGTTTTAAAAATGTCATTTTTTTCTTGTATTATACAAGCCAAAAAGATTTAACAGTTTCAAATTGAAGAATTTTGATTGGTCAAAGGTCTGTTAAGTCTGATTGGCTTTTATTATAATTTCTAATTTGACCCTGATTCTTTGTTCAATAATGTTATTTCCAACCAGTGCTCTGAAGATGTAAGCTTTACGAAACGCATTTGGCCTAAATAGTGATCGAGATACTAGTGTAAACCCCGAATCTGAAGACTTATATAGAAGCCGATTTGTTTCATGCTTAAAGACGGGCCATCGGATCAGGCCAACAGATGCTTACACTAAAGTGGCATACGCCCAAAAAATAAATAACAATAAAATTGTTTTGTTTAATTTGGTCTTGTAAAAGAGTAATATAAGAGGCACACGGAATAAGTGAGGAGATCAGGTCATTGGGGTCTAAATGAAAAGTCGTGAATAACGTTTGGCATTAAACGACACTCGAATGCTTTTGTAAGTTCATGTCCGAAGTTCAAACGAAATTCTTCTTCTTCTGTTTATCAAATGTCAGAAAAATGATATATTTTCCTTCTTCAACAAATAATTTTTTATTCCTTTCATATTTCTGGTACTTAATGCTTTAATCCTCAAGGAAATCTATTTAATATTGCTGTCTTTAGTTCTATTGAAATTTAGAGTTTTTTTGGTTTAATGCTTTAATGCCAACATTTATTTTAACTCTTTTGGAATATGCAGATAAAATTTTCCAATTTTTTAAAATAAATCTCAGGGTTCAGTAGGTAGCGATAAAAATATAAACTACCTGAGCCACTTCTGGTCAGTATGGGTAAAAAGAAATGACCTAATTGGCTTCAAAGAGAGATTTGTAAACAACGAAGCAGCTGACTAGATTCTCAAAAAAGTGCGATATCCAGAATATTCAATCGTAAGAAAAATGAGCCCTATTCTTTTCTAAAAGGGGTACCTGTGACTCAATCATGAGCAAGACCGCCGTCCTTTAAAACGACCTGTTTGAAGAAATAAGACATTCACTGTGCAACAGTTGACAAATGATTTTATCCAAGCTTTCTCGACTAATAAATATCTAGCAGAACCATGCATAGAACCGGGTCCAAATCGGCAGTTGCATGCATAAGAAAACTCCTAGTTTCTGAAAAGAACAGGAAAGTTCGTCTATAGTGTGTCTGGAACGTCCTGACTAGACACGTGAACACTGGAAGAAGGTTATGTGGTCTAACGAATCAGGTTACACCTTGTTTTGTGCCGACGGTAAGCAGAAGGTTTGGCGGGAGCTCCATAAAGCAGTGGATACAGCATACCTTCTCAAGACAATTCAAGATTCATTGTTATGTAGCTTCTTCTGCTGATACGGAATTACTCACTTGATAATCAGGTAAGGTCGGGTGGGTTCCACGGACTACCTGAACATTTTGCCCGACCACGTCCATATTTAAAATGCTCTATTTTTATCCTGCATGTGACAGCTTCTTCATGGACGACAATGCTACTGCTACTTTATGCGTAAATGTTATTCGGGCCAAACATCGACTAAATAAAATATTAAGCAGAAGTTTCTACTTTATTAGCCAGTATATGTGTATATCAACTTGAAGTGCAATAGGCAATTGTTTGATAGATATAACTATATGTGCCACATTTGAATTTGTAATCTTATTCATGAAAATAAGCCTTTGTGTCGTTTTCATTGTTCTTTTACGACACTTTTCATATTATGAGGACATAAGAAAATCTTTAAAACTTACGTAGACTGCATGGAAATTATAAGATTTCTTTTATATTATTAATTTCTTTCTGTTTACCTCCAGAGTTTGCTAATTTATTTATTCAAATTAACATTATGAATTTATTTATTTTTTTGTTGAGTTCCTTATTTTTGTAATTAAGTTTTATTTATAGGCTAATGTTCTGAAAGAAGTGCCTTAAAGATAAACGCTGCTGGAATAATGGAGATCTTTGAATTGTGTAAATAGGAGGCAAGAACGTAACTGGATAAGTAAGAGCTGCTACTATATGCATAAAGATGATATAAGCGCATTAACAGTGTACGTAAATTAATATTTTAGTATTGTACAGGGTGGACCTGAAATTAGCATTGGTTCGTCTATATTTACTGATGTTTCTTTTTAAATTTTTTTTAGAAAACTAATTCCAATCTTCTTATCCTTTGTTAATTAAGATGAAACTTGCAATTTTAAGATTTCTTGGAAACTATATTTATTTGTTCATTCTCGTTCTCATATTCTGATCGATCCGCGCAAATCAATTGCTGCCATCTTCCGGAATAATTTTCGTTTTTGAATAGAGCCGAAAATAAATAATGAGGTCTGAAAAAAGGAAAAAGATTTTCTAAGTCTTCTCGACATTAAAATTTGTTATCAATTAATTTTTTTTCGAAATTCTCGGTTGAAATCAGATTAAGTGTACCGCGCTTAATACTAAATTCATTCGCTATCATGCGTTTAGTCAATAGCGATTCCTTGGATATGACCTCCAGATTGGCCCAGGGAAGAATAACACGTACAGGACCTTCTTTTATGTGAATCTGAAATACATAAAAAAGTGTAAGTTCATGTTGCGTTGTAACATTAGCGTAAAGCATTCATCTTTTTATTACATGTCTATACCCATAACCTGTCATTATAGTATTAAGATTGTAGTTGTTTAGAATGAGAAAAACGAAATACCTGTCAGTGTTCGAAAAACATGTTAATGTGGGATCCCGGCTAGCAGTTAAGGTTGGTTTGGTTGGTTTGTTTGGTATTAACGTCCTTTTCAACTGCCATGGTCATTTCAGGACGGCGTTATAGGGGCCGCAAATTTTGCCTCGCAAGGATTCTTTAACGTGCAGCCGGCAAACGACTACACGGGACCAACGGCTTTACTTCACTTCCGAAGGAAGTGCGTGATCTCAGGATTTTCCCCCTGAAAAAATCCTCGTCGTCCTCGGCCATCAGAGGCGATCACGCAACCACTGAGACACCGAGGCCGATAGTTTTATCGGCTAGCAGGTAAAACGATAGCTAAGACAGTACAGCTGACCGGTAGCCGAAAGTGTTCGTTTAATTCGTGAAGCTGAACTCGTAAGGTTTGTCGCAACCGGAAAGTTTGCCTACACTAGCGTGGCTGGACAACAGAAGATTAGAAATAGGTAGTGTCATCGGACGAGAAATTGATGATAGGCCCATGAAACAATGGACTCGTCCTGGCTTGTCTCAATAACTCTGATGGGAGTGACATGGCATGTTTTGTTGGTTCGGTACGGACCCTTGATATTCCTTGAAGGCGAGTGAAAGTCGAGGAACACATATACGTTGCTACCGATTAAATTCATCCTGCGATGTTGCAATTTCCCCTTGCTTGTTACGGACCTTTCATGGATGACAATGCCACGGTCTATCGTGTAAGAGCAGTTCAGGGTTGCTTCCCTGAGCATGATAGTGACTTCCACTATTTACTTAGGCCTCCAAATAGCCCGGATCTTAATCCAATACAGCATGTTTGGGATTTGTTGGAGAGACGCATCTGTCAATAGCATCCTCTTCCGTTAATTGCCTGTTTATAGCAGCTGAAAGTTTATTTGATATGCATTGCCATCACTTGACCTGTCATTCAGCAAATTAAATTGTGTAGCTCTAGTTTGTTTTTGAAAGAATTTTAAACGGACGAATCTTAAACCTTTGCAAAAAAGTCGCAGGTGTTGATCACCGAATTCAATTAGGTTTGATAGAAGTAAGACTTAAGAGGGCGAAACTGTGTTAATAGATTAAATAATAAAATCGTATAATTTTTTAAATTAAATAACACTAACGCAATGCAATTTATATCTCCAAATTGTTTCAATACGAAAGATAGCGTGTGTCTATGGGAATAATAAACAAATCCGTTGCTACTTTAAAGAGAGATATAGAAGTTCTGATTTGTAAGAATAGATTTAAAAAAAAAGAGGAAAGGCAAAAATAATTTTGTGGTTATTCGGAACATCATCAAAAGTTTTAAATTTCTAACGATATAATCATTTTGAGGGTGGCGTTAAAACAAGGAATATGGCCTTAAAAATTAAAGACCGTTTTATTTTCGGAGTAGTCGTAAAAAAATAAAAAAAAAACTTTTCTAAAAGTTCGTTTTTAAATGGTCTTCGACAAACTCAATTTAGGTATCTAGAAAGACTTGGAGCCTTTAGTTTTCCTCCTCCCTTCTTTTTATCATTATGAACTAAGAGCCAAAAGCACATAAGGCCGTATGATAAAAGTGATATCTGGGAAACTTCTCCTCCAAGAAGGGAGGCCACTCCGTTTTAATTAACTCTTTTTCTGGCGAAATGCCAAGCACTGGTTCGAGATCCGCTCACAAAAGAAAATACTCAATAGATGCTTATTCGCAATGTAGACAAAGCTACATGAAACCCTTCAGACATTATTAAACTTATGTGTGAATAAATTTTGAGGAAAAAAAACGAATAAAATTTTAATTTACTTGTGCCATGAAATCCTTTTTTGTTTGCATTTTGTGTTTTGCCGAGGCAGCTGAGCTTTTATGTTTGCGATAAAAATTGAAGGGGAGGAGAGGAGGAGAAATGAAGTGTCTATGAAGGACATGTAAAGCTAATGTTTTTGTTTCTTTAAAAAAAAAAACAGAAATCGCTTTTCAGTTTTCATATTATGACTAGAATCAAGTTTTGTATCTTCATAACAAACCCTGTTGTATGATATAAGTTGAAACACTTACGGGTAGTAGTAATTGCTTATATTTGCTTCACACATTATAAATTGCTGTATCATTAAAACTTCGACCACTATCTTATACACTCTAATTATTCAAATTGCTAAAATTTATTTTATGCATGATGTGTTCAGTGAAATTAACAGCCTTGTAGTACCTGAGGATTCCTAACTTAATTATTGGTGACATCATCATGTTCAAATAGAATAGGAAAGATACTTTATCTTTCAAAAACATCCTGGTAAGACATCTAAACTGAATGAAATGAAAAAATTTTCTACCAAAAACTCTGCCTGCTCGCAAATCGCACAAAATTACGCAAAAAGTTTGTCATTACGGTCCTGCCGCTCGTAATCCAGTGAATCACTCCCAGGAATAGTAAAGTATGCGTTGCAACGTCGAAGCAGAGACTGACAAACCTTCTCGAATTTCCCAGGTTCATTTCAAATAGCAATTGCACTCGCCATGCAGAAGTTGCATCAGAAAATACATGTCAGGAACCATAAACCAGCTCTTCACTTGTTCCGAGAAGTAAAGTCGTGAGGGAACGTGCGATCCAGATAACGCAGATAACCACATACACGGAGAAGCATATACCCATAGCAGACATGTAACGTTATTCCCATGTATTATGCAAATGCATCTTCGTCAAATCAACAAGAAATTTTTGATCCTTGTCATATCAAAATCAGTGCCCAAAATTTGTTTCCGTATGTCCTCTATACAGGGCGTAAATTAAATATTGGGCGCTACTTGGAGGATCGTTTTCTGAGGACAAAATAAAACAAAAACGTTCTTGAAAGTTTTTAATAGACGGCATGCGTTTCAAGAAAAATGTCTTTGAAATGTGATGACGTCAAATTTTGTTCGCAATACATGGGCGAATAACTCGGCTTCTACGCCCGCTATCTCCACGAAAATTGGGTGATATACGTGGAGTACATAGCCAGTTAATCGTTCTAATTTATGCGCATGTACGTCCATTAGTTCACAGTTTATATACGGCGAATCAAGTTCCGCATCGAGCGCCTATCTCCGAAACTAATGGATATACAGGGTGTCCGGAAATAAATGGTAAATATTCATACACGTGAGAGAACATGTATTGTTGGCTTCCCGCGAGCGACTAAGCAATGTGGTGCAACCCACATCTGTTCAAGAGATGTCAATGTATGCTCGAATGGCTGCCCCTGTCAGGTCACTCCACAAACCTTTAATACCTTAAATGTCACTGGAGGTCGTGGCACACGTATTGACTTGCATACATTTACACAATCAGGACCATTTCACAAATAAGCTTACTACCTGAACCCTCACAAATGGGATCGTTGATGCAGTTATATGCAGTTGAGCCCGTGAGTACTGAGGTCTGTAGGCTCCAATGTGGGCTGCACCACATTGCCTAGTCGCTCGCGGGAAGCCAACAATCAGGCACCGCAACATACTTTAATCCCCCTGTATCTCTGTGGGGGTTGGCTTGCGACACCATGTTTATAGGAATAAAAATGCTTCTTTATACATGTTCTCTCACGTTACTGAATATTTACCATTTATTTCTGGACACCCTGTATAAGGTTCGTACAAATGAAAACGAAAATTATTTATTCTATCCAAACTGGTGTATACACTGAATTTAAATATACTCTCCAAATGCGTTAAGGCATTTAGCCCACTGTGTAAAAAGGCGTGTAATTCCTTTATGGAAGAAGTCTTTCGGTTGCGTGTGGAACCATTCCAAAACCTCTACCTTCACTTCATCGTCCGATTGAAACCTGCGGTCTTTCAGATGTTTCTTGAGATCCCCAAACACGTGAAAGTCACATGGGGATAAGTCAGGGCTGTAAGGTGGATGCTGCATTGCTTCCCAGTTGAACTTTTTGATGACGTCTACTGTTGCTTTCGAGCTGTGAGGACGCGCGTTGTCGTGGAGAAGAAGCACTCCTTCTGTAAGAAGTCCAGGACGCTTGCCTTTGATGGCCGCGCGCAGTGTTTCAATGTTTCCCCATATCGTGCTGCGTTAACTGTAGTACCTTTTTCAAGGAAGTCCAGTAAAATCGCGTCTTTGCGATAAAAAAACACGGTCAACATCACCTTCCCCGTGCTTTTTGCGATTGCTTTTGATTTTTTCGGGGGTTTTGTTGTTTGGACGAAGCGATCACTCGCAGAGCTTCGAAGCGAGAGCTATCGTTCGTTCTCACGTGATGCAACACTTGCAACCTATTTTTCAATTTGCACGTGGGCTTTCGCAATTGTTGAAAACAAAAACTTACGATCCTACACGTCGTCTTTTTTTTCCCACACAAATTTTCGTTTTCATTTGTACGACCCTTATACATATGTACAAATTAAAACAAATAACGGGCTATGTATTCCCCGTAAGCCGTCCAATTTTCATGGAGATAGCTGGCATAGAAGCCGAGTTATTAGTCCATGTGTTGCGAACATCACATTTCAAAGTCATTTTCTCGAAACGCATGCCGTCTCTATTAAAAACTTTCAAGAACTTTTTTGTTTTATTTTGTCCGCAGGAAACAATTCTCCACATACGCCCAACATTTTTTTACACTTTGTATATTTACCCTGAGTGACTAGTTTATTACACTAAAAACTTGTTAGTTCACATTTTCCTTTAAACAAGGCCACAATTCTTCCAGGCTTACATTTTGCAAAATGTTGGAACCATCCTTCAAAATTAATGGCTCAACCTGACATCATAGTAGCCCTTAGTTGGTTCAATTTGGATGCCGGAGCTTGTAATCCTCGAATGGATCTTTCCATCTCATCCTACAAATACTCTATCGGATTATAATCAAGAAGTGAGTCGGCCAATGAAATTTATGATATTCAGCCATTTTCATCAAAGTAATTTGAGGTTAATCAAGCACAGCGACAGGATCTGAAATTTTACTGCTGAAATTGGTCATTTTCATCGGCTGTAGCCATAAATGGTGCATCTAGTCTGGTTATTCTGAGATATTTTGTGTCGTTTCCGAATTTGACTAAGAAGAAAATTCTCCAGACCTATTATTCTATGTTCTCTTGCCCGTATGGCTATCATTTGACAAAACAGGTTCGTGAATTCGTGCTGTTTGCGTGCTGTTGCCTTTTCTGTTGCCGCATTCGATATATCAAAGAGTGTTTCCATAAAGTCCGACCGGTCGCAATCAAAAGCCGTAAAACTTGTATAAAAGCCGTAACACCATATTTTTACAGAAATCAAGGGATAAATGTAACGTAATTTGACTCTATATGCAGTTTTAGCTTCCTCTGTGTAATGTAGTTTTGTGTCCGTATGTATTTTCCCTTTGGAAATTGCCTTGGCCTTAACAGTTATCTGCGGTATTTCTTCTTTTACTGTTTCTTTTTTGATTTTTCGAGAATTTAAACTGTTTTTTGAAACTATTTTTTGAAAACTTTTAGTTTTAATTATTTTTCCGATTAAAAGCTGCTTGTTTCAAACTGAACATCGTGTTAGGGAGTTAGAAGAAATAATGTAATTGCATAGGTGGATTTAAGTTAGTATTATTACATCATTAAATACCATAAATGAGTTAAGTATAGAAACGCGCGTCGTTTTGATTTATGTCGCTGCACGTTTATAAAGTATTATAATGCTGTTGCTATTCTATTTCACCATTAAATGACTTTGATGTGAATTTGATTCTTCTTTCAACCCGTTTAAAGCTAAATGTAAAATGAATACATTAGTTTCATAACTCAACTTGTTAATTTACTTTTCTTCAATAAAAGTTTTCCATCTTACTTAAACATTTCTCATGCTCTGTTTACCAACAGAAATCCTTAATTCAATTTATTAATACAGCGCGATGATGTGAGGCTTTTGTTGCATAATGACGTTCCAAAAGATTTCCATTTGCGAATAACCATTTCCCGTCTCTTTGAAACTCAAAAGAGTATCGGATAAAGTATCTTAATTCTTACACCAAATGAAATATTTAAAAACATTAAGCACAAATTTTCTTCTCGGTCGTCAAAATTCGTAGAGAAATTGCTGGCCATTTGCTGGCAAAAAGTCATTTAGCAGATGAAAGCTCCTCTATACAATTAAGGACACTCGTCTCAGCCATTTCCCACATAAATCTCTCGTAAATCTCCCATTCTCCCCTTTTTTCAAATCTGCAAGTTAGTAACTAAGATAAATGACTCATATTTTCCAGTGTGTTTTTTTTATTTATCTCCTAAATGTTGTTCTGTTGTTATTCTAATTATATTCTCTTGATAACACCAGGAAAATCAATGTTTCGTTTGTTTCCACGCTACTACAGCTCTCGGCGTCGCTTCTAAATTAAAGTGAAGGTAAAGACATCCACAACCAAAATGGAAAAGTCTATGCAAAAATTATATTTAAAGAAAACTTGCCGGCTCTGAGAAAATAACACGCACTCCTCCTAATTTTAATTTTAAATTAAGTAACGTTTAATAATTTAGCATTTTGTTTTCTCCTTTAATTCTTTGTCTGTATTGCTCTTAATGACGTAGTCCAGTTAAATATGCTAATTTTAAATAATAATATGGATTTCACATTTACAATATTTTAAATGAGAGCTTAGCATTTAAAGACCAGGCAGTCCATTATAACATTGAATCTTTGCGAGTAAACTATTTCGAATACTGAAACTGAAACATTAAAGAAATAATAACGACATTTTGAGAATAAATATATTTTTGGTTGAATTAAATAAAAATTTTAATTAACTGTTACCAAAGCTTTTAGTTTATTAAACATGTTGAATATATTGAATGGGTATTTTAAAGTGGACACCTCCACATGAAAACTAAATTTTGAGAGTATTAATAAAAACGCCCACAGATTATGAAGGTTATTTATCCTGGCAAGAAGAGAACATGCCACCGTCCAATGAATTCCATAGAGGTATAATAATAAGTTGTGACATCGCAGCTGAATGAATATGAGTGGGTGAAGATTATACGAACGTGGAAAACTACAAGATGTCACGACAGAATGAGTAAAATTTCCATTTCGATATTAACGGAGGCCTGGTAGCTCAATTGGTTAGAGCGTAGTGCAAATAACGCTAAGGTCGTGGGTTCGATCCCCACCCTGGCCAGAAGTTTTTTTTTCAAATTTCAGTTGAGAGAACAAGGACTCTTAACCATGCTGGTCCTTCAAAAGCGACATTCCACAGCAGCGCAACTACGGAAGAATCATCATATTATCTAGAAAAAAATAGAAAAAAAAATTCCACGACCTGGATTCGAACCAGTAACCACGAGTATCTCGTTGCCTCTACCAACTGAACCACTGTGAACACGGTACAGCAAGCTGTCACCCGATGTTCTTAAAGACTACAAGGAAGCCCAGTGATATGGCGGGCATCCAGCTTACATTCAGATCGGTAATTTCGGCACGATCGTGATACTTGTGGTTCCTGTTTCAAATCCATGTCGTGGAAGTTTTCCTTTCATTTTTTTCTTATAATATCTTTACCATATGCTTGAAGCATTATCTCCAGTTTCTATTTAAAAATTTCTTACGGAGGAAATCCAGCAATCGAGAGTCCCCACTGTCAGCTTTACTCCATGCTCTAGACCGGGTTGCTGCCCATAAGCCAAAGATCATTACTGTCAATGAGAAATTTCGCTGAAAATGCAACTTTCGAATAAGTATGAGGTACGATGAGCCACGGTGTACTTTTATTTTATCAAGCCTGGGACTACCGTATGTTGTCCCAACAGTGAGTTTCGGATGTGGTTTGATTTTGGTCCACTGTGTTGTAGTTCAGGGAGCCATATATCCAACGCTTCCTACTCTGTGGCAGCATTCGGTGAAGGGCCGTTTGCCAACAGCAGGATAATGCACCTTAACAAAGAGCCGAAGCTGTTAACACCTGGTTTATACATGTTAAAGTACAAGTACTGGATTGGCCAGTTCAAAGGCCCTACTTCAGCCCACTAGAACATTGAGTACGAGAACGTGAGAGGCATCCAGAAACTCCTCGTCAACAGGTCGAGGCTTTGAAGAGGACAGGGCTAGACATATTACGGCAAAGATTAGCACGGCTAGATATTAGTCATATTATAAATTGTGTATATTAAACGTCTGTATACTGTAATATAGCAAAAAAAAAGAAACTTGTGCATACATATTGTACATAAGATTGTTTTAGAAATGCAAATAATTGAGAATTGTGTTTACACCGCTATATGGTCATGAGCAGTAAATACTTGATTATAAGTTACAATGGAAATACAAAAATTAAGTTTTTACAGGTTAAAGAGACAATAGAGATCGCCCATTTTCTTCCAGTTTGATGCGATTATTTCCAAATATCCATATGCACTAATTTGAATATCTTGTTCTCTTTAATATTTACCAGGTCATAGGGTTGTTTTCTTAAAATAAATGATCATTATGAAAAGAAGGCCTAGTCTAACGCATCTCCACTTTATAGTCTAACACATCTATAACATGATCTAGAGAGCACAGAGCGAATGAGAAATTAGAATGCAGGAAAACATAAAGTCAAAGAGTACGTCTCTTTAAAATACGTACATGCACTATATTTCATTAAATAAAACGATATTATTCCAGAAGGACCATTAACTCAAAATCAATAAACCTTCGGCAGGGATAGCAATTCCGCTAATATTCTTCCGGCAATTATTGGAATTAGGTTTTCATCAAGAAGAAAGCACACAGGTGAAACTGGGTTGGTGGCGAACTCCATCGAAATTTCCACGGCCGCAAACTCCTCGAATCGCTTTGGCGTTTGTTCGATGAACATATCACCGCCCTCCTTGGGCACCTTTAATTACTTCGGCGATCCTCTTTTGCTGCGCTGAACTCTTCTTCCTTCTCACCCAAGTGCCGGCTCGACAAGACCTTTTCATGACGATACATAAAAGTGCAATTTGTGACAATTTTATTGCCTCTACATTTCGAGTATCTTCTGGGCTGAGCAGGAAAGAGCCAAACCGATAAATCAATGGCTCTGACTTGGCAACGGGTCGTCTCGCGTAATCATTGGCAAACACGAGGGCCGACAAGTTGGGGGGTTGATGAGGAGGAGGAGGAAACTGAAAGGGAAGAAGACACGGCCACTATTGGCTTGGAGGGGGAACATCCTTGGGTTGCTCAGACAGACACAAAGAGAGAGAGAGAGAGAGGGAGAGAGAGAGAGAGAGAGACTCTTAAACTCTTAATTACTTTCCACGATGATTCATTTAGATTAGAGGAATGAAAAAAGATGTAGTGCGTGGGAGAGCTTTAATTTCCGCTCCCTAAAGTCTGTTCTTTTAAAAACCTTAAAAGCAAACAAGTGGAAAAGAAGAAAGAAAAATTGTGAAATATTTCTGCCAAGTTCCTCTTGAATTTTTTGGCAGACCGCAGAAAAAAGAACGAATACACCAAAAATGACTGAAATCCTAAAAATAATTTTTTGGGAAAATATGAAGTGGAAAAAGATCATGCGCAGATAAAATAAATTGGTCCTCTCTTCAGCAATTTGTTACGCAATGAATTTTGCCGCTCCCGTGCGACTTTTGAAATATTTTTTCATCACTCAATTATTTAAGGAAAATTTTTAAAGAGGGTTTGGCTCTTTTCGCATATACAGAGGGCCTCTACATAGCAAACACATATAACGGAATTTGATAAATAAAAGTTGAACTTCAGCCATACAGCTTTTAAAAATAATATAAGTAATATGCTGTTCAGATAAATTTTAACGAAATTTATTAAATATAAGTGTCTATAAATTAATGTTTAAAAGGGAATATTTCTCTTTCACAGTACTTTATAATTTACACATAAGATTTGTAATTTTAAAGCTAAGGATTATATCTTATCGCACCAAATATTTCAGTAAGATAGGCTTTATCATCGACTAAAGAATAATTTTACCGGTAACTTATTTGTCGTGCTACTCTGTCGAAGAACCTATATGTTCGGTAAGTTTCGAACTTGAAAAGTCACATTTAGATAAGATATTATTTTCTCAGCCTCCCTGGAAAATCGCCAAATCATTTTTAAAACTGCCCTGAAAATAACGCTCCACGTTGTTGTTTTTTTTCTCAGCTATAATTTGTAATTTAATTTTTGGTTCCTCTTTTCGAGTCGCGAAGATGCTACCATTCATGAGGATCGGTTTCAGCACGACGATGCAAACTTATATTCTGAAAACTCGAGAACCAATCACAAATAAGTTGGATAGGACAATGCTTCTCCATCCCACTCTATAGCACCGATCTGGTTCCTCTGAATTTCATCTTTTGATCCATTCAAAAATGCACTACGCGGGATAAAGTTTGAAAGAGAAGAGCACTTTATTCATAATGAGAACATGGCTATATGAGCTGGACAAGAGCTGTTACAAACAAGACATGCATGCACTTGTTTCGCGAATATGTGGAAAAAAGAATTTAAGAAAATATCAAATACTAGCTGAATTACCCGGCGTCGCTCGGAGAAAAATATAGTTTTTTCATATTTATGTATACAAGGTGTTCTCGAATAACGTATACAAGTTTGGAGGGGGGGGGTCATAGAGGGATTAAATCTAAGCAACATTTTCCTCTTTCATTTTTTTCTCTGGGGCATTGTTTTTGAGATAAAAAATGTTGGACGTCGCGTAGACGTAATTTTCCACTGGAACACGTCAAAATCATGGTCAATCATGTAATAAAAAGAACAAAAACACATCGCACACAGTACAATAATGTGACTTGTTTTTTATGAAACATGCAAATGTTTTACAAAAAGTATTCTAATTGACTCCCTCTGGCATGAATCCATGCTTTACAACGTCACCGTTTGGACTGACGTACCCGTTCAAATGTTCTGGTTCTTCGCGAATCTGGTCCGCAACTAGGCGATTCTGGTTACCAGCTCTTTATCGTTATCGGATCCCACAGGTGTCTCGTATACCAATGTCTTTAGGTGTCCCCACAGAATATAAACAGCTGTTTCCTGCAGGTAGGATTTCAACATTTTTTTATCTCAAAAACAATGCCCCAGAGGAAAAAGTAAGGAAATGTTGCTTAGATTTGATCCCTCTATCACGCCCCCCCCCCAAAGTTTGTAAACGTTATTCGAGAACATCCTATATACCGAGTACGCCAAAAAAATGTATACACACTTCAGCAAAAGAAAAACTTTTGGCCCGATGAAGGTGGCTCGACGAAATAAGGAAGGTGGCTGGCGTCAACTGGAAATCCATAGCTTCAAACAGAGAAGAATGGAGGCGTTTAGAGAAGACCTTTACCCAGCAGTGGATTACAAATGGTTGACTGTGATGATGATGATGATGATGATGATGATGATTAAACAATCAATTTTAGCTTTGTTAATGTTGATTGCGATCGATAATCATCATTTAGAACCCACGCTGTACATTCACAAAAGTAAAAACGGAAAAAAAGACCCAATTTTGGTGTTTGAGTTTTAGATGAGGAAAATTTGAAAATTATTGAAGCCAAAGAGGTAATTGATTGTAATATTGTTACCTATAACTGCCGTATTCATCAACCGTGAAGTAAAATAGAATCACTCAATCCGCGATTCAGGATTACTTCATTCAGGAATATATTTCGCATTCACCAACCTCGGATTCAGCGAATCTCGAACTAATTCACGATTCTTTGTAAGACTCAATCTGAATGTTTACGACGCGATACCGGCATGCGCATTTTTTGTTACACAAGATGAAAGGCAGATATTCTTTTCGTTTTCGAATTTTATGTAACTGCGATAACCTTACAACAATGGAAGAAGCATCCCATTATTGCAAGAGGACATTGTAATTTACTCCTGATCATTGTAGGACGTGAAGTGCTCATCAAGCGAACATATAAATTTTTATGCTATTTATAGTGACACTAAAATTTAAATTTAAAATATTTTTCGAGGTCGACGCTTCTTAAACAAATCGGTTTCTTGTAGAAATACTAAGGGCCAGTTCATTATCTGCTTTCTTAATTGAGTCTTCTCAACTGAGTTTTTGGCAAAAATGGACTTACGCTGTCGAGACGAGGAACACTTGGCTTACAATAGTGTCACTGTATTGCTACGGAAGACTCAGTTGAGAAGTCTCGGCTGATAAAGTACGAGGGGCGATTGATAAATAAGGTCTCCATGGCTGTAACTTTTTTATTTGTTAACCGATTTTCAAAATTCTTTTTGTATCTTATACTCACATTTGTCCTCTAATATTCACTTTTCGACATAGTCCCCATCCCTTTCCACGCATTGCGCCAACGCGTGACTAGTTGGGTGAACCCGTCGGAGTGGAATTCCGGAGTTGTTGTCGAAGTTTCGGTAAAGTCGTCCATCTTGTTTTAACTAGCTTCAACCAACTGCACATGCGTTAATTCTCGATTCGATAGATAATCCTCGGAAAACCTCGAATCAAACGGTGAATTAAGTGTGATACTTAATCCGAGAATTTTGACATTGTGAATTCAAAGCTGATTCGAGTGTTAATCCATGGTGGTGAATATGGCCGTAAACTGTTTACATTAATTTTCTCTAGTTAATTCAACCTAAAATAACCGTTTCTTTAATTAATAATTTTTTTTGTTCTTAATTTTTATTTTCTTCGAATTTTTTGTTCACCTCCGTGTTACAAATTCTTTTTGTAACGAACTGAATTCTTGGTTTATTCGAGTTCGTTATAAGGCGTTTTTAACCGAATTTTTAAAAAAGACTGTATAGTCGAATTAGAATTTGTGAGCACTGATGACCAACATAAGTCATAGCTTAATTAATCAAAAATCAATTTCTAATTAAATCGTAATTCACTTAGACAGTATAAATAATGAAATATATAAAGTGCTGCATACAAAGTATGATTTTCAAAATAATTTTTTTTTGTCAATAATGTTTTCATCAAAATTAGAATAAAGCTTCCTGTTTTTAAATGTTCAAATATCTTAAAGGAAAAATGTACATGATCTAGCGTTTTCAAAGCGAGATAATTAGAATATTCGCTCTTTAAGAGTGCATTTCCTCGTATCTTCTCAAGATGAAAAGTTCAATTTAGTCTTGAGGAAATTTTTGAATCTCTGAATAAATAGAGAATTCACTAGTTTGCTGCTAGTGAATATTTCTAAAACCTTTTTTTCCTTTCCTTTTCATGAAAAGTCAAAAAATTTTTAGCGTCAAAGAAATAAGAGCAGCAGAAAACTTCTTCAACTTTCCAATATGCATTATGCAGTCGAAGTGAGAGAAAAACAGAACTATCCGTGGGATGCACCGGAGTGGTTTCTACCAAGAACCTTTCTTCTATTTTCCCCTCCCACCACATCCCCACCACCCATTTTCCATTCGCCCTGACTATAACCCATCCTTCTTTTTTTTTCTCTTTCGGCCCCATTTTTCTCTCGCTCCCTTTTCTTTCTTTCCCATCTGTTGATTGACACTGTCAGTCGGAAGAACGTCGTCCATCACAAAATGGGAATTGTCGGGAGCATATTCACGCAACGAAAGCGATGGCTCTGCACCTGCCACTGTTCACCTCACTGTACTAGACAAGGAGCAAAGGCAACGGGGGAAGGGAGAGAGAGCTAAAGCCAAAGAGACGGAGGCCGACATAAAAAATATAGAATGCAAAAAGGAGGAGGAGGAGGGAGGGAAAGCTTGACAAAAAAAAAGATGTTAAAAAAAGAGAGAGAAAGAAAGAGAGAATGAAGAGACAGAAGCAGAATAATAGCAATGCAATCCCCATTCGAACCGTAGAAGCAGAAAATAAGGCGCAGAGGTTTTCTTCGAGAATCCTATTTTTGTAAGGGATGTACATTCACAAAAAGAGAGGGAAAAAGCATTTCGTTCCGGAAATAACCAAAAAAAACAGAGACGAACATAATGAATAATGAAAAACCTTAAAAAAATGAAAACGGCAAAACGCGTTTAATATTCATCGATTGTTGCCTAATTTCCTTTCTTGGGAGAGGGTTTGGCGTTTCGAGTTTTGTTATTAAACTTCTTCCACCTCCATTTCTAGACTTCTTTTAAACGAAATACAGCAAAAAAATATATATAATGCAAACAGTTTAAATATGTAAAGAAGTTTGCATTCAACCTAGAAACATTCTACGGATCTTAAGAACTAAAGAACTAGCGCCACATCAACATTAATGGATTGATGTTTGCACTTCTGCGCTTATTATGTAAAGAAGATAATGTTGCTTACAGCCTTTGAAATTACTTGCTGCAATATATACAATATGCAGTCATAAGAAGACTAAGCGCATTTATTAATTTCTATGAAATGTTAGAATTTCTTCTATATATTAATGAAGGTGCTTATACTCATATATACCCTTGGTAATGTATATTACAATTTTTTTGAATTAACTGATTTTTCCATTCAACTGAGGTATAAATGTAAATTCCGAAAAAAAAACGGAAAGGAAAATTGTCGTTTTAGCGCTTGCCTTTTTGTTCTATAATATTAAAAAAACAGTTTAATGTCTATAAGCTTCATTATACATAAGAGCGTTATCTATGTGAAGGAGCGAGCGATTTCATCCTTTGACAGCGCAGCGTTGTTTTTCTTGGAGGCTGATGAAACGCATAATTACTCATCATTTACAAAATAATATAATTTTTTAATTTGTCTTGTAAGAGTCTTCTGCTCTAAGCATTTCGAAGAACAGTAGTGTCTTTATTTTTGTTCGAACGGCATAAACGTTGGCGTATAAATCGAAAGCTGAAGTGGAAAAAATAATCTCTAAAAAACTAGAGAATTCTATACGGATCTTGTTACATCTTGTTCTGTTTTTAGACGATTAACACATTCCTGGAATACATATAAAAAAATTCTTATAGAAAAATTATATTCTACCGTTCGAAACCAAAACTACGTCGTTAAAACTACGATTTTGATTAAGCTTGTTTATTAACCAAATTTTCCTAATTCTCTTTCATCTCCTGGTTCATTGCTTCATCAACTTCATTCTCTATTTGTTTCAGATATGTATTTAGGCATCCTTTTTGGAAAAACAGATTGTTCATAATGTCTCTGGTGTCCAATATTCCTAAAAACAAAAACAAAAACATACGCGCTTCAACAACAAAAATATACGCTTTCAAAAACAAAAATAAACGCGTTTCAAAAACAAAAACAAAATCATACGCTCGTAACATAGGTCCTGGATTAGCAACGAAATATTTTAATTGCCGACTCGTTTCGATTTACATCTTCAGATGCTATACAAAATGACAGTGGTTCCAGACCTCAATAGGACTTGGCATTTACTTTAAATACAGTATTATCATTTGAGAAATAAATTAAAATAAATGTACGAGGGCATATTGAAAAGTAATGCCTCCATGGCTGTAACTTTTTTATTTTTTAACCGATTTTCAAAATTGTTTTTGTATCTTATACTCACATTTGTCCTCACTTTTTGACATAGTCCCCATCCCTTTCCACGCATTGCGCCAACGCGTGATTAGTCGGGTGAACTCGTCGGAGACGAATTCCGGGGTTGTTGTCGACACCAGGACCGAACGGCAGTTTTCACCTAGTCGTCAGAACGCAACTCATGCCCCTTAAGGTGCTCTTTCCCCTTTGGGAAGTGGTGAAAGTCGCAAGGTGCAAATTCTTTCATTTTTGAACTGCAGTTTTTCATCTTTGAACTGTAGGCGCTGCAACCCCCTCTGATGTGTGGCGATCGTGTGGGGACGGGCGTTATCGTGCTGCAGAAGAGGATCCAAAGCTGCCATTCAATCCTCGTGTCGACGACAACCCCGGAATTCCTCTCCGACGGGTTCACCCGACTAGTCACGCGTTGGCGCAATGCGTGGAAAGGGATGGGGACTATGTCGAAAAGTGAATAGTGCATTACATAGAGGACAAATGGAAGTATCAGATAAAAAAAGAATTTTGAAAATCGATTAAAAAATAAAAAAGTTACAGCCATGGAGGCATTACTTTTCAATATGCCCTCGTATTACTAATAACTTAATATAAACTATACATAAGATTTTGTTCACTGTCACCTTCCGAAAGTAAACGAATACCTTTGCTTGTGTTTAGAGGCAGATTTGCATGCGCGCAAAATTGCATGAGATTGGGTGGAATAGTAAACCAGATAAACAGTTGTTTGAACAATTTGAATCATCACAAAATCATCTTACCTAATGGTCATCTATTTTCACTCCAATGGTAAATTTTTTTGTGATTTCTTGAACAAGATTAGTGGTGGTCTCCTCTGATACCATTGTTTTATTAATTTTAGAAAAGAGTTCGGTTATTGAGCATAATGTTCCAGTGTGCCTTTATATGATTCTCTGTAAGAAGCCATTAAAAGAGAAGCTCGGGGCTTCGTGCGTTTACGCGTCTATGGCGCTTGACAAGATCAGGAGGAGCCATATATCCCCGTCTAGCCACTACTTTATCTTCGGCAGACGGCCGAACTTTTAGTATACCCATGATGCCCACATAAAAAAGTACTTCATCTGTTAGGATGCAGACGCAAGCTAGAGTTAATAAAGTCTTGTTATCAGAATTAATAATTTTAATCATTTAGATTTAACTTCTGCGGCCGGTAGAAGAAGAAGTCATCGGCAAAACAGGATGCACAAAACCTTGGATCTTCATTCGGCGATTACAGTTAAACTAGTTTGTAATAGCCGAAAAACTTACAGTGAAGTGTAATAATTACGTATAAAAAAGAAAAACAACCTAATTTTGATTCATTCACGAATATAGTAGTTAAGGATAATGCTCAAGCTTCTAGAAAGGCATAACCGACTGGAGCAGATATTCACATGCTTTTGTAAACTCATTATTTTTACCACAAGCAAAAATGCTCATTTACGTTAGCTCATTGATGAGTAATGAAAGCTATTTCAGAAACTATTAAAATCAACCGAGCCTTTCTAATCTACATTTTCCTACCAAAACGATGCACACATTACCATGAATTGCTGACATTCCACTATGCTATTAATGGAGCCGGTCGGTAATGAAGACCAATCAACGATGACAACATCAACGACAACCAAGTGCAATTAACAACTTTGTCTAATTTGTTATATTTACTCAATTAAAACATTCATTTATTATTTAGCATAATTTTTTAACGGTTCGTGCAAGAGTAATGCTTGCAGCTCACGTGAACAAGGAACTGAGGAAAACCCAAAAGTAGAACTGTGGACGATTTATCTAAAAAAAATTAAGATGGTGGAAAGAAGGTGTATTTTCTATGTAGATTCGGTGGTCAAGTTAAAAGAGGCCAACGAAGAGAGTGTGTGATCTTCTCTTTCAAGCGTTACATATGTTAACCATCATCGCTGAGCCTAGATTCAGGGATTCAAGTGTTTACCACTGTCGAAAGGGTAGGGAGGCTGTTGCCTTGACAACCATCCCCCCCGAGAGATGAGAACGAGGCTGAAGGCAAGATTGTTGCATCATCTGGAGACTGCTGTCACGAAACAGAAAGGTCGTTGCTGAAAGGGTCTCGGACAGATAAACAGAGGAAAAAGAGATGCAGACACGCACCAAGAAAAACAGTCCAGGAAAAAGAAGACGGCAGGCAAGGAAAGGAAAGTGAGAGGAAAAAAATAAATAAAAAGAAGGTATACCGGGGGAAAAAGTTGTAGAAAAAAAAAAGAATGCAAGCCATCGAGATAAAGGAGAGAAAATAGTGGAAGATTAAAAAGCTGAGGAAATCATTTCCCAAATGCACAGAAAGGAAGGAAAATAAATATTAAGGAAAAGCAAAAAAAATAAGTGACGAGAGGCACATTAAAAAATGGGTGATTCGAATACAACCAAACTCAATAGTTTAAAAGAAAAATACATCATAATAGATAAAAAAAAAGCTTTGAAATGATGTACATTAAAATTCCAATTATGGATTTAAATGCATTGCAGTTTATGCCTACTTGTATTGATATTTGGAAATTTCTCATTTTTCCTTTTGAAATAAATAAGTATGTTAAAAACCTATGTTAAATTTATATGCCAACAATATTTAATTATAAATCGCTTTGAAAATAAACACTGTATGCATTCAAGATATTTTCAAGAAATTTTCAAAATTTACAAGTCAAAATTCTTAATTTATTTTTAAATAGTCTATATAATTGGAGGTAAACATAACTGTATCATCAATAACATTTCTAGAGCAATTGTTTTGCGCACTTGCTTAACTAGTACTAATAAAGTACTATGGATTTAAGAATTAAACATGCAATAAATAGTATCTATTTAAAATACACAAAATTTTTCAGTCTGTCCCATTTTTAGTATTTATGCATAAGATATTCCTTGTTGCTTTAGATTATTAAGAGCTGAAATTCCTAAGCTTTTTTTGACTCTATTTTTCTTCTTGTAGACTATTTTTTCCTCTTATGATATTAGAAAAGAACACCTTTAAAAAGTCCAGATGTAAAAATCACTTTAACACGTTAGCGCATAAATTTTGAGAAATTGATGTTGTTTATAATATTAAATATGTAATGTACTGGAACAACGGTTAGCGCGTGCGGGAAATTCACTAACCGTTTATACTAATTAATAATCCACTTAACAATAATTGAAATGTATTGTTACTAGTTAGTAATATTCAAATACATCTCTGTAATTCTGTCACTTATGCCTAATGATAATGGGAATGATAATAAATTGATTTTTACTCCCACCAAATTCATTTTAATAAAAGATTATAGAATATAGCAATAGGCTATTTTTGCGAGGCTATTTTGTTATATATATACATTGGTTCGCTTATTAATACAGGAAAATTTAATATTTAATATGCGATTTGTAATTGCAAATCTGATGTCTATATACAGGGTGTTTCATAATTGGTGTCCCGTCTTTAGGTACAAATAACGACTCAAGGGGAACAGATTGGGGGAAAATGAATATTGATTATTTGGTTATAATGTCCCCTAGTTCAGAATAAAAACATTGCGCGTCCCTGGGTGTGAAGGGGTAAATTTTGAAAATTTTAATTTTGTAGGGGTAGGGGTTATTTAGAAAGTTATAGAGCATCATGTAAAATGTGGGTTTAGCAAAAAACCCGGTGAAAAAATCTCATAATCTCATCCCCTGCCCTTTATCGAGTGGGTAAAGTGAAAGGTATGGCTAGCTAATGTAGACAAAAACAGAAAAACTCATTAGAAAACTCATTCAAATTTCATAATGTTTTTCCTGTGGGGAAAAGCCCGGTCGAGTTTATTAGCTTTTCAGGGTAACGACTCACTCATTCTCATTAATTTTCCAAATGTAGGCCCTAAACTATGGTTTTTGTCCACATCGGCTAGCCATACCTTTCACTTTACCCACTTGATAAAGGGGGCAGGGCATGAGATTTTTTCACCAGGTTTTTTGCTAAACCCACATTTTACATGATGCTTTACAACTTTCTAAATAACACATGGGGTCTAACCCCTACCCCCTACAAAATTAAAATTTTCAAAATTTACCCTTCATCCCCAGGGACGCGAAATGTTTTTATTCTGAATTAGGGGACATTAAAACCAAATAATTAATATTCATTTTCCCCCAATTTGTTCCCCTTGAGTTGTTATTTGGACCTAAAGACGGGACACCAATTATGAAACACCCTGTATTATAGTATTTGCATTGTGTGTTTTTTGTTTTTTTTTGTTTTTTTTCTCCTAGAGATACTCATGTTCTGCAACAAGAGATTGAAGCAGCAATTACCAATATCATTGGAATATTGATCTTGTATTGCATCCTTGGAAAAAAATAAATGGTTGTTTAGATAACAACTGAGATGAATTTAGCAAAATTGCCGAAACGATTGTCAGTCGTTATATTAAACGTTTGGTATTGCAAGAAAGATCCAACCATTAATTAACTTCCAGTACTTTTCAATATTTTTTAAATACAGAAATTACAACAATCCATGGGAGAAAGAAATGGTCAAACGAGTTGTCGTAAAAAACAAAAGCAGTTACAATAGCTTTCAAAAAATTAAGATCGGCCTCGGTGGCTCAGCAGGTCGCGTGATCGCCTCTGATGCCCGAGTACGCGGGTTCGATCCCGGCCGAGGACGACGAGGATTTTTCAGGGGTAAATCCTGAGATCACGCACTTCCTTCGGAAGGGAAGTAAAGCCGTTGGTCCCGTGTAGTCGTTTGCCGGCTGCACGTTAAAGTACCCTTGCGAGGCAAAATTTGCGGCCCCTATAACGCCGTCCTGAAATGACCATAGCAGTTGAAAAGGACGTTAATACCAAACAAACCAAACCAACCAACCAAAAAATTAAGAACTTGACAGAAAAAAAGAGGAAAGATTTAAGTGACTGTTAAAAACTACAATTGTCGGTTACACGTAGAAATAGCAGCGAATGAAGTGTCTCACAATCTAGTATCAGCAACAAATGGGAAACGAATAGTGAATTTTGTAATAGCAAAGGGAGGGATAATGGTGAGGCAATACCGAGTACTGTAATCATGGCATTAAGTAAAACCGATCCAGTCGGGGTTTCTTGACTAAGCAACAAATTTTATAACTGGACTAAATATTGAGTGAGATAACTAAATGAGACACTGAGATCGGCCTCGATTATTGAAAAAAATATTGAATAAATAATTACTTTTTCCTTGCGAGGCTATTTTGATTGCACATTCAGTCAAATAAATACCTGGAATTGTTCAATAAAATACAAAATATTGGTTTAATATTCCAAATCTAACTTTGTCGCCTTTAATATAGGCCCCATTTTATTCGATACATTGATGTCAATGAATAATCTAGTTCTCAAACACTTCTTCTAGGCACTTTATTATTAGCGAATTATAATATGGTAGCGAATTTTGTTTCATGGACTCACGCTTCTGCCACAGAATGGTAATTTGGGTTTGAGGAACAGGAAAAAGTCACACAGAGTCATATCTAGCGAATATAGTGCTTGGTCGAGGACATTCGTTGAGTTTTTGGTCAAAAATTCGCCTACAAGAGTCGATGAGTGGGAAGACCATTATCGTGGTCCCAAAACCAAATTGTTCTTCCACAAATTTGGCCTTTTCCAACGCTTCAGCACAAGAAATTTTGTTGGTAATACAACATTTGAAGCAGAATATTCTTTGTTCCAGAGATTTTTTAATCCATTTTAATAATCGCCGAGTATACTAACAATAACTTTTAACAGATCGTGGCAAAAGCCTAGTGACTATTAGATATATTACAGTCTTACAGCAAAAACGAATTTTTCATATATTTTACACGTATTTTTAATGATAAATTCCTGTTTTTATTTGACTAAATGTAAATGGCTTTGGTATAACAGAGATTCTACAATAACATATGTTGGGAAATATTGTCCACCGTCAGAAAGACGCCAATCAAGGCTTGCCGTAGAGGAAATTTAGTTCCGTATATGAAGAGGAGACTACAGCCACATGTAAACCACAAGGCTGGACAAGCCACAAATAGTTAATGGACAAAGTCTAGGTAAGTGAGTAAAAGTCTAGGAAAATGTGAAAGAAATCAAGATAAAAGGTTGTTGCGTTAGTTATTTAGTAAAGTATCCAGTAAAAACAATGATTTGCATACATGTCATTGGGAATATAAATGCCATGAATAAATTTCAGTGCTGTTCCTATTACATAGAATGCTAAAAGTGTTCATAGTGTTTTGAGAGTTTTCTAATAGTGGACTGTTTTTTTAAAACAGGTATTGATTTGCTTGTTGATTTTCTTAGTAGCGAACTAGTTGTTACCCGCGGCTTCGCCCGCCCGCGCCATCTGTTGAGGGGAATTACAAAGCAAAAGCAGATAATTTTAAATGAAAACCCCAGAAAGTGGGGAAGGGGGGGGGGTCGTAGGGGGCTGATTTTTGGCGATAGAGCAGGTCCTTTATTGATAAGCCTGCCCTGAAAATTTCAAATCGCTAGCTCAAACCGTCTAGGAGGAGATAGAATTACAGATAAATAAATAAATACACGCAAGAGTTTTAGTATTTAGATAATAAGCCAAAGAAAAATCTCGTTTATCTCTAATAACAATCGAGTTAACATTTTAACAACGATGATCTTGTAATTTTCATTCTAGTGACATCCTTTTTAATTAAGTAGTTCTAATTTCATTTCTAAAGTAAATAGTTTTTTATTTACTATTTAGTAATGCTGTTTATTAGTTCTTACTATTTTTGTCAAAAACCGTATAAAAATGGCGTTAATCCATTGGCAGGAGGGTGAAGAAGATGAAACAAAATGAAAGCGATGATCCACGCCGGTTGATTGAATTTTATTGTTCTCGTAACCTTTCGGTGATAGAAGTAGTTGCGACATTGGCTAATAAATTGAGTCGCCCTCGATGAAAACATCATCCACTGGAAATAGAAAATCTTCTCGATTCATTTCAAAATCATGTTTCGCACCAAACACTTCCCTTTCTTATTTTGCCATTATGCTTACAGATTTTGTAACGGAAAACGAGATTTTGTAATGGCCATTATGCTTACAGATTTTTGCCATTATTAACACCATTTTCTGAGCAAGCGGTTAAAAAATTCGTTAATAAAGACTTGCTAGGCTCTAATATCATGGAATAACTTTGAGCACATTCCACATCTTATATTAAATTTTAGTTCACACCTTATTCCCGTGTCTCCTTGCAGTTAATTAACCTTTACTAAAAACGTAAAATATTTTCCCTAGGGTATTAAGCTTATGGGCATTGTGTTGCACTTAAGGGAGTATGATGGTGTAGAAGCAAATATTTTATGTTATTATATCACAAGTTCTTTCCAAGGTTTATGGCTCTTGGATATTTAAAGACGACGCCGCTTTATGAAACGAAATAATAAAGAGAAAATTGTATTGTTTGTTACATTCTAGATTGTTAATTTTAAATAACACTTTAAAATACATGTTAATAATTTTTATTATTATAATAAAAATTTTAATACATTTTCATATTTAGTTTATTGAATTATCTCTCTATGTGACAGCGCATCGTAAATCGATACTATTCATTGCGAGTTTGAGTTTTCTCATTAAATCTAAATCGCTATATGCATTATAGTTAGAACGATGATGAATAATTTAGTTCTCATTCTTTTTTATTTTCTATAAATGGATAGATTAATCCAGTTTAATTAATAAAGTAAATAATGAAATCCATGATTGTAATCCTAAAGTAGCCCACGTTGCGTTCAAAGACTTCGGTTTAGGCTTAAACGATACTGATAATGTATTGTTGCTAAAATAAAACATAACCTTAAATTAGGTGTAATTTAATTTTTTAAACGACTGTTTGGATCATTTTTGTGGATTAAGTCTGAGATAATAAATCATTCCAAATGCCATTAGTCTTAAACTGAGAGGAATCAGTGTGCTTGAAAATTGTGTTCATTTCAGCAAGAGCATTAAACTAAAGCAGATAGGCAGATTTACACGAAATCGGATAACTTGGAAATTGCAATACTTTCGTTTCCGGCTCTCTTTTAATGAAATCAGCGAGCATGCATTGATGCCTTCGGGTCAATCGCAACAGCAGAAAACAAACTTTGCGAAAAGGGGGATCGCTCGCATTCGCTGAAAAGGATCCAATCGGATTATTGGACCGGCAGTTCACTTAAAGGCAACACGGGGAAGTTACGAATGCACCAAGGCTGCTTTGCATAGCGCACCAAAGGTTTCGTTTGCGTCGTCCTTTCAACTACCCACCCCCTTCTCTTTCTCTCCAGTCAATCCCCCTTTCCTCCCACGACCGTCGTCCCCGCCTCTATATCCTCATCTAACTTCCATTCCATTGCTTCTACCTCGTACTATTCCACCACTCTTGCCATTGAAGGCTCTCGATTTGCGTCACCTGTGTCGTTCTCTGAACCTCGAACACAGTGTGCCGGCTGCTGTGTAGACAAGGTCGCTCGATAATGCCTCGATTATTTGCTAGTAAAACATAGCTCATACCTTCTTGTTTTTTTGCTCCATTTCCCTATTCAGTTTGTTGATGTCAAAACCAGACCTCTTCCTCAACCCCTCTTTCACTCACTCCCCCCCGCTTACTGTTTTTCGCTAGAGAGAATAGGAAGAACTGCTGAAGCGAGAAGAAATTGGCGTTTTTTTTTCATATTTTGAAGAGGACATGGCTGAAGATCAAACATAAAATGAATTAAGATCCAGAACTTATGCACTATTCACTACATCCTGCACGTTTGAATTCATCTTTAAATAAAAGTAAAAATAAAAAAATCGATTCTCTTGAAAGCTTCACCTGTTGGTTTCGTGACCGATGCAGTTGCTGTGTGCCATTATAACACAAAGCATTAGTCTCTATATATATTACCTGAAAGCCATTTAACCAGTAAAATAACTGAAGAAATATGAATAAATCTGAAATAGGAAGGATTAAGCAGTAACTTTTCGTGCAACTCATAAAACCAATTGCTCGTAAAAGTGACAAGTTAAATGATTAAGATCCGGTCTCTTAAAAATGTTTTGCCCTGTCCTGTAAACACTTTCGTGGCAAAATAATATTCAGTTGTAACACCAATACAAATTCGTAACGTTTTAATAAATAAAAAATATTTTACTGCACTATTGATTTGATATCAGTTTATTCATTTAGAATTTCAGTTAGTTCTGCTTTAATGTAATCATTAATAATTAAAGAGGATAACTATTATAACATATAAATGAGATCAATATCGGTTTATATAATTAATGCTGGCTTGGAATTAGATAATAGAGAGTTCTAGTGATAAATGTCAGAATATTTTTAGAATACTTAATCTTTAATTTCCAAATGCAAAAGCTGTCACTGCATTCTATTCAACAGTTTAAAAACGTTGATTTCTCAGGACACTTTTGCTTTTAATTAAGCTGGTTTAAATTTTTTTTAAAATTATTATTTTTTTAAATGTCCATTTGGCATAAACAATGAAATACCTTATATAAGCGTATAGATTATTTACCTCTCGTTATTTACATTTATATTTTAGCAAAGAATCAAGAATGTCGGTGAATATGGATCTGTCATTTTTATTTGACTTCCAAAGATATTGTATTTGCCCAAAAACAGTTTATTTTTTCGTACAAAAAGCAAATTCTTTTTAATATTTTCTTACTATAAGTTAATTACGAAGCAAGACAATTTCTGATTCCATAGCTCGTAGCTGACAGGACTGTGGGTTTTAATTCCGCCGCAGGAATGGATGTCGTGTTTGTCGATTTTAACCGATGGCCACCGATTAAGTGGTTCACCTAGTGATAGGTTAGAAGGATGAAGAAAATAAAGAGAAATCCCATTGCAGCCATTACGCTCTGAGAAAATTTCCAGATTTGCTGAAAATCAATCTTCGAAAAGAGAACCAAATTATGTCCCTTAATTTTCGTGATAAGTATGAGGTCTTATTGTCTGTCAGTCTGTTTCTTTAGCTTCATCAAAATCGATTAAGAGAAAAAAACACGAAAAAAAGGCGGCATTGTCTACGCTATCTGTGATATCATTTGTGAAATTCTGTAATTTCGGTTTGCGTGTTCAGTCAAGGGTTGTTCGATATTTAATTTAAAGCAATCACACACTTTATAACGTCGTCCTTTATGGACGTTGGATGTATATACAGTTTGTTTCTAATAATGACATAGTGTGATTCCATGCATCAATCCAAGCAAAAAGTTCCTTTGTGAAATGGAGAGTTCTCTGTACTGTCCTTCTTGATGAAGTTGATGGAGGCTTTGCAGTACATATCGGGAAAGAAAACACGCAGAATTCCGACCGGTTTCGCCTTTTATTCCTGGCCTTATCAAGGATACAAATGAAGAGGCACACAAGATGCCTTTTTATATACAGATTATGTTGGTATAAACAGGCATTGATTGATGCATGCAAAATCATAGGTTGGTTGGATACAAATTCATTGATTGGATGGATACAAAATAAGGAAAATTGCTAAACAAAGTTGGTTAAATGGTTGTGATTGGTTGGAACATGATTTTGCATCCACCAATCAATGCCTGTTTATATCAACATAATCTGTATAAAAAGACATATCATTTGTATCCTTGATAAAGCCAAGAATAAAAGGCGATACCGGTCGGATTCTGTGTGTCTTCTTTCCCGATATGTACTGCAAGGCCTCCATCAACTTCATCAAAAAGTTCCTTATCCAAAATGTCTAAAACTCAAAATTTAAGGTCTAAAAATCGCGTTGTTACGCCTTTTATGAACTTTCTGTACCAGCATTTCATTAAATCCAAAGGGGCTATGCTACGAGAAAACGGCAGCAATTATTGATATTAAATAACGTTTTCCGCCAGCTTTTTAGAAAACTTCGCGTTTCGTTTAGACCCTTAAATTTTGAGTTTTGAACATTTTGCTTAAAGAACATTTTGTTTTGTCATCATGCAAACGATCACGCTAGGTACATATTGTCCTTCCATTTAGAAGCACCCTGTTTAATACTAAACGAAAAAACCGAATTTCATGAGAGTCGATTGAGAAACACCTAATTTATAACCAAATAAATTTATGCTTGTAAGATTAGTATATTTTGCTACACATTTCCTTCCAGAGCTTCTTATGACTAACCTAATCATATAAAGTTCTTCTTTATTAGCAAACTTGACTTTACTGAATGGTTCTTTTGCCTATTTTCTATCTTCAGCTATGTTTGAATATGTCTTCGTCGAACAATATGAACCTATGAACAATATGAACCTATAAGCCTTTTTTATTGATAAATCATGTAAGATGTGCCACTCTGTTCTTTTTTTATTTTAAACTAGAAACGCGTAATCTAAATGAAGAATTCATTATTACATTAAGTTACTGATAACGAGGTATTGATTGTTCGAATCTAGATGATTATCAAAAAGTATGCCCAAAATAGTAAATTATTCATGGAGACTAGATAGTATTTAAGTAATTTTGCTAAATTTTATTTTAAAGGCTTTTTCTAGCTCATCATAAAATAAATTTATGACAACAGTAAAAAACGGTAATTAATTAAACTTTTAAATGTTCAACCCGTTTTTAAAACCAGCGATAAAGATCAAAACATTTCCTTTTGGGGTGTAAAGCAACGCCCTCAAAAAATTAATCATGCAAATTAAGTAACAGTTAAGAAAACTGGGAACAAACAGCACTTTATTATTAATCGGTATTGTCTAGAGTTTCAATTACAGTAAAAGGCTTGGTTGCAAACTACTCGTTTATCCTTATCTCCAATACGTAATTATATGTCTCCTGCTTTCACTCCTTAGCCGCGCGTGACGCACGAAGTGCCGTACACATAATTTCATAAAAATTATCCAGAGTTGTTTTTTTTTTTTCTCTCCTCATTTTTCTCCCTTTTCGTTAATTTATTATTTTGGGGCTACGTATCTCTACCAACGCGAAATCGGTATTGAACTTCGTGATCGTTGCCTTGGTGGCCAGAAAATAACTGCCTCTGGGCGGAGATCAGTTGACCGCCCCCGACGAACTTTGTAAGGGGAGGTCAACTATCTAGAGATCAAAGAATCGAGAAATGAAAGGAAAAGAACGGGCAAACACTCAAGTCGAGGCATGTAAAAAAATTAGCAATAAATAAATAAATAGAGAAAGCGTGAAGAATGAATATTGGATAGGTTAGTGTTACACACGGAAAGGTCGAGGAAAAAAAAATATTTATTTTTAATTCCTTCCTTTCCATTCAGAGTTGTTTCATCACGCTATTTTCTTGTCCATAAAGCATCCAAGTCTATAATTTTTTTTTCATTTTTAAGTTCTCATTTAGGTTCCATTCTTTTTTAGAAACTTTTTTTTGAAGTTTTTCTATTTCAATTTCGTGTCCATCCATCAACCCACCCACTTATTATTATTTTTTTTTTAAAATTTGTTTTGTGTCGGTCTGTGAAAGTGCTCATTTTTAATTATATTTTTTTCTTTCCCGCCTCCCTTAACTTCGACTACTTTTATTTCGCGTTGCTAAAAGGGGAGGAGGGATAAAGAATGGAAAGGCAGGGCTTTGGTATCTCGTTCGATTTCCTTGAAGCATATGGAAAAGAAAGGCGCCAGGAGGTGATAGTTGCCAGCGACTCTCATCTTTAGCGGAAGCTGGCTGTCTTCTGTCGCTTTTCTACGAAATTTTTTTGCTCCTCTCGAGAAAATAATGCGTCATTTACTGGCAAATTTAGTCTAATATAGAAAAAAAATGTATCTGCCTCTCTCGCCTTTCTCCCCTTTCTGGCACTTCCGGTTTATATAGGTAGATGCGATGTGACAACATGAAAGGAAAGTCCATTCCAAACAAGGTTGAGGGAGAGGAATGTTTTTGCCATGAAAGAAAGGAAGGAAAGGAGAAAATGAGACTGCGAAAAGATAAAAAAAAAATAAGGAGTGAGAGGAAAAAAAAGAAGTGAAATGAAGAAGAACGAAAAAAATAACGCTCATTTTCCGTCGTCCGCTTTCCCGTTGAGATTGCCATTGGGCCAAGAATATTACTGATTCCCATAAGGAAGCCTTCGTTTCTTGATATGCGATTCATGAGGTGATTCTGCGACTGTTGACGAAAAACGGAAAATAAGGGAAAGGGGGGGAAAAAAGGAGAGTAGGTTAAAAAAAAAAAAAATAAATAAAATAAAGAAGGTTGCATTGGGTCGCAGCATGATAACTTGTGCTCTGCACACGAAACAATCCGGATGCGGAATTGGATTCAAATAAGAGGCGATTGTAGTGGTCAACAGACATAAACGTCCTCCGAAAATTGGAAAGCAGAACTGTACCGTTGAAATCGGCCGTTACGTTCTGGTATCGATCGAACGTTTCGCGCGGCGACACGAATAGCTTAAAGGTGAAGCCCCGCTTACGGTAACCTCACTCTCAATGTGGCAAACATCTCTGTTATGAGTCTCACTTTTATTTGCCGGGTTTTCAAAAAAAAAAAAAAGAAAGACTGTGACAGACTCTTTCACCTATATCTGCAAAAACCATTTCTTGTCGGCAAACTTACTTATTTAGGTAAGTAAGTGGTTGGGTTTAGGCAAAAAATAATATTTGATGGCGTGAACACAGAATATTATTAGGCAATTTTTAGATGATTATAAAGTCTGTACTTATTATAATGAATAACTTTGCTTTCAAAGAGTACAATAAACTACAGAAAAGTATTTTTTGAAATTTAGCGCCTTTTTCAAATCATTTCCATTCTGGTCTAAACATTGCTGGCAACGCAAAGCAACGGAATTATAAACATAGAGAATCATTTCGTTTGGATACATTCACTTATAATGGCTACTCCTAATTCATCAATGGTTTCAGGTCTTCTACCATAGACTTTATTCTTGAGAAATCCCCATATAATGTCGTGAGTTCTGGCGAACGCGCAGAGGACGTCTTCGACCGATCCATTTGCTTGGCAAGTTACTAATAAAGATAGGCCGTTAAATCATGATAGTAACGTGGAGGTGCTCCATCTTGTTGGAAAAAGATCCTAATTAAGAAACTATTCGTGAAATTTCAGCAAATTACCAGCTATTAAAGTCTGGATACATTTTTTTCGGCACACTATATTCTATTCAACTATCGATTCTTACTATAGAAAATCAGGGTCATACCATACTATATTGCCAACGAGAAACTGTACTGAAGTTTTGTAGGCTGTGTTCGTGTGTTTGATATAAGCCCACAATTATTAATTTAACAGAATTGTTAAAAGGAATTCAGCCATGCCAAATTCATGAAATAAAAAATAGTGAAAAATAATTGATGATGTTGTAAACTCTGTTCCATTCTGTCAAGCAGTTTACCTTCTTTATAATTGTGCAGTATTTGAACGGAATAATTTATATAAAGGGAATTATACCCGCATCCATGTGTTGGTTTTACCGTTTCACCGTGACGCTCCAATTCACCATAAATAAAATCTTGCAAACATTCCAAGAAGGAGCTTTAGCTGCGACAAAGCGATCATCGCGTGCGTGCCCATGTCAATAATGCTTAACAGTGTATTCATTCTTAAAGAATCTATTGTTATACGACATGCCATTATCTCGGTATTCTTTACGGTCACTGTTTTAGCACCTGCAATTGACTCGAAGGCCTCCACGAAAAAGTCTGAAAAGTTGATACAGTCGAGCTAAGACTCTCAGGATCATATTTGTAAAAACAAAATTTGCATAAAGTAGTCAGACGGCCGGACGGATAAACTATAAACCAAGCGTGCATTCTAATAAGTAGCTTTTAGCTAAAGCTCCTAATAAACCCTTTCTCTTCGGATATTTGTTTTGTAAAAAACCATAAAATTACTACTTGAATGCTATTTAAAAGTAACTTATATTTTTAACATGTTCTGATTCATTTTGAAAATATAATTCGTTGATACTGTTATTTTGATTTTTTCGCAACTGAATGCTAAATTATACAGCTTACTAATTAGCATATAATAAACAGCATATTATACAGGGTGATTCTGAAAAAGTGTGTATGATAGAGGTCTCCAGAAGTAACATTTTCTTTTAATACAATGTGGGTTCGAATTTGAACGCTAACGGAGATATGAACAGATATAAAAATGCCTCCACCAAGACCAACAAATTAATAACTCAGGTGCCTAGAATAATGAATTTTGGAGGAATAATAGGGTACATAAAACTGTGTATACCGTTATAATTTGATTGTATTCCAA
>JAHWFO010057283.1:4077425-4138032 GCA_023313115.1 Rhysida immarginata | reverse complement strand
AGGCTTTCTTTCTATACTCTGTTCAACGAAAGAAAAACTGGGCGTGTCTAATTAAATTTCCGATTTCAATTGTTAAACATTGTTGCTAAGTAAAATTAACAATCGCTAATAATTGAAATTGGAAATTTAACTGGACACGCCCAGTTTTTTTTTCGTTGGACAGAGTATAGGAGGTGTTGGCAATACCACCTAGAGAGAAAGCCTACGCATGGTAACGTCATATGTTGTTACATCACCTACAGTAGGGTATTGTTGATCGTTTTTCTACCAATAATAAGCCCTAAATTGTTCCTACCGTAGGTGATCTTCTTATGATCATGTAACAATGTATGATTTTTCCGTGCGCAGGCATTCTCTCTAGGCGGTATTGTTCCTTGTCTGTCCAACGAAATTAAAATTGAGCTAGTTCAATTAAATTTCTCAATTCACTTATCATACGCTGTGGCAAAATTCATAAAATGCGTACTGAAGTCGGAAATTTAATCACATACGCTTAGTTTTTCTTCATTGAGCAGACTATAAAAAGAAGTAATTTTGGCAAGCTCCTTAAATAATATCGGCCTCGGTGGCTCAGTGGTTGCGTGATCGTCTCTGATGCCCGAGGACGCGGGTTCGACCCCGGCCGAGGACGACGAGGATTTTTTCAGGGGGAAAATCCTGAGATCACGCACTTCCTTCGGAAGGGAAGTAAAGCCGTTGGTCCCGTGGTAGTCGTTTGCCGGCTGCACGTTAAAGAACCCTTGCGAGGCAAAATTTGCGGCCCCTATAACGCCGTCCTGATATGACCATAGCAGTTGAAAAGGACGTTAAGACCAAACAAAACTAAACCAAACCTTAAATAATATACTATATGGTACAAATTTCGCTATACAGAGACTTATCTCTCCATGAAGTTCCAACGTCACTTCGTTTATTCAAGATTTTTATAGAATTATCACGCATCTCTTCTCACTGGAATGCCTATAGCATCAATATAGGGCCTTCCACTGGAAGAAAGAATTGGCTTTGGAAAATTAAAATTAAAAAACTCAAACAAAAAATTCATCTTAATATGACAAAAACTGAGCATCAGCATACTGAAACGGTTTTGATTTTATGAGATTTGTGGGAACTTGCTGGGCTATTTTTATTTTGAGTGGCAAATCTATTTGTACAGCTAATTTGACAGGAAAGGGCAGCCAAGACAAACACTGAAACTCCGACTGAAGACGTACTCTTTAATAAACAACCTTTCTTCTGTTTAAGAGGGTATACATAACTTACTTAAAATTATAAAATTCGAAGAGGAGGAAAAAAAGAAAAATCTACGATTGAAAGAGAGCACTCGTTTACATAATCAAATCCTGTTGAGCGAATTGCTAGAAGAGATTCCCAGCAATTCTCATAACAGATCGATGCAAAATTTAAATTAGATTGAACCTTTTGTTTTATTAGTGATTTTCGAACTCGGTGTCAAGGAATGTATTCGTACGTGGAATTCAAATGTCATTTAAGCTATCTTAAAATGACATTTGCAATGACATTTATTAGCTGCTTGAATATTGAATAATCAACTGGCATCTAATCTATCGATTCGAGGCATTAATTAAATTGGCAATTTTATTAATCCAATGATATAAATACCTAAACGCAAGATTTATTCAAACATAAAAACATTAAATTTTAATTAACAGAATTTTATGAGAGTTTACATGGATAAAAAAAAATAAGCTAGAAACTCATTATCTAATTTTTAATTTGCTTATATAATTTTGGTTAATGTTGCTTAGGAACAAGACAAATGCGGGTACCTTTGAAATGTTTACCTAAAACTTTAAAAATGAGATGCGAACAGCTAGGGGAAACCCTCATTTCTTTTTATTTATAAAAAGATTCAAAAAATAAACAATTTATTTAGATTACTGTTCTCATTAAAATATATATAATTATGCCTTTCAAAATATTTTCAAATATTAATGATAAATTATGTCGGGAAAAATTCAATCTTTACTTTACATTTCATCATTTAATCTCATACGCTAGAATACCTATCTAATTAAATTTATTCTGCTTTTATGTTGATGGCATATTGTATGATTAAAGAGATTCTAATCACAAATTCTTCTCTATCGTACGAAAATTAGTATCATCTGCTGCATTTAGGTCGCAATTTATGCATAACAATTTAAAATCACGAATATAGAAAAGATCTTTCACATTTTTATTTTTTTTTTGTTTTTTACTTAAAGATAAACTTGACTCTAATTATTGCAAATTTATAACAATAAGAGGAGGTTAAGATCCGGTGGGACTTCAGAATCCAAAGAGACAGCCATCTGATTCACAATACGCCTGGCATAGCTGTTGTTGAGAAAAAAAAAAGTCTGGTGTTTTATATTACCTAGCAGTTGATGCACCCACTGAAGACAGAAAGCGGGACAAGATCACGAAGTAACTAGTTTTACACATAGGAATTGAATGCTTATTAAAAGAAATACTGTATTATCCTAAATGGTAAATGAGCCCTTGAGACATTACCATAGAGCTACCTAGAAGCCAAGAAGTTCCTCACGGACAGCTTCCATCCAATATGTCTTCAAGACATGGACTCTTCTTGGGGAACTATTCGGTTTGGTTTGGTTTATTTGGTATTAACGTCCTTTTCAATTGCCATGAGGGGACTATTCGACACCATGACTCCTGCTTAGCATACCTCTCCACCATCACCCTAGATAGTTAGATATTTTGAACTGACCACATTTAAACACCTTCATCTTGCAAAAAGACCATCCTACTCGGAAGGGCTTATACCTTAATAATTCTTAGATCCTTGGTCAGGACTAAATGTACAGAGCAATTAAAAAGAATAGAGCAAATATCAAATATTTATTTCAAGCAAACTGTAAAAGATAAACATACTTTGCACATCATTGAATAGAGGAAGGTTCAAAGATTTAAAAGGTCGCCTAGAAGATTTGTTCAATGCTATAGCGGCATTCATCTGTATCATTAAACTCATGTCTATTTGGATTATGCCCTACATCCAACATTCAATTGGAATCAACATCAAAGAATACTTGAAGGTGTACTTCTGCTCCGTCAAGCTGGCGAAGTGCAGGAAAATAGAGCATGTAAAGAGTTAACAACTGTTTCATCTGATCTCTGCATTAGTTTTGGCTAATGTGTAAACACATTTTAAATAAAATTTTAAAAAATATTTGCTCGTTTTAATTAGGTAAATATCGTCTATTCCTTTTAAGGTGCGTCCAAAAAGTATAAAGCCACTTGAATTTTTAACAAAAATCGTTTAATGCTAAATCCGAATGGAAAAAGATAAATTGCAATAATATGCCATTCATGACTGCTTATTATATATCATGGTTTTCATAGAAAAATAAACAAATTACAAAGAAATTAAAGAAAAATTTGTTTTTCATTGTCCAAAACATAAAGTCATCATGTTTTGATAACCAATGTTTTGAAACAAAACATTGAGATTTGCGATCAGGCATTGTATCTACAAGGTTTTTTTAAGTAATATATATCAAGATTGTCCCATTCTTCAATAATGGCAATCTTTAAGTCTTGCACATTTGAGAACTGGCGTCCACCAGCATAAATAGCACGAGCTAGCTGTGCCCGTATATTTTGCATCGGATTCAAATTGGGTAATAGAGATGACCAGTCCATAACTGAAACCCCGTTTTGCAAGAACCACTCATAGGTGCTGTTTGCAGTGTATGGGAGTGTTGTCCTGTTGGAATTCAAAGAAAGGCCCTCCCATTTGTTCAGCAAAAGAGGAAGGAAAGTCCTCTAACATTTCCTGACCCTTGGCTGCTGCCATTCTTCCACTAATCATGCACAAGTATGATTTTGAGTGCCATCCAAAAGACCTCCACACCATTACAATGTTTCCTCCCATATAGTGGTTGGAAAACAATTGTTTATCCCTCCTCAAATCATGCCAGTAAAACTGCCAACCGTTTGTACCATCTAAGTTGAATTTTTTTCATCACTGAATATAATTTTTCGCCATTGTGATGCCCAAGACATCTTTATCCTTGCAAATTCAAGCCGTTTCACCTTGTGAGCATTTTCTTCTTTTATACTTCAGAAATTTTCTTTCGTGAATCACATTAGCAATGGTTGAGTTGGAGACATTGAATTCAGGCTTTTTGGCTAGTGAACAAAGAGAGGCGCCATTTTTACTTGCTTTTTTACATATTGCTCTGTTCTGCCGTAGTGTAAATATTTTCGTGAGTCCAGTGTGTTTTTTTCTGGCCATAACTACTTCCCGAAATTGTCCATAAATATATGTGAACTTATTTGAAAAAATGAAAGGAAAAATTCCACGACCTGGATTCGAACCAGGAACCACGAGTATCACGCTTGTTGCCAATTGCGCTATCGTGGACACGGTACAGCAAGGCTGTCTCCAAGTGCCCATATAGACTACAAGGTAGTCAAGATGGAAGCCCAAAGATAAGACGGTTCACCCAGCCTTGCTGTACCGTGTCCACGGTAGCCCAATTGGTAGAGGCAAAGAGCGTGATACTCGTGGTTCCTGGTTCGAATCCATCATATTGATATTACTGTTACTCGAAGATAAGTGGAATCTTCCTAAAAATGTATAAAATTCTAATGATGGCTTTATATTTTTTTGACAATGAAACACCAACATTTCTTTAATTTATTTGTAATTTGTTTGTTTTTCTATGAAATCATGATAAATATACAGTCATGAATAGCTTGTTATTGTAATTTATTTTTTATCATTCGGATTTGGCATTAAATGATTATTGTTAAAAATCAAGTGGCTTTACACTTTTTGGACGCACCTTATATTTCCAAATATACGTCTTGTTTTCTATTCTTTTTTACATGTTTCTATTTATACTTATTTTTAAATATAAGTATTTTTATGGACAATGTTTATAAATGTCGCACCTAGTGTTAGAAGGGGTTGCAAGAAAAGTCTCTCTTGGCGGCGACTTGACGGTCAATCGATTTGTCTAAATTAACAATACATTCATGTTTAATCAATTATTAATACCAGTTCATGAGATTGTATTTTAATAACTATATTAGAATAATTGATGTTTATGATAAAACACCTGTTGCTTTAAAATGAATTTTAAAAACCCCAGTTGCAATAAGATTTCAAAATCAATGGCAGTAGATAGTAAAGAAAGATAAAAATAATATCATTTTCAATTATATAAGTCAATTGATTAACTGACATAAGAGATCCAGTTAAATATAATTTATTTTTCTTCGACAAATAAACATTAAAAGTTAATTTTCCAGATCCACAAAGCAAATAAAATTGTACGAGTTTACTTGCTTGAAAAAAATAATAATTGGAAAGAAGAAAATTAAAGATAAACAAAAAGGAAAAGTGGAGAATCGGCTAACAAAACTGGAAGTAAATATAAAAAAAAGGGACTCGAGTTAAGTAAAGATTCTAAAACATTTAAAGTAGAAAAGAGAAGTAGAAGAGGGGAAATTGAAAGCTGGAATTGAAAGCTCGTTAATAATTTATGAAAACGAATTAAAATTTGGAGTGTTGAACCTTTTTGAACGAAAATTGCGGCAGTAAAAGAAAACCTCTGGAGGTTTCGTTTTCAAGCTGATCTCATTTAATAGATACGTAATAACATTACAAACAAATACCAAAAATGATTACCAAAAGAATTCGTTATCCAGACCATCTAAGAAAGCAAAAGCCGGATTAGATGGCCGCATTTCGTAAATTTTAGATTACAACGAGTCTTTCAATTAAGCTTAAAGCTAAAGTAAATCCATTTTTAATTTCTGAATGCGCCTCCTGAACTTTCGAGTTTAATTCCCGTCGCGATAAAGTGGTTCACTAACAAAAAAAATATAAATTGGATTTTATTTTCCCCCGAGCGAACTCTCCGAAGAAAATCAATCTCTCGTTATACGAGAATGGCAGAAATCAATAAACCGAACCGAACAGTTAAAATCAACTCTTTTTTTTGTTTCCTTTCTTCAGAAATAATTCATTTTCATCATTAATGAATGTAATTATTATTTGATTATTAGCGCGTGAAGAACCTAATGGCAATTAAAATTATACCGAAATGCACTGGAATGATTATAATAAAGACGAATTTGAATTTCAATGCGTGTCAAAAATTGAATGATAATTCATACCTCAACATTCATATGTTAATAACATGCGCAGTAATACTTCGAGCGTATAATTATGGCATTAATTAATTACGTATATAATGCAGCGAATTTTAAAGAGAGTCTATTGAAGCGATATGTAGATGCACAGTCGAACCTTAACCTCTCTCTTTGTGGGTGTCATAACCATGATATACGATTGAGATATATTTCGAAACATGCAAATTTTCTCCTTTGCAAAGAGCGAGACGAGTGGGTGAAAAAAGGGAACGGGCGAGATTTTACTTCTTTTTTATGCACCAACGGGAATTTTATTTTCTCACGACTTATGGGAGGGTGGGAAGAATCGTCTATTTTGCTGCTTCCGTGTGTTTACAAGCGAGTGCAGCGTCTGTGAAAGCGAAAATTGACAGTAATGACGGCCTAGTATCGCTTTCGCCCCGACAGA
The DNA here is from genome assembly GCA_023313115.1 of Rhysida immarginata. Classification (NCBI taxonomy): domain Eukaryota; kingdom Metazoa; phylum Arthropoda; class Chilopoda; order Scolopendromorpha; family Scolopendridae; genus Rhysida; species Rhysida immarginata. Next base: position 4,131,452 of record JAHWFO010057283.1, on the reverse strand, counting down.
AAGGTGCTGATATGAAGGTTGTGCGACAAGCGAGGGTTCTGATCCATCAGTGATGAGTCCATTTTTTCTGCTCTCCCGCTTTCTGTCTATCTATCTACTATCACACACACACACACACACATACATACACACACACACACACAATATCTCTCCCTTCCCCTCACTTTGGTTTTTATTATTCGTGATTTTTCTTCCTTACCGCAACCTTCAGGACGTTAAGAAAATTCCAAGGGTTCTCGTAAAAAATATCGGATGTGGATGTGGAGACCAGAGGAAAGATCTAGAAATGGGGCCATTTTTTCCGCTGGCCGAACAGTGCATATCGAAGAAAAAAATAGGAGGAGGAGGCAGGGGGGGGGGGGGAGGCTTTCATTTCGCCTTTCTCTTGGGTTTCGGTCACACTGTGTGTAACAGAGTGGAGCCCAGCCGGGGAATAAATAGAGAGAAGCGGGAACCCCGAGTTCGATTCTCCGTCAAAAATTTCATGGCAGATCTCGCTCTCCACAGCCTGTGAAGTCACGCACACAAATTGTTGTTTCTAGCCATTTCCATGGTAACCAAGGCAGCAGTTTTCTAAAGAAGATGGGGAAAAGAAAAGAGTGTTTGAGGGATCACAAATAACCCCATGTCTCCCTCTTTCCCCCTTCCAAATTCATCTCATCATTCCATTCTCATACCTCATGTTAAACTTATTCCCCGTTTCCTTTTAACAGGGATCCAAAAATCTATGATTAGTCTGCGAGCTTAACCCTTTTGGGAAATGGCATTCGAGAAGCGACTAGACGATTCAGAGGTTTCTTAATGCTTCTGTGCTAAAGTCTGGGTAAAGCGTGCTAGTTGAAGCCTATAAAAAAAGGTGTAAAATTGGTCCAGAGAGGCGGGTCTTATCGCCCAGACCCAAAACCAGCGTCCATGAGAAGCAAGATTTACACCTGCGCCAAAGTCAAGTGAATCACTACCTTACTCTTTATGGCTCTAGAACACAGGCTATAAATAAGCAAAGCAACCGCCTCCACTAATAAGTACAAGGAACGAAATTGTTCTTCGGGTTAGATCAACTTTGGATCAATATCGCCCTAACTTTAGCTTACTGCTCAAGAAAGGTCAAAGTTATAAAAGAAAAATAATTTTTGAAGCATGAGTTTAAGTGCTGCAACGTAGGCGCTGTGTAATTTATGCAAATTCACATTCTTCATTGTTTGACTAGCTTCCTTCTCCTGAATTTCAAAGAAAACTGTAATAAACTATATCTAACAAAAATTTATTTGTCATCCGTACAGTTCCTAGAACAACAACAGTAACGAGGTCTAATTTACGCACGTTCAAGAACGTTATTTAAGGGAAAATTCTACCAAAAATTTTGACTCTATTTTTTGTATCTTAACATTAATAGATGAGTGATGTAGGTTAATATAGGCATCTTAGGTTAGGTTATATTCAAATACGAAAACAAATATGGTAGGCGCTCGTAACACCTTACATGATATTCGTCGCCCTTACTAGCCGTTGTTTTGCATATCTATCGTTCAATACTGTAATCGTCATTATTTAAGTAACAATTACTGATAATCTAACCATCGTCTAGTTGACACTAAGAAAACGAACTGCTACAAATTCTTTTGTTAGCAAAATTGAAGCTGTCTTCTTAAGTTAAAGATAACAAAGTGGATGTTATCCATCGAAGATCCATCCAACCAATTTTGCATTACTTCGAAAGTGGGCAAGTGTAGCCCAGCCAATCCCTGCCTCATCGACCGGAGCAAGTGATAATCGGAAGGGGCCAGGTCCGGCGAATACAGCGGGTGCAGTAGCAGATCCTAATTCTGCGTTTTGATGGTCTCCTGGATGATGCAAGCGCGATTGCACGGTCTCCTGTCCCATTCTGGCCGTTTTTCGAGCACTGCATGGTTCACATTGATCAAGGGTTTTCGGTAGCGATGCCCATTGACAGTGTCGCCCGGTTTCACCCAATAATGCTTGCAGATCGGCGTCCTCAATTGTTTTTGGTCTTCCGGAGCACTCCTTGTCCGCAGTGTCAAAATCGCCGCTTCTGAAGCGTTTAAACCAATCTTCACAGGTAGTTTCGATGGCGCATGTTCGCCGTACCTCAAGCAAACGACGTACTTCAGCTGCATTTTTTTTCAGGTTAAAGCAGAAAAGCAAAGCTTCCTGTAAATGCTGTTTGTTTGGCACAAAAGCTGACATCTTCGTTATTGAAAAAATATTTTTGTTTGCGATGTGTTGGTATTACGACTAGTTATTGGTTAAGAGATATCCACGAAATGAAGAAACATAACTTCAGGCATGTATGTCGATTATATGTGTCGTTAGCGCCATCCATGTGTGAAACCCGGAAACTTAGTTGCACACCTGGTAATACTTTCTTGTTTGACATGTTGCCTGAGCACGCGGTGAATATAGCGCACAGGAAACATTAACGATTTTCAGTCTGTGTAATAAGGATAATACAGCCACTGATTGGCTGATGAACTTGGAAAACGTCTTGAGCACGTGATTTATTGCACATCCTGTTATTGCAGGAGAAGCAACTTGTCTGCTGGACTATAGTCATCTTTTTTCATGCTTTATCGATTATGCAACGCGCTTACTCGATACAAAATGTTCCCTTGTGAGATTATTTATATTAATATTTCTGTGATGAAAATTTATATTGTTAACAATAAGCTAAAATTTGAATTTCTTGAAAACAAAATTTAATAACCTTTTCCTCTGATGATAAAAAACCTTAAAAACAATTTGGATAATTTCATGCGATATAAAAAAACCCCCTGCAATTTAGAAAGAAACTATGAATTTGAGGGTCTTTAAAATTTAAATGCCATTTTTGGTGATGTCACTTATTTTATATAAAATTTTGATTTGAATAAAACGAAATATTATTATATTTCATATTTTTTATATTTTTCCTTAGAACTACAGCTAATTTCTGCTTTATCAAAAACAAAAATTTTTGCACTTTCTTAAAGGTTTTTCTGAATTGTAAAACCGCGGCCTAGTTTGAAATCGTTCATGAATAGTGAGTTTTTTGGCTTTTATTTTTCGTATTGTTAATAAAAACTTTGCCGTAAACTGCTTTCTTGAATCTTTAAAAAATTATATTACTTCTATGGAAGTTTGGATTAGACAATCATTTTAGAGGAATGTAAAAGCAAACGGGCCTTGAATAAAATGAAAGAAATAAAAGGAATTTATTAATAATAAAATCCTTATTATGGAATAAAAAGCATTATTTTACAACCACTCTCCCATCTTCTAAGTGGCATTTCACTGCCATTAAGGAAAATATTTAATTTTCTCCCGTGTTCTTCTTTTCACTTTATTTCGCTTTTACGCCGTTTTTTATTCACTCTGTATTTCTCTTTTACCACATATTCGTTAATGCATCTGCTTTTGTCTTATCCTTTAATTCGCCAGCTTCTCTTATCCTTCTTTTCCCCCCCTCTTATCCATTGCTCGTTTCCCTTTACTTCGTCGCTTTTTCTCATTTTCTCATCCGTTCTTCCATTTTCTTCCCTCTTTTTTTTTTGGTGATGTCCTGTATCTTATCTCTTCTTCCTCTTTCCTCCTCCTTTATTCCTTTTTTCCTCCTTCCTCTCTCTTTCCCTCCAAACTCTGATTCATCTTCAATTTCTTCATGAGCATTAGTTCGCACGAACTCTTTCGAGACTTACGACTAGAACTTTTGTGGGCAGTCGAGGTGAAATAAAATATTTCAAAGAAAAATCCCCACCTTCAAACCTTGAAGACAGAGAAAGGAGAAGGGGAAATATAAAAAAAATGGGAATTTTGATAAAAAGCTTTTAAAGACAGCAAAAAAAAAAAAACTTTTAAAGAAAATATTTAATATTCGAATCTCGTAACGCATCCCAAGCAAACAATTCAACCGTAAAACTTTTTATTTTTTCCTTTCCTACTATTATTTCCTCTTTCTTCCAACATCATCACAAACATGCTCCATTTATTCGGTTATTTATATTAGAATGTATTCCGCAAGAACAATTCGCCATGCCTTTTCTTTTATTCTGCTCTGCTTTTTACGAAGATAAAGTAGTGATGGTTCAAAATATTGCTCATTTAAAGTTTCATATTAATCACAATAGGATTGTACAATATTGCATCAACAAAACAAAAATACATAGAAATGAATATGTAATGTAATTTTTATTGATTTATTAGATCATCACTCAATAATTCATTCCACTCAAATATGGGAAACAGAGGTTTTGAATTTTAGGCTATTGATTCCTAAATGGAGCAGGGGTACAAATATTTGTGTTTGTCTTTTGATGAAGTAGCGCAATTAAAATCACTAGAAAAGCATGTCCTAAAGTAAATCCACGGTTTTGTTTACAATTAACAGTTGCATGAAATGTGTACATTTCTGGTCCAAAACTTTCTGATTCCTTCTTCAGGCATAATTACTGCCATTACCTAATTAACGACGGTTGCCTATCTGAAGCAAATGATGACAATGGATGAAACAATAACTGTTCTAAGAAAAGGGTATGTTTAATTGAGGCCTTTCAGGAGAATTATGTCGTAATGATGTTACTGTATAAATTAATATAATATACGGATTCAATCGATGCAAATAAAACCATTATAAAACCTCATGCAAAAATCCTTCAACATTCAATTTTGTGCGCGCGCTTCTACATTTAAGCGATAGTAATAAAATATATGTTAGGGTTACGATATTGAAATTATATTGAATGGATTCTACGACTATTGCTACATAGGAAAAAACTAAGCAGGAAAAATAAACATTTTATTTCTTACAAACTTAGAAGAAATGAAAAAGCAGGTGTGTGACAAAAGTCCTGCAACACTGCAATTAATAATAAGTAGAACCACCCTTTGCTTTAAGTATCGCTTCGATTCGCTTAGACATTGAGTCCACAAGTGCCTGTCATTCATGTTCAGAAATTTCTGACCAAGCATGAAACGCTTTGGATTTCATTTCGTCGATGGACTTTGGGAAGGTTGGTTTAATTTTTTTCTTTATTATATCCCACATCTTTTCGATGTGATTCAGGTCTGGAGAGTTTTCAGGCCAGTCCAAAACTTCAATTTCCATGTCTTCAAAGTACTGTTTGGTTATCTTGGCTGTGTGTGCTAGTGCAATCTTGCTGATAAACGTACTGTCCATCAGGAAAGTAATAATCAGCAATAGGCAAGAGATGTTCATCCATTACGTTGATGTAAACTGATGAAGTTACACTTTTGTCGATAATAGTCAAGCTTCCTCGTCCTGCAGCTGTCAACGTTCCTCATAACATGAGTCCAGGGGCAAATTTCACTGTCTTAGAAATGCAGTTTGGTAGCAATTCTTCCCCCTTTTTACGGAGAACTTTCTTCTTCCATGCTGAAACAATCAAATTCTGGTTTCATCACTGACAATTACTCGTCGCCATTATTCAACAGTCCAGCTGCGATATTTGTAACACCAATCCATTCTATTTTTCTTCATTTTAGCCGTAAGAAGTGGTTTCTTCTTTGCAAGTCGTCTTGTCAATCTTTCGGGCACATTTACTTTAATGATGCTGGACCATTCTTGAGTTATCATGGCAGCAGTCCTCGTTCTAGCGGTTTTCACAATACTCCTTAGTACACTGTTTTGGGCTTTTGTTGTCTTTCTGAGACGACCCGGCCATACTCTCACATCACTTTTCCCAGTTTCTTCGTAAGTCTTAATAATTCTTCCAATAGTTGAACGATGAATACCGACAAACTTTGCTACATCACAGCTCGAGATGCCTTGGTGACGTTTTTCAATAATTATTTTCTAACCTCGCTCGACACTGGCAGGCATGTCTTAGCCATGGTGAAAATCAATGTCCTTATGAGTTAATTGGTCATAAAAAACTTTCTATGCAAACAAGGTGACCCCATTATCATTTGTGGGGTAAGCAATATTTTAAAGAGTTGTTTAATGATAAGAATTAATATTATTATTGCGTAAAATCATTATTAATTGCAGTGTTGCAGGACTTTTGTCACACACATGCTTTTTCATTTCTTTTAAGTTTGTAAGAAATTAAATGTTTATTTTTCCTGTTTATTTTTTCCTATGTAACAATAGTCGTAGAATCCATTCAATATAGTTTCAAAGTCGTAACCCTAATATATATTTTATAATTATCGCTTAAATGTAGAAACGCGCGCACAAAATCGAATGTTGCAGGATTTTTGTCATGAGGTTGTAGTTGTGGATACAATGTCATAATAAAATTCATAGTTTGATAGATCAGTGCGTCAATATAGAGCACTATGAAGTAAACCGAAAATAGAATTTAGACCTAGACAATGCTGCAAACGGTATTTGAATTAATTCATGCGTTAAATTCGAATTATTTCATTCCAGTTAACTTTTATCACCATTCATCCGCCCACACATTAAACAAACTAAATATTTACGGACGAACAAGTTGAATGTCATTAAAGTTTACTTTGTTCACACGAAACCAACATATTCTATTATTTTATATGCTGGATTCGGAACAAAATTGGAATCCCACTCAAAAATCGTTGCCTTCTAAAGTCAGAATAATATAAATAGAATAATGTTAGTCGTCAAGATACATCTGCAACGAGTGAGCTAGAACCATAAACACGATAATGAGCTAAATTATGCATAAAACAGAATTCGATAAAGTGCGACCTTTAGATTTGATCGGACACGTTGAGTTACAACCCCTTTATTTAAATAGATATGAATACTGATTAGCTTCATAACAAATTGAATATGATAAACGTGATCGATTAACATGTAGAAAACCATACTCACTTCAAATTGATAGAATATATTTCAAATTACATGTTTGAACCCATAACATTTATTTAGTATCACAAAGTTTACAATAGGAGCAATACAAAATATTTAGTTAAAGATGTACAGAAGTTTACTACTAAAAGAGAATTTTTTTTAATATTTTATTTCCTTTTGATTTTAATTTTATTCGAGAGAACTATCATCCTCTTTTCAAAGCCGCCAACCATTCGAAAAAGGGTGCATTTGGCATCATTATCAGAAAAATTCAAATTTGTTTGTAGAAAGAGAATGATTGGATCTTGCTGACAAGTCAGAATATTTGAAACAGCGAATAATTAATGTCCTTCTATCAGATTGCACAGAACAAAAAGGAAAAAAACCAACACATTGATATGTCGATGACTCATTAACAACCTTAAAATTGATTTTCTTTCAAGTTTTCTGTCATCGCTTCTCGTCTCGTGTTAGACAAGTTACTTTTGAGCCTTTTGACACATGTGTACAGTGCCGATGAACGGCTTATAAAATCGTGTTTATTTTGTTCCTCTAATTACTAGAGGGTGATGAAAATGCTCACTTTAATAAAGAACTTCAATTTGTCATTCCAGGGGAAAGTTTTTAAAAAGATGATATCGAATAGTTCAATAGAAAATTAAAACATTTCAATTGAAGTGTTAATATTGCAAGGAATACAAATACTGTATATTATTTATTTTACTTATACAGCATTTTAATTAAATATTTAAAACAGCTTACTCATCGCATAAGCCACGGTTTTGCTATTGTCAAAAAAGTATATGCTTGTTGTAAGTACTTTCTTAACTTGTTGATTATATTAAGCTGAAAATATACCGATGCAGAAATTTATTAAGTATATTTTTATTAAAACTTTCGAAATATTAAAAAGAAACTATAATAACTTTTATTTAAAAACTTATCTAAACTCATCACATTCAGGACAATTCTCTATTATCCTCCTGGCTTTGACAAAGGATAGCCTCTATCGGAAATATCAGCTTTTTTTTTTCAGGGTCTTGCCATAGAGGGTTGTAACGATTTTTATTATTTATTGTTTCCTGTACTTGTAATGCTTTTGAAATTCTGTTTATCTGTGTTGTAAGCCGTTAAGTACATGGTGAGTTTTTAAAAGTGGTCTGGTGAAAAACGTGTAAAAATGAGCATGAAAAGAGATAACAATGATCAAAGATCAGTGCAGATAACCTAGAGTAGGTGCTGGAAGTGTCCTCCATTGACTTCGAGGCACGAGCAAGGGTTTCCGCTGGAATGGCCTGAATGGCTGCCTGGACGTTTTGTTGAAGGTCGGCGACTGTGACCGGATTTTTCTGGTAGACCATACCTTTCAGTGCACCCTAGAGGAAGAAATCGCAGATCGATAGGTTTTGCGACCGTGATGGCCAGGCTGTTCTGTTCCTCGACTGATCACATGTTCGGGTGGGAACACTTCCTGGATACGGGCAAGTGTTTCGTGTGCAGAATGGGCTGTTGCACCATCTTGTTGAAAGTATTTCGCGCCGGGCCACATTTAAAAAACTCACCCTGTAGTATTTTCAAAGTTTCTCGCATCTCGGCATCGTTTGGAGGAGCTTCTAAAATTTGTTCAAGATATTAGATTTCTTCTAATTTAATGTCTACCCCGTAATACCTTGACATAGGACTACTTCGTCTCTGTTATTGTAAGTAACGCACAAATTTATTATAGGCCTACTGGATAAAAAATAATATACGTTCCAGATGGAAAAAAGCTCAGCTTTTTTAACGTGTGAACACCAGTAAGATTGCTAATATTTAATTGGCCTACATTGTATTAAGTATAATATTTTGAAATATTGTAAATATTGCGTCAAAAGCAAAAAAAAAAAAATCAATTACTGTACTGCCCGTCTCTTAGCCAATTTATTATTTATTTATTTATTTATTTATTTATTTATTTATTTTATTTTAGTACAAGTTACAATCCGGCCAGATGCCATTATGGCAAAAAAAACAAAAAAATTTTTTGAAAGAAAACCATAAAAAGGTTAGTAAGACTGGGATCTAGCATACGCGAGAAAAAGAAGAGCTTTTAAATTCTTTTTAAAGATGGCTACGGACATTGAAGAACCAATGATTCAGGTAGAATGGACCACCATCTAACTCCAGCAAAAGAAATGCAGCGACGTTGGTAATTACGTCAAGCTAAAGGAACTCAATGGATTGTGCAAGACGTGTAAAATAGCGTGGTAATCACACAGATGCGGAATTATTAGAGGGAACGAGAGTAATAAGAAACTATGGAAACTTTATAAATAAACAAAGATAATTGTAAAACATAAATTTGATATATGGTGTTTATACCATTTGGATTGAATAAATAAGAAACTGAAGTTGATTTAGGAGACTCTAGAAAAATGCGCATAAACCATTTCTGTATACGGAAAAGCCGTGTTAAATTAAAGCGATTGATCCCCAAAATATAATTCCATAACATAATGAATTAATTAACAGAATCAATTTCTTAAATTTTTATATTCTCGAAATACGTATATCCGCACTGAGGGTCTAGCAATCCGACATGTATTCCGCCGATAAAGGGATTAAGGAACCAATTTTCATATCTCTGTTAATATAAAAAGTATATTAAAGAATGAATATTTTTTAGTCTTTCAAATAAATGGAGAAAAAGCATTGGCTCACCTTCATTTCTGTGGTTGAGAACTTTCTCAGCAACAATAGTGTTCAAATTTCATTAAACTAATGGAGAATACATCCCTAGGATATCAGAGTATGGAATGAAAATTCATCTTGACTTTTCCCTGAAAACTGATCTGGGCAGCAATATACCATGGAGACGTAGCAACAGTGAAGCAACGACAATGGAAACTATGATTGATCGATTACTGCTGAAAGAACAATATAAACGTAAACTATGCAGGTGTAATAAATATGACTTTATTATCAAAAATCCTTTTTTAAAATTGCTTTAAATGAAAATATCTCAACAACCAGAGCATTGTCATCAAGCCTACATAATTATTCTTCTTGATGAAAGCAAATAAATAGTCAAAATCATTAATTTAACCAAATTTTAAATTCTTCTTTTGACTATTGCTAATATAATATGATTTCATACAAAGTGCACGCCGTGAAAATTTGTATGAAATCATGTTATATGAAGCTACAAGGGAGATCCCTCTTGGTTGTGTTATTAAGGAATTTATAATGATCATTATTTCCCTAAATATTTTCATAATTTTGATTTTAATAAGTTATTAAATTTTTAATTTATGTTAAATAGTGTTTTGAAGTCGACTGATTCTAATAACAATAACAGATTGATAACGTCATGCGCTTTTGTAATATGCGAAATCCACTATAAATTAAAACTTTTTACTATAAATCTTTCAATTTCATTGATAATTCTGACTCTAAATTTCAATTACTATGGCCTTATCTATTTTAAGTGAACAAAATGGCCATCATACGTTTAAAATATGACTTAATAAAAAATAATTTTAACAGTTAGCATGGTTAATGTTTAGAGAGATACATCATTAAATTAGATTGTCTATAGATATCCCCACAATCCCAGATCGCTTTTCGCAAGAAAGTCATACTTATTTACTTTGAATTAACGAATTATTAATTCCGCGCTTCAGATATTCTTTGCTTCTCTCTCATTAGAACGTAATATTTCAGGTTGAAATTTATACGCACTTCACGGAAAAAATTATTATTATTAAAAATCTCATTGTTAATGTAAACACTTGTTTCCCTTATGTTAAAAATGATCTTTCCCCCTATTTATTTTAATGGTAACTTCTTGATAAGACTTTGGACATTTTAATGAGCGAAACAAAAATTTCCTGCCACCATGTCATCGCCGTAATCATTAGAATTGCCATGGCGACTAGCATTAGTAAACGTTAAAAACTCACTCAGTCGGCAATTATCAGCAGAGAAATGAAGAAGGTCTCCGCTTTTAGAAAAGAGAAAGAGAGTCGGGGGTGAAAGAAAAGAGAATAGAAGAGGGTAGAATGGTGCTCCTAAGCCTGTAAAAGATGGAGAATGGTGAACACGACCAACGACTCATTTCTCTTGCGGGTGGCCCCGTCACTGTCGTCGGTAAAACCAGCCGCTTAATTTGTTGACCGTGCCTCGAGTTTTATGATGGTGTCATGTCGCTGCTAATTCGTGAGCTCGTATCCAGGCGCAAGACATCGTCCGGGCAGGACGGAGGAATTAGATTAGCCGACACCTCCAGCAGAGAACTCCGGAAAAACCCACCGCTTCGACGAGAGTGCCCACACAAAGCACACACCGCACAGACACACACATCTCAAAGAGGGAGAAAATGGAGAGAGAGAGAGAAAGAGAAAGAATATAAGAGAAGAGAGCTGGAGGGACCGAGTAAGGAGGAAAAAAATGGCTCCTCTTGCCAAACCGATTGTCGCTGTTATTAAATTGTGTTTGGAAGGTACACAATATATACAGTGAAGGATGACGGCCAATTCAACTGAGTGAAAACAGATGGAGCGGCCGCTTCTGTTCTCTCTCTCTCTCTCTCTCTCTCTTTCAATTTCATCCAGTGACAACAATAAGGCGAAGGTCCGCAGTTGGTTCGAGATGAAGGTTTTTAAATTGAAATCTAACACACGGAAGTGGGGAACGCAGAAGTGCTAACAATCTCGGAGAATTTGAAAAGAGTAAAAGGAAAAAAAAATGTTTATCGATTGAAGAATTGTATAAAAGTTGTCGATCAATTTGTTTTTAGGTTAGAAAATTGCTTGCTTATTGAGGTAAAAAATATTGGATAATATAAAATAAATACAATTTGCTTATTTACTAACTTTCACTTTTGCTCGCCTTGGTGATGTGCTGTCAAATTGTTTTAAATAACCTTTTGGTTTAAAATATATTGAAAGGATATAAAAATAGAATAGATTTCGTACATTTTAGAACTTGAAGAGGTATCCGTTGTTGCCGAAAGTCATTGAAGACGAATATATTTCAGAAATGTATGTTAAATGAAATTACAATATGAAGTTAAATTTTTAATTTTATTTGTGAAATTGGTAAAAAACAAGCAAAATATAATTATTTAAAGAAAATATAAAGCATACATAATACACATTCCATAATGCAAATGTTAATTGAACGAATTCAACTACTATAATCACAAATAGAAAATATGTATAGGGAGCTGCTATTTCTAAATAATACAAAGCTGTAGTGAAGCAGCTAAAGCATAAGTTTTACGAAATCACATCTTACCACCTTTTTACCGCATCTCTTTTAGAAGCTTTAGCTTAAAGCTACGTTTAAGAAGGTTTGCCTTATCTGCACATTTATCCGACAGTCCGCCGTTTGCAGGATAACTTGAAAACGGATTAACTGTTCCAAATCCTGTTTTCAACAATATGATCAAAAAGTTCTTAGCTCGGCTGTATCAACTTTTCAAGCCTTTTCGTGAAAAGGCCTTCAAGTCAACTGCACATGCTCTAACAGTGACCGGTAAGAACACAAAGATATGGCATTTGATATAGCAATCGATTCTTAGTGACGAGACAACAAGAAGAAAATGTTACTTTCTGTTTATCTTTTATGCATTGTTGAGGTGGACTCGCGCACCTTATGATCGCTTTATCGATTACTCAATTATCCTTACGAATGTACTGCGTCATTACGGTTTACGAGACTCAGTAGAGAAATTTGCGTTTATTTTTGAATGTAAACTCCTTATAGTTAAATATAATAAACTGAATATATTAATAAATGAATAAATATGAGGTCAATAGTTAAATTTCACTAATGATGATGGGGGGGGGGTTCTAGAAATTTAGAAGTCGACTATTAAGGTCATTTTGCGCCTTTTACACAAGTTATAACTGTACGCAGCCCGGGACAAACACAAACATCCATGCCCACGACGGGATTCGAACCCACGGCCAGGTCGACTCGAGAACTAGAAAGCCTACGCAACCTGGCCGGCTAATGATGATGGCATTGGAGGCTTGCAGTGGATAGGTGTTGATAGATGTTGAAGGTTGAAATTACGGATATCTTGAAGAAAGTTTTGTTGAATTGAGTCTTGAATGAAGCAGAATTGTTAGTATGTTGAAATTTGAAGATGGTAGTAAGGAGATGTTTCTTGGAAAATAAATGATTGTAATCTGGTCGATGGAGGCTGACCTTTCGTGGTGTTGAATTTCTTTTTGGGGAGTTGAAGTCTTGAAGTTTCCTGATTGCAGAGAGATGTGTTGCAGGAAACGGCAGAAATTCTGCAATCAGGAAACTTCAAAACTTCAACTCCCCAAACAGAAATTCAACACCACAGAAAAGATCAGTCTCCGTCTGCCAGCTTACAATCACATATTCTTCCAAGAAACGTCTCCTATCAAATTTCAATTACCGTCAATTCTACCTCATTGAAGACATCTATTCTTTCTCACTTCAACAAACTATTTCTTCACGACATCCCTAACTTAAACCATAACTTTCAACATGCATCAACATTTATCCACTGCAAGCCTCTAACGCCATCATCATTGGTAAACTTCAACTATTGAACTTATATTTATTCATTTATTAATTTATTCAATTTATTATATTTAGTTATAAGGAGTTTACATTAAAAAATAAACACATATTAATTCATTCCTAATAATTAACTAAAGAGCAATTTGATAAATTGGAATTGCTTTGTATTTTAACGTAAACATTGACCAATGAAATAGAGATAAATTTGGTAGGAATTAAAATAAATATTCGTTGTTTATAAAATGTTTATTATCAGGAAGCATATTTTGGTCTGATGATATAATACAATTTTATGACACCGCATATAAGTTGTTTTTTAAAAGCAATTTAGGATTAGATGCGAGTGTTTTTTTCCAAGAAGAAAATTTCCTACAATCTTACCTCAGAAAAAAATTTGATAACATTGATACAGTTTATTATTTTAAAAATACCCCCCTCTCATTTTGTAAAATTAATTCGATAATTTTCTTATCTGTTAAGCCGTAGATTTACTATATTTAGGAACTAATATATTATATAAAAACTTTTTAAAGAAAATTGGAGATTAATATAACTCCAAAATAAGATGAGCATAGAATTAAATTAAAGGACTGAGAAAAGTTAATAAGGTATTACGAATAGTGATATTCTATATGAAATTTTCGCCTGGTTTAAAAAAATCCTCTAGTTTGTAACGCCTTCACTTGCTCTGAAACAAAATAACTGAAGAGAGTTCCACATTTTATAATGATAGTTATGTTGTCGTTATTGATTGTAATAAAAGTAAAAGTAACCACCAATCTTATCTACCTGTCTATTCCCTCCCTTCTTTTTCTTGCTTTCTCTTCTCTATCAGAGAGGCTTTACATCCAGTGGCCTCCCGCGGTAAATAAATTTTCCAGTTAATATTGCACCAAAGGGGTAGGACCAGATGAAAAGCATCGCCGTAAGATTGGTTCTAGGGGGAAGGGAATTCCTGTGGCTCAATTGCAAGTTTCTTTCATTTTCCTCCTTCGTTTTTTCTTTCTCTTCTTCCCTTTTCCCATCCCTCCCACCCTTGCTTTCGTTAAGTTTCATGTCCCTCTCGGCGCTACGTTACCAGATTATTGCACGCCGCTGCGGTTATTGGTCACATGGCTTACTTTCCGCTAGTAGCTCCTTCAGCTGTTGCCCCGTCCAATGTTCTGTTAAGCCTTCGTTGCAGAGGTAAGAAAGAAAAAAAAAAGTAAATAAAAAAACTTAGGGTCCTCGTCCATATTGTCCGCTTTGGAAAATAAAATAATAAAAAGCAAGATAAAAACCCGAAACCCATTCTGAGCGGATTCTAAAATAAAACTTGGAGCGTACTCGTAACCTGGATAAAATGCCGTTTTCGGAATTTAAGATCTAACACTTTAACCCTTCAATTGTACGGCTACTGTAACCATTTTCACCGTTATTGCAGCAATGACAGTTTTTAGAGTGATATATACACAATAAAACGAGGATGATGTTTATTTGTACAGAGTTGAAGTAACTGCAGCGCATTTCTAAAAAAATTTAAGCACTTGCATCACTTGTTCATGTATAAAACAGGAAATGGTGTTTTTATATATTAAATTAATAGACATATATTAAATATTTTCATCTATATAATGAAACGTTTCATCATAACCCTGTGTTAACCCTAATTGCTTTAAGTCAACTCATTCTTCGAAACATAAAAAAATCTATAGCCAAATAATTGTTTTCTGACTTTTTTAAACTTTTTTGATAGATGATTTAAATGAGGTTTCAGTTTGAAGAACAATTATTTCTTAAAAGATTTTAGTTTCATCACAATAGTTTTTTAATTACTCAAACTTTCTGCTTCATTTGTTCAAAGAAAAATGTTGGACACTTCTAATTAATTCAGTTGAGATTTGGTTTTTATTGATTCGGTTATCCTTCACCCCTCAGGATCTACTTACCTTCCTTATATCAAAGCCTAAATGTTTGTGCTCTTCAGCTCAACATTTCCCTTGTTTCTAAACGCTGTCAGTTTATTATTTAGGAAAGTCCAAACTCGGATCAAGTCCGGAAACCAAGTCCCAGGGGCGGGGTAAAGGAGGTGAAAAATCTATATGTCAGTGGAGGTATTAGTGTCTTGGTGTAAGAAGCTGCTTTACTACATAAATCATATTTTTAAGAATTTCGCTTTCTATGGGGGTTTTAGTATATGTGTGGTTTTATATTGATTTGGGTGTGGAATAATCCCAATGGCAGAAAGGACAGTAGGAATAATGTGTACTCTTTTGGCCCCCTACAGGCATTTTATTTCATTAGTAAGACAATTCTATTGAGTAATTTTGAAGCTTGAAGTTGGTTGGGCTTTCTGCTGTCATTGGTATGAATAAGATAGAGGCCTTGCTGTACTGCATATTGATGATGATGACCGGCTAGATTCGGCATTTATTCCCGTCTTCAACTGGGTACAGAAATGTGATGTGAACAATTTTTTTTAAATAGTGAATAATGGTATTTAAAGGATGGTGTGAACAGCTTTTAAATAGTGAACAATACAGAATTATATGCATTCAAGATTTAATATTTATATCGTTTATTTTAGACTCAGTTTTCAAATTATAAAATTTTACTTCGTTATTATAAGTCACTTAACAATCGATGTCAACTCCATCAATATGCAGTACTGTAAGGCCGCTATCTTATTTAGTAATTTTGTCTGTGTATGCATGTATTATTAGCATATTATGATTATTAATTACACTATTCTACAAATTTTCAACTTTTTCAGTTTCGGAAATGAAATGTACCACTTAATGAATTTCACATGCTGAATTCAAATATAACAATGAAATTTGTCAAGTTGGCTCTAGTTTTCATCCCTAGGGAAAGTTTACGGTTTTCAACTATGGATAATAAGTAGACAATATGCTTAAACTTAGTACATGTTAACAATGTAACAAAACTGAATGAAATCCTATATGTTACCATTAAACAGGAAAGGACTTTTCTTCTTCATGACAACATTCGCCCTCACACAGCAAAATTAACCAAATAAAAATTCATGAAAACAAAATTTATGTTCTGAAAATGCATCACACAGATGACGTCCGTTTTCCACAATACAGCAGTGCAGCCGTTCTTACACTTCGAGTACGACCACGGGGTTTCGGATTATTTGCTGATACAGTCGTCCGGTAATTCTGAACCAATCTCACGACTGTGTCACGTTTCGGGACCGAACCATTGCGACAAATATTGAAGCGTCTGCGGAAAGGCCGTCCACTACAATTCAAACTCGCCCGAATTCAAATACTCCTCGACGATGGTCTCTCGTCCAGATAACTATTATGACTAACAAAATGGTAGCCTCCACTGAGTTGAACTACCATGGCCGAAAGCCTCCACTCCACAACCTTGGAATGTACAAACCGTTTCAAAAACACCCATCCATTCTGTCGCACCCTGTACATGTTTATCAAACAAAACTAAATTAGCAAACTAAGTTTAAAACGTTTAAAGGTTTAAATTTCTCAGTATTTTTTTTTCGGTTTTTGTCGCTTCGGCTTCTCTTGGCTTTTCTCTTGTATTTTAAAATAAAATAGTCGACTTTTTATGTACCTTGCTTCATTAGGTGATCGCTTATGTTATGAGCATTTCAGCATTTCAGCATTTTAATGTCATTTTCGCTTTTAGTACCCGAAAATTAGGTTGCCCTTAACCTTTTACCTGTAGAACGGTGTTATTGCAACAGTCGTATGTAGAAATGAAAACAATCACGTTCTACTTAGGCTAGATTATCTACATTAGTTTCTGATTTATCTGGGAATTCTTTCTTTAGATAGCTCATCAATTGCGTAGATGCTTTGATAGATTCAAAAAAATAACCCATTAAGAACAAATTATTCACGCAAAGAGCAAGACAATTAGATGACATGAACACATACGCTGCATTGCAGAAAGTATGAAAATTATAAGGAAAGTTCCCATATGAAAATACGCAACCGTTTCCAAATAAAATTATATACAATATACCTCGTTTTTTAAAATTAAAGTTCATAAAAGGTTTAATTTACAAAAAGCGAAGAAGCAGCGATTCCATTGAAACATGATAAAATGTTTAGCTTAATTTACCTAGTTTTCAGATTTAAAGGTAATTTATGCAAGAACATATGTTTTTAGGATTCAGCACCTCAAAATATGCAAGATTAAGCGTACACCAGTATAATTTTGTTGTTTTTGTGGAAAAATAACAAAGAAAAAGTTTACTTTTCTGAATTCTGAATATATTTATGATGTTGAGTTTTTCATTACTTAATATTATGAACAATAAAGGTTATTAATAAAGACCATAAAAGGCTTTTATATATATATAAAAGCCTTATCTCCAGCAAAAGATGTTTACGAAAATATAGTACTGAGAAAGCAACTCCAAAAACAATCTCTGATAAATTTTTAAAACAAGCATCTGACTCTGGATTCCAGGTTCATTTCCGGAACCTCCTCTTAGATAACGAAAAAATGTTTTAAAGAGGAAGAAAAAGAAAAAGTCTCAGAGATATCTTTTCCGTGAAGGGAGGAAAAAAATTCAGAAAAGGAAAACATCCTAATGTCAACTATAACCACACGGATTTCCTCGTAGATTAGAAGCAAGCAGAAATAGTTTTTTTCTCTTCTTTTTAAACTTTAATGCTTTAAAGTTTGAATACGGTTTAAAACGGATTAAATATTCACTTACAAGCAGAAGTAACATTTCCCATCCTCTTGTCACATGTTGTTTAAAGATGATATTCATTATTTTAACTATTTCATTTAACTACATTCAATTTTCAAATAGGGAAGATACAAATTCAGCAATGATCCGATTAAATTACTTTCATTTGAAAACTTCAGAGATTAACTTGAGTTATCGAGAAAAAAGACCTTTACTCAGGAAAATCAGATAAAAATTAGATTTAACGTTATAAAGACTCTTTCCTATTATCACTTTTATTATCCTCATAATGTGTTTTCCATTGTAATCGTTTGTTTGAAATCTAAACAGAATTTCGTTTATTTTAAATAATTTTACAAAATGTAATCAAATTCCTTTAAACGCGACCACCTTCCATTTTCGTGAATTTTAGATGCAAATGTGACTGCAACCGAAATGAAGATAGCTTCTGTGGCCAAATCTCCCCTAATTAGTATTTAAACTCTAATGGGACAGAGTCTCTACTGTGAAAAATGGATAACACGTACCCCAGTAAAGTTTTCTGCGCGAATAATCTTAATTTCGGCCTGTTGCTGCTCTACATCCATTGGTGGGTGACTGGGTAGAAGGGTAGGGGTTTGAATAACACATTAATCGATTGGCCTGATTCGCATAATTAGTGCACTGTGAAGCATTGCTCCTGGGCCGAACGTAGGGAACATAATCAATTACGTGCCACGATAAATGAATGGACTAATTAGGTTTAAAGCAAAAGGAGAAAGTGCCTTGGTGTTATCTGTACGGAAATTCGTAAATCATATTTTATGAGCAATTTCATCGCCTATTCTCAAAGCGAATGTAAAGAACGTCCACTCCGAACGGCATTCAGGAAGTTTTAGAACTTGATTAAATTTTTTGGTTGTCTTTAATGCATTGGAAGTTATTATTTAATACCCGATATTTTATAGGCGATACGACTGCATGGCAGCCTTTGTGTACACTGACATTCGTTTACAATAATGAATAGGTAACAATTTCTCATCTTTGGCTTCGTAACGTTAAATTTGACTTGAGCGTTATGGAATTAGGATCTACTTTCTCGCTTAAATAAATTTAAAAAAAATATATAAATATTCATTTAACAAATCTATGATCACGCCATATATTTTGCAGTTGCTTTTTTTCCACTCAATTAATTCTTATATTTCTTTCGGAATAAAATGGTTTCTTAAATTTTGTGACACTTCTTATATACAACTTTAGATACTACACCTATATATTAATTCGTTCTTGTATTTTTCGCCAAAGTAAGTTAAATCCCCATACTCAGCAAAAATAAATAAAAATATTTAGAAAATAGCTATTTTTAAGAGCGCGCCTACAGAATGATGTTTAAATATGCAGCCAGCATATCTAAAGATTTACATGTTTTAGTATTGAAACACAAAAAAAAAAACAAAAAAAAACGAGAGGAGGGTTCATTAATTACATTTTACCAAATCAAATTAAATCCTTTCTTTATCCCAGAAACAAGTAGAATATGTGCTTTTATTTATTGCCTGAACTTGTTAAGGTTGCAGGAAGATTCATCTATTAGCAGTGTATGTTAGAACGGACTACTCTAATGACTACTGTAACTAATACCAAAGTGTCCTTGCTTATAACAAAAAGGATTTCCTTAATTTATGGAAAACTATTAAAAAAAAACAAACCCAACTGAATTTAACTTCTTTTTGTTCTGCAACTCCCATCTGCTTCTAAAATTAAGCGTATTGTTAATCTCAGAGCTTTTTTAAGCTTTAAAATTTCAAAGAAAACACATTAACGTGAAAACTACATTTTGAACCACAGGAGAGTAATAATAGGCTACGCTCATTATATTAGCGTATTGGAAACAGTCTTGATATACATTGGCCTCTCAGGTGTGTTAAATGCGAGCCAGTGAAATAGGGAATAGAGAAATTAAATAAATGAGACTAAATAGGGGGGAGACCGTGGCCTGGTGGGCTTTCACCGAAACACAACTTCTGTGAAGTTCAGCAACATCAGTCACGGCTAGTCACTGGATGGGTGACCATTTAATCCAGGTTCATCCAGGGATCGTCGGCTTCTAGCCATACAGGCCCTGGATGGACGTATTGGATTATCAGTACTAATAAATAAACAATTAAAACAAGTCAAAGTTTGGGCTGTTATCTAAGATGTTAGCAATAGTGATGAACATAATAGCTAGGTTAATCTCTAATCAATTATAGTCCTATAAAAACTACTCCAATTTTAAACTACTTAATAGCTTTCGAGTAGTGAAATTCCAGGCGACTCAAAAGTTCGCGAGCATATATATCCTCAAAGATAAATTTTTTAAAAGCTACTGTTTTCCAAGTTTGTCTTCAAGGAAATTTTTGAATGTCTTGTTATCTTATGAAATTCATTTTGAAGAATTCTGAGAACTACATGTAGACGTTCCGCTGAAATGCGCTTACGGGTTATTAAATTCTTTATTATGAACAAGTGATGTTTATTTTATTTCCCCTACTGAGTTCCTGGAAAATTTAAAATATAAAAAAATATAAAAAAAATATTCGAAAAAATGTTGGGCTTGATACAAACGATGAAACTGAATTATAGAATTGCCAGTCTTCTTAAAATTCCAGATTAGCTATGACCACAGTTAAAATCTTGACATGGTTATTAAAATTGTCTATAGAAGATTCTTAAATCTATTGTAGACATATCTAGTAATGTCATTATGGTACATAAAATTTTCCAAAATGAATTAAGTCCAACAGTATAGATTTTTTTTTTTACATTGAAGGTACGTCCATTTCCAGAAACTCAATCTAACAGTAGCAATTTGGAGAATTTAAACATCATTTAAAAGATTTATTTTCTAAACAACATTGAATTGACGGAATATCAATCACATAAAAATTAAATAATACCGGACCAAGGAGGAGTCTTGAGGAATTGCAATCGAAATTTCACGAATTTTCTGATAATTATGATTTTGGATTTAATAAATCTCCTTTATAATTATTAATGTCGTAAATAAAGTTATTATAAATAAAATAAATTAATAAAAATCACCACTTATATGTTTTGATCGAGTTTGCATTGGAATTGAATTAAAACTGGGTTTGAAGAGCTGGACGGAAGATATAGTTGATGGTTGAACTTGAAGTACTGGATTAATCTGGTTGTTGGGGGATGATGTCCTCGATGTTGTTGAAGATTATAGATTCAAAATGCATGTAGCTAATTTTTGATGATTCCATATCCATGGCAAAAACCGTTTCAAAAGAATTTCTCTCATCATCAATTTATACATTATTGAATTATAATTTAAGGCTAAAATTAGTTACATGCATTTTGAGTAACCACAATCACTACATCATCCAAGACAGTTCCTCTAAAAATATTCAACAAACAGTAATTCCGAAAGCATTAATCTATAATCTTCCACAACATCGAGAACATCATCCACCAACAACCAAATTTACCAGTCGTTCAAGTTCAACTATCAAATACTGTATCTTCAATCCACTTCCTCTAATCGAATTCTAATTCAGTTGCCATACAAACTTCTTCAGAACTTATAATTGGTGTTTTGTATTAATTTATTTTATTTTTAATTACTTTATTTACGACATTAACAATTAAAGAGGAAATTTATTAAATTTAATTATTGATTACCATAGCACTCCTTCTCTTTTATAAAAAAAAATTAAGGTTTTGGATATAAAAATTTCTTTAATATGTCCTTTTTAAATATTTAAAAATAAATAATATTGATACATTTGTAGAAATAAAAAATTAAAATAATGGACAAAGATAGGAAAGGAATTAGCACTTTGGTTAATAAACATTTTTAAAATTTTGATTATTAATAATGAGAATTATATGATTAAAACTTTCCCTGGCTTCCGTACGTCCTTCCATAAATTTATTCCCTGAGTCCAATACGATGTACCCTTAGCACCCCCTCTCAGAGAACCCGCTATCAAACGAAATCAAGGATGAAAAATTGGTTCTAAAGACTAATTTGCCTCATGCGAGATATAAGGCAACCGCAATGGAAAAACTTCTCTTCATTTTGCCTCCAAAAACTTTAAACACCAGCTATTCGACCAAAGATTAAGAACATTTGAAACTAATCCAATATGCTCAGGGTGTTTTGGAATGCTTCTAATATACGGCTTATGGTCGGTACGTTGGAGACCGATTAATAGGCTTTCCTCATGATATATAATTTTATTAATTTTCGCATTTTTAGAGAAAGCATAAATCAGGTTTAAAACTGCTTCCCTCAGTGATCTCTAAAGCCATACCGTAACGAGACAGCTAAGTAAGCGAGGGACAACAATTTATTTCGAGGCTAGCGAGGCCTTTGGCCACGGCTGCCGCTTCTGACCAAGGGAATAATGCCCAGAAATCCCCTTCGTCCCCCTTCGATGTTTATCGGTGCAGAGAGCAGGGCCGTCCTTGCGAAGGAGCTTTGGCTACCTCCTGATAAGGCCGCCTTGCCTTGCCACTCACCTCTCAGCGACGCCGGAAACAGACTTGACCTCTGTGGCCAAGCTCCCTTTAATTCTTCCATCAGGTAATAATTTCTCTTGGCTCTGGTCTTCTTTGGACTTCTACAAATGGAGAACGACAGAAAAGCCACATGGTAGCGCAACAGGCCTTCTTCGTGCTCTTCCAGGCGACCTGACCTTGTTTCTATAAACATACACTCTCTCTCATTAACAAAGTACACGTAAAATACATTTAAAACTACGAAATCGCACTGATGCACTGCAACAAGAACAAATGATAGCTAGCAGTCGTATTGTCTTGTTCATTCATGACACAGCAGCTTTTGCCAAAAATTCCGTGTCAGGAGTTAATGAATATGCGCAACCCACGTTTGGTAACGACCGCACCCGCTATTATTCTGCACAAATTCGTCGCGATAAAAATGACCGGCCGTCTTATGAGATTTCCTCAAATTATCGTGCCAGGAAACTGTGCTTGCTCTTTTAGCTCAACGATCCGGAAGTCCCACGCTTAGAAGCCAAGAAATTGGAAAAGGACGAGAGAAAATCGGGCAATAGAAGAGTCATGATTTCTTTTGGCGTGCGATTCTATGTCCTGCTTTTCTCTGCAATGCCATCTTGGTTTTCTTTCTTCTTCTTCGTTTTCCACCATGTTCTTGACCATCGGTCGTCGCTCCTCTCTTTCACTCTTGTGCCCCTCCCCTATTCCCTTATTCTTTCAAGGGCCGTTACCCAATGACCAACCATCTAAGATCCTAATGGTTGGGGATGTGTCAGCCAAGGTGCCGCTGTAATCACTGCAGAATGACCGAATGCTTGACATCGCAGGGCAACTGTTACGAGGAAAAGGCAGTGAAACGGCGCCGCAGAATCTGTCTCGGACTTGACGACAGAGAAAAGAAAAGAAGTCGGAGGTCTGGCGAGGGTTAGAAGTGGGCGAAGAAGCATCGACACGCCTACGCTTTTCCAAAGTACTGAATGAGGTTCACCTCAAAAGGCAATCTTAAGACGAACTCCAGGTTAAGTGCCCATTCCCAAAGGGATCAAAAGGAGAATAAAAAGACGAAGAAAAGTAAATGAAACCTTGTTGAGAGCGGAACGTAAGATGAAAGCGTAATTGAAAGCAAAAAATTGCTTTCTTCTATTTTACAAGAATGGTCCATTTCCCGAGTGCGACTCAGAAACAATATCTGGGGAAGTAAATCATTAATCAAAGGCGAAGACAATAAAAAGAAAGAGAATGGCATGATGGTCAACTACCACCTAATTATTTCTTTCATGAGTAATGAATCTTCTTATTCCAAGTTTTCATGCTGCATTTTAAGCTTATGGCGCCATTGTATTTTTATCGAGTTATAAATGAAATTCTATAAATTTTACGAATTATTTAAAAAAAAAATTGTTATTTTACATGCAGCATCTGAAAATTATTTCTCATTTTCAGTTTAATAAATATTTAATTAATTCCCATATTTTGGATCCGATTTCATATAAAAATGTCTTATCTACACATTTGAGGCAAATTTGATCTTATCAAAGCCGTCTTGGCACCGGAGTAAATGAGAAATTCCATCTGGTAAGAGAATTAATGAGAGCAAAAATCAATTACCACTCTTTAATATTTACTTTTAATCGATATGAGCATTAAAAATGTTGCAGCTGTATTATCTGTCGGCCATTGTCCCATTAGATACTGTTGGATCTTATCTCTGTGGTCTTACGCCATTGACAATTTCCACAGTAATTAGGGTCCTTGCCAATAAACTTTGACGGCCTTCGACAAAGGCAAACCGAGATGGAGTTAGATTGGCCTAATTTAAATCCGAACATCTCATTATCTTGGCAACTCGAGAAGCAAATAAGCCCGCGTAATTCTGTCCTTCGTTGTCCTGCGGTTGTCGCCGAACCAAAGTCACCTCCTCGATTCCGGTCTGCAGGTGATATTGCGAAAAACACCAACGGATGCTGCTGTCAAATCTTTCCTGTCACTGTTTTCCGTTGCTGTGGCGACGCGGATATTTCCCTTACACCTCCTCTATCTAGCTTTATTCTAAACTAAAAAAAAAAAAGAGAAGCTAAAAATCGAAATATCCTCGAAAATTAAAGTCATCGTAGCAATCGAATATGAGACTGTTCTTTCGTAAGAGCTTTTCTTTATGACAAAAAAATTCTAGGCTTTGCATTATTCTTTTCTATAAACAAGTGTACTTTATAAAAAAAACTGCCAAGAAAAATAAAGACGAAGGCGGTTTATAACTGTTCTCTCTTACATTTGCGCATATGTATACTGGGAGGTTGTAGGTAACAGGACTAAAAAAAACAACTTATTTTATTTTTAGACTGCTTCCAAGAAAAAATATGTTTCTTCATTTCCTCATCTCACTAATGGGTTTAAAGTTATGGATCAGCCTCACGTAAAGCTTGATATGCACATCATGTTTCAAAGCCTCACCACAACGAGTTCTCTTTGCTCTTCACTCCCATACATATGTTTCGTTTTAAAAACTTGAATTTATTCTCATATACAACGAGGCTTTAAATATTTACAGTCTTCTCGTGTTCTTTCCAGTTACACAAGTTTCATTCCTTCCTTCTCTTTATTATCCTTCAAATCTTTAGTTTGTTTTGAAACAGATTTTGACTGAATATAGATCAGATCACCCAATATCAAAATTTAATAACAAATCGTGTTTTTAAAATGTAAGCTAGATCACGGATTCAACCTGACTATACTGTATAGTCTATACAACGAAAGAAAACCTGGGCGTGTTCAATTAAATTTCCGAGTGCAGTTGTTAGACATTGTTAATTTTTTTTGCAACAGTGTCGAACAACTGAAATTTGAGATTTAAGTGGGCACGCCCATGTTTTCTTTCGTTAAACAGACACAGATTAAGAGATTTAGAAGAAAATTGGTTCTCCAAAAAGTGTAAAAATACATAATACTTCAGGTCATGTCCAGGTTTTATAACGAGCATGAAGATTAATGTGGGCATGAAGATTAATGTGGCTGAGAGTGAAGAAACAAAATTTGCGTTGATCAGTGTTACTGATCATAAAATCGGAAATTAATTAGACACGCCTAGTCAAACTTTCGTTGGAGAGAGTACAGTTGTTTCTATGAAGGGAAACTAGAAAGAAAAGAAGCTAAGTAATTTAAAGAAAGTGAATTTAAATGTTTGTAAAATTACCTTCTATTATTTTACATAAAATCAAAAAAATACTGATGTCTTTATTAATAATATACACACACCGGCCAATGAATTAGAAACCTTCGTTCAATATGGTAATGACCCACCTTTAGATCCTGCAGAATAGACGGAAGCGGATGCCTTCGACGAATGTCTCTTTCCAACATGTCCCAAGCATTCTCGATCGGATTCAAATCCGGACTTTGCGCTGGCCACGGCAGATGTTGCAACTCGGTGTCATGTTCAGAAAACCACTCCTGAACAATTCTTGCTCGATGGACAGTAGCATTGTCGTCCATGAAGAACCCGTCACCATTTGGGTACAAATGCACCATTGCAGGATGGACTTGATCTGCAACAATGTTCAGGTAGTCATTGGCTTTCATCTGACTGTCAAGGAATATCAGGATACCCTTGCCAAACCAACAAAACATGGCCCATACCATGACACCTCCTCCTGCAGCTTGAACTGTGTTCACAACACATGAGGGGTCCATCGCTTCATGGGGCTGCCGCCAAATTCTCTGCCGCCCATCGGTGCAAAACAATGTGTAACGTGACTCGTCCGACCACATCACTTTTTTCAGTCGTCTACTGTCCAGTCACACCGTTCTTTACACCACTGCAGGCGAACTTTCCGGTTTGTTGCTGACACCAGGGGCTTCCTCACTGGCATGCGACTTCCCATCCCTATTCGCTTCAACTCTCGGCGCATTGTTCTGGAGGAGATGGGTTGCGATGATCCTTCATTGAAGTCTGCCGTCAGTTGCTCCTCAGTAGACCTTCGGTTTTGCCGCACAATCCGTCTCAGACGACGTCAGTCCCTGTCTGTGTTGATTGTTTTTGATCCACAATTCTGCCGTTTCGACAACTCTTGTGGATTCCGTTTCCACACATTGAACACCTTGGAGACGTGACCTTTTGGATACCCGTCAGTTCACTGTGCTGAAAATCGTAGCTCCAGATAGACGGGCTCCCACAATAACTCCTTTTTGAAACTCAGACAGGTCTGCTGTTTTCCCCATTTTGCTCAACTTGAGCAGCTGCGGCTTGTTCCTATCCTGTACCTGCAGCTTGGAATGAGCATGTACCTCATATGATTGCATTCATGTGCATATCACAATCGTTTCTGACCTGTGACCCCGTTTTACATATCAGTACAGTAATTCACCACGGGTTTCTAATTCATTGGCCTGTGTGTGTATTTATTATTCATTTAATTGGAGACTCGATGATTGGTGTATACCGATTTTAAGTACATAAAATAACAAGTCTAATGATGCATATATTATTCAGAAAGAAATTGTTGGTTAAATATTAGTATAGGAAATTTTAATTTGCTTTAACAAGGAGTCTGATTGCAAAACCAAGTTGATGTTTAAAAATAATTTATTATTGAGTTTTTTTGGTTGAAATATTTTATTATTTTCTAATAAAATTAAATAGTAATTAATTATGGTGTTATACAGGTTGTTCACTAAACATACGGCAAAAATTCAAGGATTGATTCTTTGGTTTATTTTAAGAATATTTTGTCCTGTGATGATTTTCGGAATACCGCTTTGCTTCGAAGATCTAGAGTACATAAATTCGGATCAAATATATAGTCATAATTGATATAGAATTGATATAGAACTGTACGAAAATTAGAAGGAATAATTTGGAGGAAAATACTGAAATAAAATTTTAACTCACTTTGAAAGCAATTAGACATTATTTATATAGATCTAATGCAACATACGATAGATTAAATAGTAGAACAGAAGAAACATGTTGTATTGTATTATGCTGCATTATATTCTAAGATACGTCTGGCGCTTATTATATTACAGCATGCTGCATTTTGTTGTAAATTGTAAAAGAATTAGATGTGATAAAAAAGAGATAAGGTCATGGACGAAGTATTTCAATGCAATTCTTATTGGTTCTACTTAGGTAATAGCGTTTGATAAAAGTCAAATATCAATATACAAGGTCGGACCCATT
The DNA here is from genome assembly GCA_023313115.1 of Rhysida immarginata. Taxonomy (NCBI): domain Eukaryota; kingdom Metazoa; phylum Arthropoda; class Chilopoda; order Scolopendromorpha; family Scolopendridae; genus Rhysida; species Rhysida immarginata. The sequence goes on along the minus strand of JAHWFO010057283.1, from coordinate 4,103,756 downwards.
ACATGAGAGTGTTTGATGTTGACAGTAAACCGTTGCTACCGTCCATAATATTTAATGAAATGACACGAAGTTTTTAAAATTAAATTTATATTCAAAATAACACCGACCAACGTTGAAAAACTTTTTGAATGATTTTGCCTTATTCTTGTGGCTTTTAGTGTACAGAATCCGAATCTGCTTTTAGATTTTTCCACCACGTCACGTTTCCAAGTTATCCACATCCAGAATACAATGTTAAAGTAATGTGTGGTGTGAAGGGAGGCGGCTGCAATGTTAAAGTATCCATATTTTTGGGCCACAGTGAAATTTATCAGGCCCCCAGACACTGAATAATTTAAACTGTTTCATTGAAAAATAAGAAATCTGTGGGTGATAGAAAAAAACTAAGGTCAGATACGGATTCAGCACAAATAAAAGCATAAGAATGAGCTCTTATTTTTTGTTGGCCTGTGTAATAAAAAATAAATATCTTATTATTAAAACTGCGCAATGAAATATTACCGCCATTATACGTATATAGAAAAAGCGGTTTGTTTCGGTTTTAGAATAGCTAAACTAATAGGACAGCAAGCCTCAACTTTTTCGTCTCTCACAACTTGTTTCTTCTCAAGTTCGTCGTCAACCCTTATTCGTTAATATTTGATGTTTCTTATTTTTATATGTTCCGCCTTCATATTGCATGCTACATGTTTCATCAGTTTCATTGTATTTCCCAAATGGCGATATTTCTCACAAGTAGGCGGAGCATCCAGCGGAATTGAATAGCTAGAATCGTAAAACTCGGTTGGGAATGCTTTAATAATGGAACTGTGATACCAAAAAGAATGAGAAGCAGTGTCCTATATCCCAAAGGAATTCCTTTAAATCGGTTTGATTTCCTTTACTAGTTTGAATATTTTTCGATATTAAAAGGATACATTAGCTCTTAATAAAGGATTAAAATGTTAATTGGATTGGTTTGAACTTAGAGGTATTAACGACATACTAGATTGGATTATATAGAATTGGCTTACATTGCTTGATACGCTCTGCGCTTTAATGGAGTAATTTCTGATATATTAGCATTTTGAATATAGCTGCATAAAATGGCATTCGAAGCATCGTTCGGAAAAACTTTACAAAACTTTGTACTACATGCGTTTCTAATACGTCATTTGGCATAAGCTGCTGTTAACGCAGTACTTCCGTAATTTTGGAAAAATAAATTGCCATCCGAATGTAATAATTGCATACGACCTTTGATCATTTTCCATTTTAAAGTATCCATAAACTTATTCGAATGTCATATTAGAAATTTTCGTGGGATTAAGCTTCCGTTTATAAAGTTATGTGATGCAGAGAAGCACATAGCGGTTTCCTATTTAATTTCATAGTCATTGAACGCCAATGTGAATTATATAATTAGAGCTTGATAATAACTTATCCTTCTATAATTGCATATTAATGCCGGTGCAATAGAGAGAATTTCAATAGATCAACATGATTTATTATATAGCAATTAGGATAATTCTAACTATATTAAATTACGTCTATTCAACGTTATTATTAAACGGTAACATAAGCTATCTTCCAAATGTTTGAAACAAATGAGTCAAGTTAAAAATTATGCTTGTAATGACACAAAGTAATACATCTGTTAAGGTTTAATCCTGTAAGTTATAGTTAAGTATTTAAATAGATGTATCATATTATCACGTAAAAATAACCTGCTTATGAAAAATCATTTGATATACTGGAAAGCTTGCTTATACCACTCTGTGTAGAGGTTGCTTTATTTCGTTTCAAATGTCAATTTCATTATTTATTAAAAAGAAGGTAAAGGAATTAAATACATAGGCACTGCTCATCTAAATATTTATTTTATTATAGGGAGTATTATTCTATCCAAGGGCTAATTCTCATAGGTGTATTTTGTGTTTAATTCTAATATACTGCTCGAATGATGTTCATTTCGTCAGTATTAATTACAACAGTTAGATTGTATACTGAATGACCACTTGAATATTATTCTTTATTGCCAATATGTCAATCTCTAGTGACGCTAACCTTTGATCTAATGACAGCCTGCAGACGTCCTGCCATAATTTCCACTCTAATCCAGCGTTACCATATTCGACCTGGATATATTTCTGAAAGCTTGCAATAGACATTCTACACTATGTGATCAAAAGTTTAGGAACACCCCTCATAACTCATGGAATGCACCAAATGTCGCATGAAAATGACATGTAAATTATTTAAAAAGCATCACACACCTGCAGACATATCTGCTTCGTATTATTAAGATATAGGTCGTTCAAAAGAAGCTCAGGGACTTCTAACGTTATATTTCCAGCGAAACATCATATGATGCCAATTGTGCAACAGATCATTCCGCCATTCTACATATACCCCGTAAATTTATAGGCAATGTGATTGCGAAGTGGAAGATCCAGGAAGCAACAGCAGTGCAACCACGAACTGCCACGAATTGTGCAACCCAAGAAATTGACAGACAGAGCTCGTCGAGTGCTTGCACGTGTGACCCGGAGCAATCGAAGGTCTTCTGTTGAAATGATTGCTACAGAGTTCAGAAATTCCACTTCCTGTGTTGCTTGAAGAATCACCATTCGTCGGAACTCCATTCCCTGAATTTCCACGGTCGTGCTGCTGCTCACAAGCTCTTCATCACTGACGACAATTCCACACGACGTTTGGAATACCGTAAAATGGTTTTTTTTTTGTCTTCTATTAATACTTTTTACCCGTTTTCGCTGAAACTCCGGTTCTATATGAACTTGACCTTCCTCTTTCCAAATATGGGCATGATGTTACTCTCCAAACAGCAACTTTCTTAAAAATACCCTGTATAGTTGTCCCAATCTTACCCCATCATATGAGGAAACTTTGGGACAGTAGCGTTTTTGACTTTAAAAGACTAAAGAACCACTCTCCATGGCTGTGATCTTTCCCAGATAGTTTTCCTTTGTAATTTACCAGAACGTACTGTTCCACAGCGAGATTCTAGAGGCTACTTTCAAGTTGAGGGAGTGAGCTCATCGTCCACATCGCTAAGTTCCATTTGTAAGGTTATGATGTTGTAACGACACAGCAATGCTCCTATCGCTGTTGCTGCTCTCTTTGGCTCTTCTATCGTGGTTCTCAATATTGCGCTCGAGAACTGTTTCATGTCAAACAACATAAAATAACTCAAAATCAACCTTGGGGCATCTTTTTGACACTCCCAAAGTTACCCCGTTCTTTTTACAATCTTGAGGTTATAGAGTAATATACACGAGTCAAAAAAGTCACTATAAAAGAAAACTGACATCAAAGCATGTAATATTCAATATACATACCTGTCGGTATTAAAATATGCACACTTTTTTCCTAGAGTATGAAAGTTTCCGGAGCAACAAAGAAACTTGAAAATGTGCTTGTAGAAAGAAGAAGATGACCTGAGACAGATTATACTGGAGCTGAACCTACCAAATGCTGCCGTAAGAATTGCTGTACAAGTCTGTGATTAAGGTGGCATTGATCAGGCGGAAAATTGAAACTGGAAGCATATTAGGGAAATTCAAAAGCGAAAAATTGTAATGTCCCAAGGTTGCACGCCGTGTCCAAAGTTACCCCGCAGTGTAAAACTAGCAGAAACTGGAGCATGGAACAGTGTAAACGTGTTCTATGGACTGATGAGTCAGGGTACACACTCTGACAATCAGAAGTTGGATTTGGTGGATGCCTGGAAACGTTTCCTAACTGAGTGTGTGGTGCCCAGTGTGAAGTTTGGAGGGGGTGGCATCATAGTATAGGGTTCTTTTTCATGGTTTGGACTGGGCCAGCTTGTTTCTGATAAATGAACGATGAATGCTATTGCTTACTGAGACATCTTGGACAACTGCGCACTGCCAACTTTGTGGGAACAGTTCGGGGTCGGGCCTTTTCTGCATCAACATGAGAATACTCTTTGTCATAAAGCAAGGTCTGTACACGATTGGTTTCAAGTTGTGGCAGGACATGATTTCCCCCTTAGAAAAAATGTTCCTTCAATGTAAGAAATGTATAGTTGTACATGTTGTCGAGATAACGTTTGGTATTTATGGTTTACCAACCACAACCAGTGGACCAATACCAAAGAGAAAGATCAGCCCATTACACAACTACCGCCGAACTTCAATCTTGGGATATAACTCTCCTGGATATATAATTATTTTGCATCGACCATCTGATTCGTCGCTCCACATCATCTCATTCTAGCTTTACACTGCATAGAAAAGTCTTTTCTTGTAGTGGGAATGATGATATTTTGCGTTCACAGTGGTGACAATTGGCGAATGCCTACAGCATGGCAATGACAATAGAACTCGTCACTTGCTGAAAGTCTTCTTTTAGAAGCCGCTGTTGATGGACTAGCCTGGCTAAAACACGTTATTCTCCGTCAGTCACACTGTCTATTCTATCACTGCCATGACACCATGTTTTCGCTTCTATAGATACCCACGTTCGGAAATAACACTCGCTATTCATTTAGACTAATTCAACTTACGTTCAGGCTACTTATATGATTTACTATTACTATCACTACTAATATTACTACTACTACTACTACTACTACTACTACTACTACAAAGAAATGATTTTTTGCTAATCACAAAACTTCTGTGGAAGTCACTGAGCTTTTTGAGAGCGAATTTTCAGCTATTACGACAAATAATGGCGTCTATAATCTGTCTGGGCTTTTTATTAGTGTCCTCAATGTGTGATTTATATGTGGTAAAGCATGAAGCAGAGGTGTTCGATTTCAAATAATCATTCAATATATTTTTCAGGAACCATATAGAATAAATAATTTTGTATACATACTGCTGACCATCCATAACATTATAACCAACTACTGTCGGTGCAATGATCTAATAGAGACAGCGGCTGTATCAAGCTTATCGGGATTTGTAATAGATGATAAGGAGTCTTCAGTATTCGCCATGACATCTCCGAAAGAGCTAGGCTTGTGGACCGTTCACGTCCATGGATCTTGGCACAACAAGTGTCGAAATATCGAACGGTCGGCAAATTGAGCTAGGCCTGGCTCAAGGCCGTAAGTTAGCGCAAGTTCGATGAATGCTATGGTAAAAATCTCTCACTGTTTCAAATGGTGTGCGTTAACCACAATAAAATCGACAATGTAACCCCATATTCGATGAACGATGCATTGTCTTTCCTAATAGAGGTGCTTTCTACGAGCAATACAATACTCCATGTCACGTCACTAGGATTATCAGGTAATGGTTCTCTAAAAATGAGGAAGAGTTCCTGCTTTACCATGGCCTCCAAACTGCCCTGATATAAATCCTATCGAACTAGAGAATTATGTTTGAATTAGATAAAGGGGTTCGTGATATACTCTGTCAACCACGTACTTAACTGCAGTTGAAGAATCTTCTGGTGACGCTTTGTTTCTAGCTACTATATGACTCTTTAGAAAGGTCTCGTTCGCCTGATAAAGACTGTTTTAAAGGCAAGACGAGCATCATACTCAGTAGATAGTCACAATGTTTGATTGGTGGTCGTATATTAATTAAAAATATATCTAAACCTGTAACTATAAGCGAGATGAGAAATACAAATGGATTTTCACCAAATTTAGTCTTTAGCTTTCAGAGAAAGATTCTATTTTTAGATATCCAAACCTATTTTATCATTAAAACTTCATTTATCATGCGAATAACTGAACTGTAGCGTAAATTTATAGAACATCAGCTTTAAAATTGTTATATGCAATAAACATTAGTATTTGCTAAACCATTACTTCAATGAAGAGCAAACGAGTAACATCAGAGCGAAAGCAGATAATTTTTTTTCAATATTTGCACATCATTTAGAACGGTTTTAAATGTTTGTAAAATATTAAACATAAATTCCTGTCATAAAATTGATTTCAGTTTGGATTAAAGATTTTAATAAATTAATGTGAATTCAAGTCAAAATACGGTTTATACCTATGACGTATCGATTGGAACGAAAGTTCTCTTTTTATATTACATAGGCTTATAAAAACATTTAATCTTCAACATAACCACCATTGATTTCAAAAACAACAAATTTGTAAATGTCACATTTGCAAAAATCCTGTGGTTGTGATGTGAAATACAAGACCAAGTCACTTTTGGCCTCTACTCATAATGTCGACTATAATACATAACTGTTATACGTATAAATTATAAACAGAAGGAGCAAGAATGAGCCTACACTTGTTTATCTCAAAAACTGACGCCATTCTTTGTAGATGGTCATGCAGGATCCATTTTCCTACAAACTGAAACTTTTCTAGTTCTTTTCAATTTATTTGTATAGCCTTAAATTACTCAAACAGTTCCTACTCGTAATGGCAGGTTTCGCTATAACAACCGCTTCCAGTTCCTCTGATTCTAATTCTTTCGGACGACCTTCCTTGGCTCGTCCTCCTGCGAGTTACTTCATTCAGTATATCACCATCATAAGTATTCTGAATGGATTTTGCTGTTGCACTTGTTAACATCTTCATAACATTCGTAGACTATGATACGTACACTACGTCCGTTTGTTTGGTTTGGTTTGGTTTGGTTTGGTATTAACGTCCTTTTCAACTGCTATGGTTATTTCAGGACGGCGTTATAGGGGCCGCAAATTTTGCCTCGCAAGGGTTCTTTAACGTGCAGCCGGTAAACGACTACACGGGACCAACGGCTTTACTTCCCTTCCGAAGGAAGTGCGGATCTCAGGATTTCCCCCTGAAAAATCCTCGTCGTCCTCTGCCGGGATCGAACCCGCGAACGTCCGTTTGTAGTTGGTTCGACATGGGGCATGTTGCCAGCTTTGGTAATCTTATAATCTGAAAGTAGAAATTGGCATTGATAAACAAGATAAAGTTATAATGTATTTCAATAAATCTTAATATTGTAAATGATTATATAAATTTTTTATACTCAATAAATTAGACTGGATCAAGGGGATAAATAAAACTCTATAAACGTTTAAAAATAAGGAGGAGAATACATAGTGACAGAACCATCAAGGTCTCACTCACTGTGAAAAATAGATCATTCGGACATACAGAAGTTCACATAGCGACAGAGCTCTTTGCACCAGCAGATAATGGAAAAAATTGGTGAACTTTATTATTATTATAAAAATTTTTATTTATTCATCATTTTATAACTTCATAATGAATGTATGGTTGGATATCTTTAAATCACGTTATGGTGAGCATCCAAATATTCGGTGGTAATTGATAACAAGAATGATTTTACCGCCTGGTGGATAAAAGAAGCACATTTTCGTATTACAGCAGCGAGACATCAGCCATGGATATCTTGAACAAACCTGCATTTTAAAGCACTCTAAATAAAACTATCGTATTTACTCGAATAGATGCCGGGTCGAATTTAAGCCGACCCCCCCCCCATTTTTTTTTTTTTTTGGCCATTTCCATGGAAAAAAATGAGATGTGGTCACCACCCGACTTTCTTATACGTAAATGTCCTGGTCCCAAGTAAGAAAAAAATTAAACAACGTTCTAAAATGGCCACTTCCGATAGAAATTTGAAAAATTTTGTTAACAAAAGTTACTTAACACCACTGAACTCTAACGCAACAACACCATTCCGTGTCGCGATCCTGTATACGATGAAATTTCATCTAAATTATCGTCACTGCTGACGTTTTCTTCATCAATGGGAAGGGTATCGGACTCGGGTTCAAACTTGTAGGACTGTATCAAACTTTATTTTTCTCCTTCGTTTAAATTTTTATAAAGGTTTCCACCAGCACAGCCGTAATAGGAGACACACGCCCGCTTAGCGATTCCCATTTCACGCGTCATCAGGTCGCATCACCGCGCTTACTTCTTTCCATGCGTGCATCAAAGAGTGCCTAATAATTTCCAATTTATACAGGCTGTTATCGATCTATTATTGATGCAAAATATATCTTTCAGATTACTTTAAGATTGCTAAATTCATATTTTGACTGGACTCCCCCTTTAATGTATTCATTTATTGATGTTTATAAATTAATATAAAAACACTCAATTATAATTTTCAATATATCGTTTGATAATTTCAATTCAAAATTGGATAATTGTGGTTCTAGCTTGACAGATTCCCCATTTCAAGTAGTGTTTTCTCCATATTTAATTTTTGTATTATTGCCAGCGTTCGAAATTCCAAATCAAAAGGAATCGTCAAAGCTAAGAAATTTAGTTAAACAATAGAGAGCATTTTATATAACCAGAGATTACAAAACAAATGAAACATTTGACCATGTAATAAGAGCAACAAAATTGAACTATAATACGGTATAATATATCTTTTTAATATTAAAGTGAAGATTCTAAACGCGTTCACAAACGTGTTGAGACTTTCTAGATTTACGAGTTTTGCGTTTCCTATGAAACCCGAGCTGGGGGCTAAAAAGCCAATATACACAAAAGCCAAGAGCTCGGTATTAAAGAGATTCCTTTGGCCGAACACTGGTGGGCGTCGGTGACGAGTCCGCGAATCATGCGACATGGGAAGGAGCTCGTGGCAAGTCAAACATCCGGCTACAGCGTTCTCTGGCGCCGAGCGGCGTCAAAACATGAGAAAAGTGGAGCTTGAATTAGAGCTCCGTGTCAGCAAATGTCTATCGCGTTCAAAGAAGAGATCGCATGCGTGAACCAATGACAGAGTGAGACATAGGGGGTAAAGAAGGTTGGAAGAGGGAGGGATTGAAAAGAAACGGAGAAAGTGACGGGGGTGGAGATTAATATTTAGGTAGGAAAAAAATTCACGCACACATTGAAACTTCCTTCTCGCTTTAAAAAAAAAAAGAAGAACGCATAGAGTTGAGGTGAAAGAAAGAGGGAAGAATAAGAGCAGGAGGAGGACAGACGTTTAAAAGTGGAAAAAAGTCTAAAAATTGCTAGAGGCGAGAAATGTAGGGAACGAAAGGGAGAGAGAGGAAGGAACCTGGCGGCGTCGAGGGGGCGTAACCTCTTTGCGTGTTTCCTAGCGCCATCCCACACTCTTTCATCTAGTGCACGAAAGCCCGCAGCCCCGTTGGCGGCTCCCGAATTCGTGTCTAAATTAAACACGGATTTTTGTCCGACATGTGTCAGTTTTACACGCGAAATCACCTTAATTTATTTCCCGACTTACGAAAACAGCAATTTTCGAGGCGAGCGCCACACGCCAACACGACGAGTTGGAGGAATGCACCCGGCGCAATGCTCGGTAATTAGTATTTGACATCGGAGAGCTGGCGCGGAAATATTGGTAATTGACTGTTGAGCACAGGCCCTGTTGACATCATTATGTCTCCCTTGACGGAAGACTGCCGAAGACGACGCCTGATTTACACCCCGTTCATATCCATCTCTCATTTGGGGTTCTTGTTCTTCTCCTTAATACCCTCTTCTTCCCTTCTCCTCCTATCATCGGCCGTCAATAGTGTAAATAATAAGTTGTTTATTCGGAGAAAACTTTTAATTTCCACTAATGGATAAAAAAGGGAGGAAAAAAAATCTCCCCATTGGCGAACCATTGTGGAAAAAACCAACCATCTCCAAATGAAATTCATTTAAGCAAACGAACGTATCGCTCGCTTTTAAATACCAGCTCAATTGCAGGCTGAAAATGTTCTTAATTAACTTCTGATTTTTATATAGTTCTACTTTTACAGTAATGAAAGACTACTCGAAAATTTCCCATATTGATTTTCCTGCGGGGTATCACTCTGCTAAAAATAAGGCCTTCTTTATAATTATTTCCCGTTCATTGTCATTAATCTTTGAAATTCACATTTTTATTATTCCTATTATGAAAAATTCAAATGCGATCCAATTATAAATTTTCTAATATATTTCCTTGAAAAAGTCCTCTAATAATGTTTCCTTTAGACTTTGAAATAATGAAGATCTTACATGTACTCAACTTCTTAAACAAATTTCTCATAACTACTGGCTGGGTTATCGATCACAATAGCCATGGCTCTCCCTTTGCAGATTATTTTGCTGAATTTTTAATGAAAATACCAACTTGAAATGGCTTCCATATTTCATCACAGGCCATCAACGATTCCTAAAACCTATTTGCATTCTTTACATTATCTCATCTAATGCGAATTCATTCGCAATGCGCTAGAAACTAAATTATGATTAATTTAAACAGTTTGCACTGATGTTGTTTAAGTACAGAAAGAATAGAAGGATGAACCAATTTTTAGAATATTTTTTGAAGTTAAGAGATGAGTGATGAGAGTAAATCGGCTATCGACATGCATTAATGCCCATTGTCGATTAGTGAAAATAAAACTCTTCCAAAGTCAATTAAAAGTCATCACTCTTCTCGAGAGCTCCTGTTCTCATTTTCAGATTAATAATTGGAAATAAAATTCTTTTACTTATATTAAATAAAATAGCCAATCAGATAAAATAAATTTGAAGTAAATGTGAAAATTTGAACATTATTCAGATTTAAATTCAAAACTCTAAACTGCATAGAAGAAACTGTGACGAATTAAAAGTGCAAAACTCTTGTATATTTAACAAGAAATTAATCCTCCCGAGGAAGGTATAGGAAAGTAGCGGAAGCGATGAGATCATCTATTTTTACCCTTTTATCTGCACTTTTTAACCATCCCCAATTTTTTTTATCGATAAATTGATATTCTCGAACGTAGCTTTTAGAAAATGAATAAGAGCTCTATCTTCTTTCATTTCATATCATTTCTGATCGAATGATATATCACACGCCATATGTTGCCGTAGATCTAAAGACCACGTAACTGCCACCCCGACAACTCCGACTTCATTGGGATAATTTGGCCCGAACTTCATAGTAATATAGATCTTGCCTAAAGGAATCTGCATATCTAATTTCACTCCTTTACATAACCTAATTACAAACAGATGTTTTGGTCCCCTCTAAGGCATGGATTCCACATGCGTAAAAATATCGGCAGAAACCACAAAGCAGAAAATGTTTTGACATCACTTCCTGCTCTCTTCTTTCTGCCCGACAGAAAATTCTCTTATCTTTGTAAGCTATGACTCATTCCAACTAAAAGAAACAGAAGTTTTCTGTCGGGCAACAAGACGAAAGCAGGAACTGACGTCAGAACATTTTCTGCCTTGTGGTTTCCGCCGTTGTTTTCACGCATGTGGAATCCACGCCTAACTCCCACCCTCAAAGCTCCGACGCCAATGGGCCAATCAAAACCAAACTAAATACTGAAGTGTACAAGTCTATAATAAGCTACATTCCAAATATGCACCTTCTACCTAAAAAGAAATTCAGAAATTATGAAGAGGGCAGACGAACATTGTGAAACCATTAAGTGCTCATTCTTCCGCTAATAATAATTTGATAATCTGAAAGTAACGCTTTCAATAATTTAGTAAATTTGATGTTGAAAAAGGGAAGGAAAAATTCCACCACTGGATTGAACCAGGGACCACGACTATCGCTGTCCCTGCTCAAAACAGCGAACCAGGGCTCGAACCATTGAGCTACATCGGATATTCCGCGGTATAACCCAACAGACAAGTCATGAAAATCGCTCCTGCTGGAATAGATCACACAGTCATGACGTTGGCTAAGTCCATCAACCAATCAGCGGTAGCCATAGTCTCGTTGCACAGGTCCTTTATGTATGTCGTTCATATTTCCTGTTTAAAGTGCGTTTTGTTCGCAACGTGCTCAAGAAACACATCAAACAAGAAAATATTACGAATCTGATGAAAATTAATTTCGCATTCCTTGCAAAAGAGATCCCATTTTAAGGCTACCAATTTAATAGTAATTCATTTTACACATACGCCCTGTGAGCAGGGCTATATTTTACGCCAGTTGGTTTCCAGGATAACGCAGTGATTGACAGTTCTCATGATTCGCTAATAGGACCATGGAAGAAGCAGAGAAGGAAGTTCCTTCGTACTCTAACGCTTGCTAGCTGCGGGCACCGTAAAATCACGCTGACGTCTGTCTGATTAAATGAATTTATTCTCAGGGTCGTTAGGCACGCGACATGTTTACGTCAATGTCTTTTCATAGTATTTCACACCGTCACTACTTCTCCACCGTCGTGTAGAAGAACCACTTATAAGAACTCGCTTCACCCTATTTAGATATCCGAATCAACAGTCTTAATGACATACCCCTGGTCATGCGAAGCTTATTTTGAAGAAGTGGAAGAACCGTCACTGGATTATTTCTTGTGCTAATGTTATTTTAATTTTTGTTCAAAGTCACGAAGAAAAACGGCACATATTTAATGGAGCTTAGCAGAGTTAGCTTTTATATAAACTAATTTTATATAAGCTAAGTCTGCTAAGATTCATTAAATATGTCGTTTTTCTTCGTGACTTTGAAAGAAAATTAAAATAAACTTAGCACAAAGCAAACATGAAGTACAAATTAAAGTAAAACAAAAACGAAACTTTACGAATGGGCTCATGGGATATCCAATGTTTACGTTGCCTTTGGTCAGATTTTTTTTAGCACGTGAATAGTTAGAGTTGATCTTCCTTCTCTTCTTCCATGTGTAGGACTATAACTCGAATGGTTAGACTAGCGACACCGATAGTTGCGATCCCTGGTTCGAGTTCATGTTGCGGACTTTTCCCTTTCCCTTTTTCAGTTCTTTTAAATGATTTTATTTTAGTTTCATACTTATTTCAGTTATTTATGTAAGTAAAGAGTTTTTATTGATGAGATATCAAAAGCTGAGACGAAGAATTATCCAAAAAAATCTTTTTTAAACTAATTACTTAACAATCTAACAATGTAAGAAAAAAAAACAATGAAATTAAAATTTATCATTTACACACACAGGCCAATGAATTAGAAACCCGTGATGAATTACTGTACTGATATGTAAAGCGGGTTCACAGGTCAGAAACGAGTGTGATATGCAAATGAATGCAATCATGTGAGGTAGATGCTCATTCCAAGCTGCAGGTACAGGGTAGGAACAAGCTGCAGCTGCTCAAGTTGAGCAAAATGGAGAAAACAGCAGACCTGTCTGAGGCCCAAATACCTGGAGCTACGATTTCCAGGACAGATATCTCAAAAGGTCAGGTCTCCAATGTGTTCAATGCGTGGAAACGGAATCCACAAGAGTTGTCGAAACGGCAGAATTGTGGATCAAAAATAGTTAACACAGACAGGGACCGAGGTCGTCTGAGACGGATTGTGCGGCAAAACCGAAGGTCTACTGTGGAGCAACTGACAGCAGACTTCAATGAAGGATCATCGCAACCCATCTCCGCCAGAACAATGCGCCGAGAGTTGAAGCGAATAGGGATGGGAAGTCGCATGCCAGTGAGGAAGCCCCTTGTGTCAGCAACAAACCGGAATGTCCGCCTGCAGTGGTGTAAAGAAGGGTGTTACTGGACAGTAGATGATTGGAATAAGGTGATGTGGTCGGACGAGTCACGTTACACATTGTTTTGCACCGATGGCCGGCAAAGAATTTGGCGGCAGCCACATGAAGCGATGGACCACTCATGTGTTGTGAACACAGTTCAAGCTGCAGGAGGAGGTGTCATGGTATGGGCCATGTTTTCTGGAGTGGTTTTCTGAACATGACACAGAGTTGCAACATCTGCCGTGGCCAGCGCAAAGTCCGGATTTGAATCCGATCGAGAATGTTTGGGACTTGTTGGAAAGAGACATTTGTCGAAGGCATTCGCTTCCGTCTACTCTGCAGGACCTGAAGGTCTCTCTGACGAATGCATGGTCTGCGATTACCTTACCTGCATTACAACACCTTGTAGAGTCCATGCCAAACCGCTTATGTTCATTGGCCGGTGTGTGTAGTTTATTCCCAATTTCAAACCATAAAATCATAATAATGGCGTCAAAAGTACTAATCATACAATTATTAATATAAATTATTGATATTCAAAATGGAACTATATTGCTGAGAATGTAGAATAAAAAACAAACAAACAGAAGAGGATTTAGCAATAATGACATCATGGTTCGGACTGGGCCATCTTGTTCCTGTTAAAGAAGCGATGAGTGTTGTTGTTTATCGAGACATCTTGGATAACTTTCCGCTGCCAACATTGTGAAAACAGTTCGGGGATGGGTCCTTTTTCTATCAGCATGACAATGCTCCTTGCCATAAAGCAAGGTCTCAACGACTGGTTTCAAGCAACGGGGTTGAGGAAATGGATTGGCCTAGCCAACCTCGATCTCAGTCCTGTTGGACACTTGTGGAAAGTCCACTACGAGACAGACCCCGCCGTTCTTCATCCATTGTGAACTAACCAGCGCTCTGCGGCAGGAATGGAGGGAAATTCCAGCTTCTTACTACCAAAAACAAGAGGAAAGTCTTCCTCGGAGCGTGGAGGCTGTCATTAGAGCAAAAGTGGGTGCCACCGCTTTACTAATTCCTGTTATCTAAAGCCTGGGACACAGAAATGCTCGTGTCTCTAAACTTTTGATCACATAGTAGATGATCGTAAATCAGGATCAGCAAAATTCAGGAAAACAAAAACCTATAGTGTCAAAAAAAGACCTTCTTAAAGTTTACGCCTTTTCTTAATAATCATCCCTATAGATATACTGCCATGTGTTTTTTTTTGTACAATTTGCCATTGTAGAATTGTACAGCTGTTAGCATTAATTAACTAAAGCTTTATTTTATAGCCGTCAGCTCAGATGACTTCCCCTTTCTTCACCAGGGAACCATAAAAAGACTTTATTGAGAAGTAGAGTCAAAATTGGATGTTAACTTACACTTAATAAGGTTTAAAATCATGTAATATTTAACCAGCATCAAAGTCTCTCGATAAATCTTAATAAGCGAGGTATCGATTTAAACTTTTTTACGAAAAATTCCTTGGCAGCATTATTTATTTTATGCTGACGGTCTTACCAGCGGATACACACGAACTACATTCTGTAAAGGTTACGGCAAATTCTCTCCTTTATGTCATTTAAATTCGTGTTTTATTTCATTCAATTTGGTCATTGATGACGATCAGCAGTGTTATTGGCAAATTAGTTGATTAAATCGTTTGGAGCTTAATCAGTTTCACAATAAATTCATTGCACCTTTCTAGGAAGGTGAATTATTTCATGCAACATTTTTTTACATCAACCCAATCAACTGCAGAAATTCATCATTAAATGTTTCATGTGAGCCTGGCTTATAATGAATGAAGATAGATTAATTACATTTTTATTGGATGATCAATGAAGTCTTTATGCTCTGTTCAATTGATTTTTTCAATTGAACATAGCGGCGCAGACAGAAGCTATAATTGTACATTAAATTCTTGTAATAGTTTCTTTACTTAGAATAAAATTATAAAATTAACCACTTCATTGACAGCCATTCTGTTTTGACGTGTAGAACTAAAGTCCACATTTCAGCAAAATGTATATCAATATTTACACATTCGTGAAGCTTGCTTTCTAATTTGGTAAATAAGCTAAGAAAACGAATAAAAGAAAGATTTTTCGCCACGTTGATTTTTATCCAAAGCTACATGGCTGGCTTTCCCTTTATAAAAAGGTTATAAAAAGTGTTCCTTCTACAAAATAAATTCCTGTGGCCGCTTAATACCTTTGATCTTCAAAGTGTTGTGCAGCTGCAATGTGCAACGAAGGATGATAAAAGGAATCGACAGCCTAATTAGCAAGTAAAACTTTTTTATCTATATAATGACTAAATTTTGAATTTTCTTCAATCTTGTAGGAGAGCCTTTGGGCGTGTGTAAGTCTCGAAGAAATTTTCTTGGCTCCCCTGACCATGGTTGTCTGATACGATTGATTAACTCTTAAGAGGATTCCTCCTGGAGGCCTTTCGACGAATATCTAATGGGATTTGGCTGCCAAGCAGAAGTTTTATTTGCAAAAGTCATGAAGGCAAAGTGAATGGACTATGGAACCATGCAAAATTAAAACATATTTAATAGTCATTATCTTCCCCTAGATAGTTGAACTTTGTAAATCTTACCTGGCTTTTAAAATTCAATGAAATTTTTATCTTTTTAAACCTCATCAACTCTGTATAAGCTTATGATGCTGTCTTTAGTTATCGAACCCTTAGACTTGTTTTCTTTCCTAAAGCTATTCAAGTATTGGCTGTTTGTTTATAAATACATTTTTATAACATTAATCAAAAATTTTACATATTGCTTATAAATCTTCCGAATTTATATAGCCACGTTTATTAACGCTTTTAAACATTGACTAGCAAGGTTAAGTTTAAATTATCAATCAATCTTACTACCTCTAGAATAAAACATAATGACATATTTTGACAAACCTCAAATATAATATTTTTTCAAATGAATAGCAGCATTGCAAGACATTTTCCGTATAAAGCGTTAAGTCAAACCATCTACTACAAATGTATAGATACTAAAGACCACCAAGAAAATAATTTCGTTACTTTAGTTAGATTTACAGAATGCAAATATGGAAGTTCAACCCCTTTCACTTTATTAAAGTGCCCTTGAGGTTCTACTTTGACAGGGATAAGGATATGACTACTCATCATGATCGCGAAGATTTTGTTTTATAATTGTCTCAGAATTTCTTTCATTTAGTTTGCATAAAACAAGAGGTAGTAATCTTAATTATTTATAATACTTGACTTTTTAGTAAAAACTTCATTAAATTACAGGAGCCAGAAATGGCAATTTGTACCAAAGGACTTCATGTCTGTTTGTTTCCGGTATAACCCGCATTTTTGCGATCAAAGTTTGCCTATGCAACGTGCGCACACGCATCACCTTTTAAGAAAAGTATGAAATAATCTACAATTTCGGATTTTGTCGAATCTGCATTAGGGAATCTTAGGTGTCCTAACGATTCACTCAAAGCCCGTTTAAATCTAAGTAAATATTCCGTACAAAAACTTGTTAAAGTTCACAAAGTACAAACCTTTATCTTTAATGCTTTGTTAACATGGGCATGCGCACGTGACGATCGCTTTGTTGCAGCTAAAGCTCCTTCATGCATGGCTTGCAATATTTTTTTTGTTTCAAAAACGTCATTACTTAAACATCCGAGGCCAACGAGAAAGACAGGCCTCGAAGCGGAAAAGTCACCTGATCATCTGGGTCCGAACAACAATCCAATCTTCATTGTCTCCATCTTGGATGTAAACAATGAGTGTTTTTCCGATTGTTGGAAACAATGAGGGTTGGATTGTTGTTCGGACCCAGATGGTCAGGTGACTTTTCCGCTTCGAGGCCTGTCTTTTTCGTTGGCTTCTTTAAACATCGTAGCCCACGTGAAAGACAGGCCCTGGCGCGAAAAAGTCACCTGACCATCTTATTCCGAATAACAATGTAACGTTCATTGTTTCCATCTTGGATTTTAATAATCAGCAATTTTTCGTTTGTTGGAAACAATGAAGGTTACATTGTTATTCGGACTAAGATGGTCAGGTGACTTTTCCAGAGCCTGTCTTTCTCGTGGGCTACGTTAAACATCGAGGCCAACGAGAGACAGGCCAGGGCACTCAAAAGTCACATGATCATCGGGGTCCGGCCAACAATTCATCCTTTATTGTCTCCATCTTGGATTTTAACAATCAGTATTTTTTCGTTTATTTTAACAATGAAAGATGTATTGTTGCCCGGACCCCGATGATCATGTGATTTTTGAGTGCCCTGGCCTGTCTCTCGTCGGCCTTGTTAAACATCGTAGCCTACGAAAAAGACAGGCCGGGGTACTAAAAAGTCACATGACCAAAGTAGATCGGACTGTTGCTCGATCTACTTTGGTCATGTGACTTTTCAGTGCCTCGGCCTGTCTTTCTAGTTGCCTTTGTAAAACATCCGAGGCCAACGAGATAACAAGGCATGGAAGCGAAAAAGTCAACTTCTCCATCTTGGATGTTAACAATCAGTGTTTTTCTTTGTTGGAAATAATGAAGGTTGGATTGTTACTAGCACCCAGTTGGTCAGGTGATTTCTTCGCTTCCAGACCTTGTTATCTCGTTGGCCTCGTCAAACATCAAAGCCAACAAGAAAGACAAGCCCTGAAACTCAAAAATCATCTGATCATCTTAGTCCGACCACAAAGTAACTCTCGTAGGTCTCGTCAAACATGCTGCAACAAGTATTACTGTTTAACGGTGGTTAATAATGCTGATTCTGATTTCGTGAAAAAGTATTAGTCTGTTCTTTGATGTCGAAATAAACTATTCCATAATGTTCATTAAGTGGGTATTCTAACCGTTAACCTCCAAATAAGAAGCAAGAAAATGGTGTTTTGTATAACAATTAACTTGGCACTTGGCGTCTTTAGTTGGAATCGCATAGAGATTCTGCGATGTCTGTTAAAAAAGTTAACACAGCGTGCTACCTGGCAATTCGGGTATCGTCTTCCTCTACTGCTAGTTAAAACCAACATCTGCTCTATCTTCAGTGTAATTTTCAACTTACTATTGTCACGACATTATTGATGCGAAATGTTCATATGAAGAGTTTTCTTTAGTGTGTCACGGAAATGGATTCCTCGAAAGTGGAAAATTCAAACTGAGAACTAAAAACTGAAGAAGAAAGTTCTTCGATGAGACCAGTCATTGCCGAAACTTGGATGTTGCATCCCGACAATGCATATTCTCACACAGCGCTCTCTATCATGCAATTTCTGCCTCAAACAGGCATTTCAGTATTACCTCAGCCTCCCTAGTTGCGCCATGTGACTCTTTGAGATGAGGAAACATTACTTCAATGAACGACATTTTGCTTCTGTGAGAGTGATTCAGAAGGCCGTGACGGATCAACTGAAAGTGCTAACACCTCACGAACTTCCAGCACTGCAATAATGAGTGGGAGCAACGTGTGTAGCCTCTCTCAAGGTAACTATTTTGAAGGGAATAAGGTTTGGTTTGTAAATAAGAATTAAATAAAGAGTTTTACTGGAACAGTCGCATTACTTTTTAAACGGACCTCATAAATACCTGCATAGAGGCTCCGGGATCAGATAGACGATTCATTCAAATGTAAACCCCACTTTACGGGTTGATGCACTGGGTATTTACTTTTAATGTTGACGTATATCTCATTGTCCCAATCGAATTCAGAGATAACAATTTAATAAAGTTTGGATTCAGTTTTTGGTGAATGCGTTAGTTATTATTTCAACAATTATACTACAATATTTGAATATACGCAATCTAGACAAGATAAAAAAAACTTGCCCTAATAAGAAAACTATACAGAGCTTAAAAGCTGAAAGATCTCAAAAAATAAGCTGTGGTGCATTTAATAGCATTTTTTCGATTGCTAATCTTAATCTAACAACTATTCATCAAGAAAATGCAACTTAATTGTTTAAAGTTCCGTAATCAATTTATGAACTTACTATGATCAGAATTTATCATATACAAATCACCCTTTACCATACATTTTCTCGATACATTCTTCTTCACAAATTTCTAAATCCGCAAAGCTTTATGATGCTCATATATTTCACGTGTACATGATTTGTGCATCAATCGGTGGGGATTATACGCCATTGAAATCTCTTACCATCTAGGCAAGCCTTAATAAGGGATTTACTATGGGCGTTCGTGAATAGTACTAATCTTCAATAAAAGACGATGGGAAATGGCGCTGCTGCTCGTGCCTAATGAGAACCCCCTGTTCGGGGCACCTTCCCACTCCGTTTCTGACCATAACGATCTTTCGTTAAGAGCATTAGACTCTGCCGAAAGCCTTCGGTAATTTCTTAATTAACGTTCGGAGAATCTAAGGCAGAGAAACTCCTTCCTATCCACCGCCGTCGCCGCCACCACCACCACCGTTTAAGGCGTTGCTCCTCCAACTTCGCCTTTTATCTCTGTGTCTGTCTCTCTTTAATAAGGAGAGGGTTAAAAAGGGAGGAGCGACTAATTATGAAAACGGTGGTTCTTGTTTAATAAAATGATAGATTTGATCATTAAGGTCGCGACCCAACACGAAATAAGAAAGTTTTGCGGACAAAAATGGAAAACAGATAGAGCCGCAAAAGAAGATGAGGAAAAATCGGAAAATGAACGAATATAGGAAACGGATAAAAGAAAGAAAGAAAAAAAGAAGGCCTATAGTTTTTCATTAATTTCTAATTAAGTGTTATTAAAACATGTGATTTTATGCTTGAAAATACTGATTCTTGAAGATTACTAATATTTGCTCCAAATGATAACATGAAATTGTAGATGAAATTCAGTCAATTTTCATTAAAATTCTCCTTTTTAAACTGAGACTAAACACCTTTCACACTGTAAATATCTTAATAAAATTTTTTACTTATATGCTAAAAAAATCGTATGTAACTTATGAAAAACCCAATCGATCATTACGTATTTAAAAGAATATCCCCACCACCACCACCACCACCACCACCACCACCATCATCGTCATACTTCCAATGTTTGTTAATGTCTTGTATTGCCCGTCCACCTCTTCTGAATTCGGCTGAGAGATCTTTTATCAATCGAACGGCATTTTAAAATCGCTTTTGGAAACATTTGTTTTAAGCCATTCTGTTTATATGGCTTGCCCAATATTGTTGATAATTCCAGATGCAGGTATTATTTTTATGATGTCCTCGGTTCCCGTATGGTCGAGCTTGGTGTAACCTGCAGTTTTTCTCATGTATTTCATTTTACAAGCTCTTAATCTGCTGATGTCTTGCTTTGTTTGGCGTTTTTTTTAAGTTCCAAGCTTCACTTCCATATTCCATATACAACATTCCATAAGACTATTGTAGAGGCTAGCATGTTTTTGTACATGCAACGGTTTAAATAGCGGAAGAATGAGCTGTTTATTGGTTTTTACCATGTCTGTCTGTCCCCCTTCATAATTTCTGCAGTTTTTGAAGTAGAAAGTTGAAATTGGAATGCACCTAGCCACGGAGATTGATTGGCCTATTGGGGTCGGAGTTACGGGGTTAGTAGTTAGAGATAACCAACTGGTCTACAGAGTCTATAAGTATGAAAAGAGTCAAATTCGTTATGCATATTCCTCTAGAGAAGATCTACACTACTATGCAATTTGGGCCAAATTTGTCCCAATGGGATCGGAGTTGTGGGGGAAGCAGTCACATGGTCTTTAGAACTATGAACGTTTTCTAAGGGGTGGGGGGGTGATTTTGCAGTAATAATACCCATTATTTGTGTAGACTTATTAAGTATATGTAAATTATCCTTTTCTCCTTTAAATGGTAGGATATACTCCGGGTAATTAAATTTAAAAGACTATTTAAATCAAATTAATTTTTAAAATTTATTTGCAAAGCGTGAATAGTGTTATATACATTAATAAATATCAGTTTTGAAATATTTGATTTAATACTTTGAAACGATTTATCGAAAATGAAAGTCAAGTAGAAGAACAGAAGCTTATATCGCCTCTATATTTAACAATTATTAAATTTTTGTAACAAACGTCGGAGGGTGATTCACGGGATCAAAACAAGAATGAATATCCCTATGAACATATGTACTTCAACGCATATGCGACGGCGTTACAGGATGTACATTGGCCACATCATAGGAGATGCTCAAAATATCTGCCATGCGCCTCAACACGGACTGGCGAAGCGCTCAAAGATGTCTGCCTCCTATCGAACAGCTACACAGGTGTTATTGATACGCTCTTCCAGATCGTTGATGCCGTTAACCGGAGTAGCGTACACCAACTTTTCAAGTATTCTCACAGATAAAAGTCCAGTGGGAAGTTGTCGTCTAATATCCAAACTGAATTGCCCTGGATCCCATCAAGCATGAACACTATGTCGCCTTGTTTTCGGCCACATTCTGAATGTGACTTACCACTTGCACCGTTCAGAATGAAAACAAGTGACATCTGCGTACATACGCGTAGGACACACAACTTGTACGCATGTAACTCAGCAACAACGCTTTATAGCACATATGATCATGAGGACGTTCTCTCTTGTTTTGATTACAGGAATTACCCCCGACGTTTGTTACAAATGTATAGATATACTCTACATGCATACTGAATCTTTTTTTTTTAACTTATGAACACGTTTTACTTTTGTTTACGAAAGAGAGAAGGTTGCTTTGGAGAAGAGTACCAAACTTTATTTAAAATTTCTTATTTTTTACACTCTTACGTTACTGAATGAAAGAATGTGAAAGTAAAACGTACATTTACACTTAAAAGATAAGATTAATATTGCACATGTTATTGAATAATACTTTATATTTGAAGATTAAATAAAAAATTGTGTTTTTAAGTATAATTTGGATGAAATTTGAAAGATTAAAATATTAGGTTGGGCATTCGTTTATTAGTAGATTTTTCAAAAAAACACTATATCAAGAAATCCGGGAGCCATTCACAGTTTTTTAGTACTTTTTTCAGCAATGTATAAATAGCGTAGCGCTGAATGATATCCTTAAAAAAGGTTTTCCTTTAGCTATTATTTATTTTGTATATTCTTCGCTGTTTGAAGATAAAGAAATTCCTCAAAGCAATTTTATCTATCATCTGGAAGATCTATTCTTCATGAACATAAATTTAAAGCAAATTCTTAAGACTGGTGTATTTTTGTCTTTTGATAACCAAATAAGAGTATCCGAAGCAGAAATATATCAATACATTCTGAATTCATGTTAACATTTCTGAGAAAGTTATGTGATTTTGGGTTTAGTCTAAATATAATCAAAGGGCTATTTTTATTTGGAATAAAGCTTGAAAGATTAAACGGGCTGATAGAGGTCAATAAATTTAGGCTCAGAAAATATACACCGCGATTCATTCGTCGAAAACTATTTATTCAAAATGTGTGAAAATTACTTGCATACTATTTTTCCACATAATACCCATCATCTTGATGGCCGTCTCCAATTTACGAAGCTTGAACCCGAAGAATAACGCAACGGAGATCAACTGCATAAAACTTCCCTGCACAGCACTCAAGCGTTTGGGAATGTTCACCACAGTTTCTTTCTTCGCAGCCAATGTTTCAATTAAGTTCGCTCTTTATATGTGAGTCGTTCACAGACGCCATTATAGCTGCACTATCTTTCGAAATGCCATGTAATTCCGTGCACAGATGCAGAAAACTTCGAATTTGTTGTATACAAAATTTCATTTTTCTGTCTTTATTATTGAGAAAATACGAGGGAGGCTCGAAAAGTAACGCACAAAAAATTTTTTTAACCGAATGTTCATAGCTAGCAAAGTGATAGTTTGAATCTTTCGCTACAGACAGCAATAGCTTAATCAGATCTCGCCCAGCGGAAGGACCCATAACTACTGAGGAAAGATGGCGCATTTGCTAGCATCGTCAACTTCTGAAGAACAGCGAGGTGTAGTCCGTTTTTTTGTGGGCCAAAGGAAGAAAATGCGAGTGAAATCCACAAGGAAAAGTTGGAGATGTGGGGTGCTGATTGTCTGGACAGATACAACATATCCAGGTGGTGCAGATTCTTCGAAGAGGGCCGAGAAAATTGAGGAATTTGGCTGGGAGGTGCTCAAACATCCATCCTGCAGTCCAGACCTCGCACCATCTGACTATCGTCTCTCGGACCAATGAAGAAATTCCTAGGAGGCCAACGCTTTGTAAAATCAGCCGTGCGCATTTGGGTAATAAAACCAGAAAACGAATTTTTATGAACGAGGTTATGTTAGGTTAGGTTTCATTTTTGCTTATGATTAAAAATGTTGAGTAGGCCTGGCAAAATATATTTGAAAGTAAAATTTTTTGTATAAAAGTTTTGCTGTAGGACTAAGATATTTGTTTTAGTTTTAGTATTTCCATTCAAATCGTATTGCGTGTAGAGATCAGAATACACAGCTCCACAATGATTAATCATCATTAAAGGTGCACTAAAGAACAAAAAGGAAGTTGTCACTTGTCAGAAAATAACAAAGCACTAAATGCCATTGGACTTTAAAGCTTTAATTGATTGCCCTTTATGTCGTTCTCTTGTTTAATTAACCTTAACGAGATTTTCTAATTGCAGCGTTTGCGTTCGACGTCAGGAAAATAAGACTCCTTCACGTTTAACAGCCATGAACATCACAGGTGTAACTCACTCACTCACTCACTCACTCACCTGCTCTTACTCTTAGGAATCAATAAAGGAAATAAACTTTCTGAAAAACTTCTCGGTTTCATTTCCAATTAAGGCGACCGGTTGCTTCGAACTACTTCCAATTTCAAATCTCCATTCAGCATTCTGCATATTCTCAAATCCCTATCTTATTTTTTTTCCTCTTTCCTCCGCTTCCATTCTTCCACACCCAGCTCGCATTCGTTCCGTTTATCGTCCTCTTTATCTACCGTTTTCCCAACACTTCCATGATTTTCATTTCATTGCCAATTGATGACGTGTCGACTGATTACGGAAGAGCTGTTCACTTCTTTCGCCTCCCTCTCTCGAGACCATCTTCTATTAGGTGAACCATGGCTGCTCCGCTCTGAATAATGTCGCTGAAAAGACTACGAAAGGCTCAACTTCCTGTCCGCTTGATGCACAGCAAGAGCATTAAAAAGTTGGCATTCACTCCCACGCACGTTGTTTTCTCCGCCATTCGCCTTAATCCTCTCCCTCTCTCTCGCTTTCTTTCGTACAAGTTACGAACGCAAGCTTCGCTCTTTTTCCCTTTATCTACTAAATTGGACCGGAGTTTTTCTTCTCTTCGTCCTAAATACGACTGCGATCCGTTAAGAGAGTGAAATAATCGTAGCAGACTTGGATAAGAAGAGAATCATTTTACAGTGACAAAAAATGAGAGTAAAAGAAAATGAAAGAGAAAGAGAAAGATTAGCCAATTACATCCTCCTTAATAAGTCTTTAAAGACAGAGTGAAAAAGAAACAAAACTTTTCTTGGGTTTTTATTTTTTGTGTGTGTGCGCGACTGCTTCATAATGCTACGTCATCATTAAACTTACAATAAGAAGTTTTTAATGAAGGTTTTGTGTACTCAGTTGTATGAATTTAAATGAAGAGCTTCGTGGCTCGTACCATCTTAATGTAAATTTTGAAGGAAGGAATGTATAATCTGGGTTGCTCTCTTCAGTTGGAGACCATTAAAATTCATGTGTCTTAGAAAACGCTAGAGATTGTAAAAGCGTCTTTTCAGTTTTTAAAGAAAAAGAATAACTCAAACATATGTTGCGAGGTTTATAAAATAAAAGAGAAAGAAAAACGGAACTTTATAATGCTTTCAACGTCTTTAAAATAAAGCTCAGTCTATATGATGTTTATTTATTCGTATTGATTTTACAATGCCCGTCTGTCTGTCTGTTCCTTTAATATTTTATACATTTATGGACATAGAAGGTTTAAATTCCGAATTAAGCTTACCATGGGTATGTCCTACTTCTCTGTTTAGTTTGGTTTTCATTGGTCTACTGAGGTTAGAATTATGGCGGTGGAAATAGAGGTGACCATCTGATCTAAATAGTATATAGGCATGTAAAGGAGTAAAAGTTTGTATGCAGAATCCTCTAGGCCAGCTCTGCAATACTAAGAAGTTCGGGCCAACTAGTTCCAGTGGGATTAGAGTTGTGGGGGTAGCAGTTACGTGTTCCTTATAACTATTTACATTTTCAAATAGCAACATATGGCATGTAGTACACATTGCGACAGATAAGTTCCAGGAATATTGGAATAAACAATACATACTCACAGAGAAAGGTGTTTATGCACCGAGATTATTCAAATTAATCCTCCTGTCGTTGCATATACTTATTGCAATGCTAAGACCCTCAAAGCGTTGGTGAAACTCTTTTTCCGGAACCATTTTCAGTTTCCGTGAAATTTCCTGTTGGATGGTCGTAATGTCTTGAAAGAAGACTTCTTTTCATGGCGATCTTGACTTTGGGAAACAGAAAATAATCAGGGAGAGAGAGAGAGATCAGGGGAGTACGGTGGGTGATCAATCGCGGTTTTCATTTTTTTTCGCCAAGATACCCAGCACGGCAATCGACGAATGCGCAAGGGCATTGTCGAACAATTCGCGTCTGACTCGACGAATCCTCTTCACTGATCGCTCCAGAACAAACTCCGTATGCATGATGCCTCGTTTTGCACACACAAGACGTCCGGTGTGCTCTTCAACAGGGTTTCTTCTATTTTCCTATACCCTCCTCGTGGGGGATTAATTTCTTGTTTGCCATCAAGCTAATTTGCAATCTATAATAGGTACAAGCATTAAATTATTTATTTTTTATTTTTCACACCCTAAAAGCATGAAAATTGAAGAAACAGATAAAACGTTACGAGAAGAAAACTCCAAGAAAGAACAACACTACATTAAACAGTTATTTTTTGCCATTAACATTTTTAGGCCATCTATAAATTCCGATCGATGCCGATCGCAAATGACATAT
>JAHWFO010057283.1:3953749-4077325 GCA_023313115.1 Rhysida immarginata | reverse complement strand
AAATATGGAAAAAGATCCGACTCAGTGGAATTTTTGAAAAAAGGTCCGGAATTTTTGAAAATCGACCCCCCCCCCCAAGATAACGTCCTGGCTACGGCCCTGTGATACAATAAAAATTGTATGTAGCTGGCCTTTCTTACTTATACGTTTATTGTTCCAAACTCCAACAATATAGTTTACAAAGTAAAGGGTGTCAAGCATCATCAATCGTGAACGCATCACGCGAATTTGGCATTGGTCGGAATTTTTAGACACAGTTAATTTATATCCTTGTTTATACATTGAGCAGCCAATTGATAAGATATACTGTCTAATAACGTTTTCCGCTATTACTGCTGGAAATCTTCGGGGTATTTACTCCACAAGTTTCTGAAAAGGTGTTCGAGATTTTCACCTCATTCCTCGATGCTGGCAGATGGTGATTTCGAGAACGGATAGTTCGGTCGACCTCATTCCACTGATACTCAGATCTGAGATTGCGACCATGGAAGAAGACACACTCGTTATCATGTTCACCGACTCAATCAAACATTAACCGATTCTAATAGCATATTGAGTGGTTTTTAACCTGTGGTCCGCCACCAAGTTCGCATTGGCCCGAATCGCTACTGCCTTGGTGGCATTTCAACGACTGATCTATTATCAGCTATAGTATGGGGATGCTTAAACTCGACATTCACGTGATAGAATAACCGAAAGTTTCTTCAAGGTGGAAATGACCTATTATGATAAGATCGAACATCACTATCATAGAGCCACATCCTGTTGAATACATCCTTGAAGACTGTGAGCACCTGCTCTGGTGAACCTGGTCAGTAGTTCAGTGTTTATTCTACGGACATCAGTGAACTTAAGTTTTCCCATGAAAACGTACCTTGCTCATGTTCCTCCATCTGCCTGTAAGGTTGCCACTACACATGAGTGGTCTATCGTTTCGAGCAGCTGATGCCATAATCTGATTCCTCCATCCATAATTTTCAATAGGAATGAAAAAATTCGTCGGTCAAGCAATGTCTTTTCGATCGTCAAAAGTAAAATGACAGCATTTACATCTTTCAGTCGATACACTGAGAAGTGTTGTTCGAAGAAAACCCAAAACGTCGTTAATGGGTTCGAGATATTGAATTTTGTGTTCCTTGTACAACTATCAATGTTTCTTTCGAAGTCACCCAGTACTCTACGTGTGTCCATCTTTCGACTTATACAAAGTATAGCCACTGGTTAAATGTTCAAATGTAAAGATCAAGCTTCTGCCACATGTTCGCATCCACATTTTTGGGAGGTCGTATATCTAATAAATTGGCCACTCAGTATCTATATATATAAAAGAAGAAACTGACTGAGTGAGTGAGTGAGTGAGTGATCAACGCACAGCCCAAACCATAAGGCCTAGAAACTTGAAATTTTGTACAGAGGTTCTTTACAAAATGTAAGTGAGCACTAAGAAGGGGTTTTTCGAAATTCAACTCCTAAGTGGGGGAAAGGGGGGTTGAAAGTTTGTTAACACATTAACTGGTGTTGCACTATATACTCAACACATTAACTGGTGTGGCACTACAAATGTAACACAATCACTTGTGTGGTACTACATAATTAACCTTATTAACATCTTTTAGGGAGGGGGTAACGAATTATTAACAACGAGCATAAATATGATTATGCAATGACAGGACATAGATAAGACAGTGTTTATCGAGGAGGATAAGGAATCACACGGGATTCCCTTGAGCTCCCTAAAAACGTCCAGACGACTGGCGAAAATTTGTGTGTATGGCAAAAGTAAGAGAAAGAACGAGTATTGATCAGTGAAATTTGCAACAGAAAGATAAAAAGCTGTCCGGGCATTGGAAACATCTGAACAACGGAAGCTCCGCTAGAGCAGGAGGGTATAAGAGCTTCTACGTCAAGGGCAAGGGAAATTATAAAAGATATGTCTAAAGCAGGGCTGTCCAAGATTTCTGTCCGCGGGTAATCTTCCTTACCCCTCTATTGCACATTATGTTGATCAGTTCTTAAAGTCGAGTTGCTAATTATCAATTCGACATTGTAAAAAAAAAGAAACGAGGCAGCTTACCATTTTATTTCCTTCGTTTTAATGTGACAATTTTCTCGATATCAGGTAGAATTATATTTTTTCCCCCGATAGGACATGATTACATATTAAGCATTTCGAATCCGATCTGTGAACAATGAAAAAAAAAACATATTTTCCCACTGCGGTTTAAATACTGGTTCAGTGATTTTATGCTTTTTAGGAATGTGCGCCATGTTATGCGAGGCGAAAAACAAGCAAGTATCAGTAACAAAAGAATCAATGCCTCATTTAATGCAATCGCCCCCTAAAGTCTGGCAACACTGCATAGGAAAACTATACCCACTCGGACTATCTCCTCGGCTTTGCCTGTGAGCTTTGTCCGCGAGCATTTTATGTTGCACGCGGGCGAAGTGCACGAGCTGGACGGCCCTAGTCTAAAGTATCCAGAGATGCTCCCTGGGGGAGAAGATGGATAGCATTTTAATCTGAGACAGAACAACAAGAGGGTAAGTAAAGCCCGGGCAAAGTATGCAATATAAGTAAGTTCATTAAGAATGATGATTACATCCCACCTCTGAGAATTATAAAACAAAATTGACTTTGTAACAATACGTAAAATTCCTGTTGTTCGGGCTTTTCTTAGAAGTTAACGTTTTCTTGGAAATATTTAATAATGATCCGTAACTGGAGATAATGGAGAGTTAGCAGACTATTGAGAAAGATTGAAAGATGACAGAGGAGGCAGTCCCTTCGTTCGAGCTACAGTTGTCGGCATAACCGATAACAAAGCATACATGAACGCAACTCTTCAAACCAACAACCATATGGTGTTATGTCCTATAATAATCTTTCGAAGGATTATAACAGTAATTCATATCTATCGAAATGCCAGCGAAGAAATGAATGAATATTGGGCAGAGATGACAAAAAGTTATCCGGGCATCGGAAGTATCTGAACAACTGCTTCGTCTATAGAAGGAAATTGTAGAATTACTGAAAACAAATGTATTATTTAACTTCATGAGATTGTTCTGTTTAACCTACAACTTAATTATCTCGGGCAACGCCGGATGTCTCTGGTAGTTTTTATATACTTTTAAACATAAAATTAAAGCATCTTCAAATAATGAACTTTGATATTAGAATACAATTATATATACCGCATTGATTCCACAAGTCGGTGGAAGACATCTGAAGACATTGCCAACCATTCCGACTGGAGAGCTTCCCACAATTGCACGGTTGTTTGAGGTGCAGGAGCCCGTGAACGAATGGCCCTCTCGAGCACATCCAAAATGTGTTCAACTGGATTATATCTGGTGATCGGGGTGGCCATACCATGCGCTAGAATTGCCCCGAATGCTCCTCAAACCAATCGGGAAAACTTGGCCCGATGGCATGGTGCATTGTCGATCTGGAAAATCCCATCGCTGTCAGGGTATGTGAGGACCATGAAGGGCTGCAGATGGTTAGCAAGCGGCTGGACATAGCGCTGGCCAGTCAGTGGACAGTCCACCTTAACCAAAGGACCCAAGCCATTCCACGAAAAAACACCCCACGCCATCACGGAGCCACTACCGGCTTGCACGGTGCATGCTTGACAACTTGGCTCCAATGCCTCATGGGGTCTGCGCCACAATCTATCCCTACCATCAGCTCGTATCAGCTGGAATCGAGACTCATCAAACCAGTCACACTTTTCCAGTTGCCTCGTGGGTCTTCTGCTTCCATGTCCCATGGACACCAGAGTTCGTAGCAAGTTCGCATCAATACAGCTCTGGTTAAAATCTGACGTCATCTGGCGTAGTGTCAGTTGGCTGTTAGCGGTGACCATCCTACTTAAACGCCGTTGGTCCCGTTCATTAGAAGTTGTAGTCGACCACTGCGTTGTCCTTGGTGAGAGGTAATGCCGTCAAGTTAGTACTCTCGGTAGACTCTTGAAACTGTGGACCGTGGGATGTTGAATTCCTGAGCCACCTCCGGTATTGAATGACCCATACGTCGTGCTCCACATACGAGACCACGTTCGAACTCGGACAGCTCTCGTCGTGTAGCCATTGTCACACTGAACACCTCACCCCTTACTCATGACAGTGTAACTAAACCTACTGACATTGATTTACATATTTATACTGTTTGCGCATGATGTTACTGCCACTTAAAAAATAGCCCACTGCTATCCCATGATTTTTGGCATGTGAGTGTAATTTCCAGCCAGGCTGGAATAGATTTTTACTGCTTTGCCACATATCCATTAGATGGTATTTCATGCCAGTCATCCTCTTCCCGTATCAGTTGTAAGATGGCGGGGATTATGGAAACATGGTCAAAGTTGAAGTGCTTCCTGCAGTAGGAGATATTGGACCATTCTTCCTACAGACCCAACCTGGCATCAGAGATTTTCATCTGCTCGGAACATTAAATTTTCATCTGTGCGGTAGAATCTTCACAACCGACGAGGAAGTTGAGCAAACATCATATAGTGGAATAGGCGCTTGGAACGGATTTCTTCAATGCTGACACAGATGCATTGATGTACCAATGTTAGCAGACATGGAGAATATGTGGGAAAATATTATTATAATAAAATTATGTACAAAGGCCACATTACTGTTTTTATATGAATAAATTTCCGCAATGACTATACACGGCTTTACAAGTGTCTGCGTTAGCCTAATTGGTAGAGTCGGTGAGCATGATAATTAAGGTTCCTGGTTCGAATCCAGGTCGCAGAATTTTTCCTTCCAATTTTTAAAATAATATCATTTACCTGATGTTTGCAGAATTAGCTCCAGTTTATAATCTTCATTTCTAATGCTTTTTACTTCTTGTAAGTTTTGCGAGACATTCAAGCATATAGGTCAGCCTTTCCAATTATGCCGGCAAATGACCACCAGCTAGCTATGTCAGATTTTCATAACAGAACACGCTCATTAGTGTACTAGAAAAAAGAGAAACCTACCCTTTAAAATCTCCTCACTTGTTAGAATGTAGCCAGAAATGGATTCTCAAATTAAAAGTAGCTGTTGGCGGAGAAAAGTTTGGGTACTAGTGCCCTAGGTCATTTGAAAACCACTGGATAGGGCCGAGAAATTCGCCTCCTTAAAGTCTAGCTGTTAAGCCACTGCATAAGGCTCAGTTTCTGAGGGAAAACACGACTACACAATTTTCCCATGAATAAAGTCTTTCAGTCGATCTCTGGTTTCAAAGGCAATTACAGTTATCATTTGCGTGAGGGAGGCTAATTCTTTAGCGTACTTTAATATTTTAAGTAAAATGAATTTTTTTAAATTTTTCGAAAAAAAAACTCGTTCTTATTTTATTAAAATTCACTGTTGCACTTTTAATAGTGATAAACGTTACTGACATTTCAATTTCGGTCCGATTTCATTGAAAATCTTAGGAAACCATTTAAATTAACATTAGTTTATCAAATACGACGATCATTCAGTTTCATCCCATCTCAATTTAATCTATTACCCTTTAATGCCAAAAAAGGCGAAATTCTTGGAAAATTTAAATCTGAAGTCAAGATGTAATAAACTTTTAAATTACCAGTGTAGATTGAGTTAGAAAGTCTGATGCAGTTGAAGCGCAAGGTGAATGTCGCCCGCAGCTCTTTCTCTTTCTCTCTTTCTGCTTACTCTTCGAGAGCCCCATAGTTATAATTTTAAACTCTTCCCTCCTCCTTCTCTCGGCAAAAGACCCTCCTTTGCCCATCAATAAGTAATGAAGCGACGTTGGTGATGGAATGGACCACCTGAGAGTAAAAAGGAGGGGGTGACGGTGGAGGAACTCCTCCTAATCGATATGCAAATGAGAGAGAGAGAGAGAGAGAGAGAATTTTTTTTCTTTAAGCAGAATGGCCCTGGAGTCAAGTT
Organism: Rhysida immarginata; assembly: GCA_023313115.1. Classification (NCBI taxonomy): domain Eukaryota; kingdom Metazoa; phylum Arthropoda; class Chilopoda; order Scolopendromorpha; family Scolopendridae; genus Rhysida; species Rhysida immarginata. Next base: position 4,071,409 of record JAHWFO010057283.1, on the reverse strand, counting down.
GAAAAGTAATATTTCCTATTCTTTATTCTTCCTTTTTCTTGCTATTTTTTTGTAAACTGTGTATACTGACTGTTTTTAAATACACTGTTCAATAGGCATAAAATGAATTGAAATTTTATTGACGACTTAGAAGAAAGATGACTATTAAAAATTCAATTATATTTTTTAAAGTACAACACATTGCAAACTTCAGAAATACATTTTTTAATTATAAACATTTTTGTTAATTGACGTAGTTCATATTAATCATTTAAAAATTCTAAAGGATTACCTTGGCGAAACAATTAACAATTTATATACAAAATAAAGGGAACTCCTCGTAAAGTTAGAAAATTTTTATTAATTATGTGTAGGGCCACTGTTGCATGCATTGAAGCATAAAATTTCTGGAAAGTGGTTTATGTTATGTAAAGGATCGTGTAGGGCCGCCTTTCGCCGCAATGACAGCCGCAACCCTTCGAGGAAGACTTTACACCAATTTGCGATACGCGTCGGCGGGAATCTTGCTCCAATCATCCTTTAAATTGGCAAACAGCTCAGTGGTGTTCTTTGGGCGGAATGGTCTGGCTCTCAACCGGCGCTGCAATTCGTCTCAAAAGTGTTCGATGTGGTTGAGGTCTAGATTTTGGGCTGACTAGTCAAAATACTCCAAACACGTTTGGGATTGACATTCCGGTTTGACATTACCACAAGTTTCAAGCATCGACGGTCGCGATCTGTCAATTTCGTCGGTTTACTGGTTCTGGAATGACATGTTATAACCCCCTTTCGCTTCAAGTTCAAAATAACATCATTCACTGTTGGAAATCTAGCGGATCGAATACCCAAACCTGTGGGCTCCAATGACCATGCCTCTTTTGTTCCGCACGAAGTTCCCGTAGTCTGTTCATATTGACTGCAGTAGCTGTTATGAGTATATTCTAACTCGTCAACGTCTTTTAAAACTTGTACACGTGTACGGACGATTCCGTGCGCTTTTAGATAGGTGTCAAGCGACGAATGGCCAGATAGTATAAAAACCTAAAGATGATATGTAAAGAGTGTTCAAATTTCTTGAGAGGAGGTAATAGGAGGTAATTAACAGCTCCTGTTTTCCAAAACGGACCAGAATAAAAATAAAAATTGTTTTCGGGGAACTGCGGTGGCAGGGGAAGATGCTTAACTTCGTCTTCATGCTCGTTCTCTTTTTCTTACAAGTTAGGCTTCTCTCTTTCGTATATCTATATCACTCAGGTTACGCATTTCATCTACTATGTTGTTTAGCATGAGAAGTTTTATGTAATGGAAAGTTCTCTGTACTGTCCTTCTTGAAGAAGTTGATGAGTACTTCATAATTTGTTTTGCCTTTAACGGTGTATGCATCATAACTTTTAAGGCTCCTAGCGCTCGATACACCTATTAGAAACGCACATCGATGCACACGAATAAATTGCCATCTCTGGATATCGACAGGGGTGGACATACTCTGAAAAAGTACCAACACAAAAGCAATTTGACCTTTATAACTGTGCTAATGACTGCTGAAATGTAAAATATAAAATGATGTCACTACAGGCAGTTTAATACTGGATTAATTTAGAGATGCTGAACGAGACACCAACAACCATGCCACTACGGAGAGTTGTTAGGGATCTATGGTAACACGTTACAGAGGGCCAGAAAAGTTGGAAAATCCCTTTCGCCACCATGGAATGTGTTCAATCTGGTAGCCTTGAATCGCTGTTATTGCCTGTATTACAGTTTCCACTACAGGACTCCAGAACGCAGGACATCAAAATCAACTCGTAACCACTCCGCTTTCAAAAGATCCTCCACTGTTCGCGGTTTGATCCTCTTTCGGAGGGACCGTTTTAAGTAGGCCAAAGCCACAAAAATCCGTAGGCGATGCTTTCGGCGACCTGACGGGTATGTCGTTGAATGGAATTGAGCGGATTCCGGTATATTCTTGCATGCGTTCCAGGAACAGGCGAGTTGACGCGGCAGTGCACTCGATGCCTTGTTTTGGTGCAGCCAAACCTTGTTTACTTCTGTACCTTGCAAACCGGGGATGTCACGAGAAAATATGGGGGTTAGAACGTTAGTCTGATAATACGTGGCATTGACTTTGGCCTTTGCCTCAACTCCGTGTAAAGTTAACTTGCCGTTGTAGCTGTATCCCACCATGATCATGAATTTTTTTAAAAATGTTTCCTTACATTCACGGTACCAATATCTGAAGTCCTTAGAACCCCTTGGGCAGTAAAAAAAATGTCTCTATCTTGTTGCAGTCCCTTAAATAAACATACCCCTCATCTAGTGTGACAATGTATTTCTACTTTTCATCCGGCAGGTATCGTTCATACAGTTTACGGCAGTTGGTCCATCGCTTTTGAACATGGCGCGGCAACAGCTTATGAACCTGACGCTTGTGTCACTTCTCCAGTTTTAAATCACGGTTGATAATTATGGTTACCGTGTATACAGATGTCCCTACCTCCTGTGCAATGGCCCGTTATGTTGATGGGTTATATCCGGGTACGAGAGCTCGAACTTTCCGGACGACGTCAGGAGTACGGCTAGTGGACGGTCTCGAATTGGTCTACTTTTTACCCTCAGGAATGACGCCGCTTCTGGTTTTACTAATGTCATTAGGTACAATTGATATCCCTTTCTTAGTAACTACGAAGACTCGCTTCTTGCATGCTTTCAATAGCCGAATACCTGTCAATTTTCGAAGGCATAACTCAATATTTTCAGCTCGCTGTTCGAATACTAAGTATTTAAATACCTGCCCTGACAATACTTCACGTGAAAGCTCACGAGAAATGAACGCGCGCTAAAAAATCATTTAAACATGATAATTGTTACCATAACAATTAGCAGTTGGCAACAATATATTATATTTGTTGGAGATTTTATTGACCGAATAGGCATGCTGCTTTCTTTTTCTTTTTACTTTCATTTGCGGCAACGCAATATTATGTTTGAGGTTACGAATTCTTAAAATATTTATATGCAATATCACTTACGTATTCAAATTTTTTTCTATATTATCATTTCCGTATTTAAATATTTAATAACCAAATGCATGAACCCATAAAGAATTTTTTTTCAGTTTATTATATTTTTATGTACTTAACTTTTAAACAAGAACGCATGCTTCTTGGTAAACAAGGAAGAAAAATTCAGAATTGAATCGGATGTATTTTTATATTTTTTTTAAACATTGAGTATTTTGATATTTAACCTCGAGGAAAATTCTTTTCTGCGTCCATAAATTTTATTATCAATATTTTCTCTTCTTTATTTAGTAAAACGTCTAAAGATCGACTGTTTCTTTAAATAATTTTTACTTTTTATCCTTATTGCAATGATAGTTGTTCTCAAGCAAGTAGACTATCATTAGTAGACATGTATCTCAAAATAATCCAGAGATGTTGAATTGCTTCATGTTTGATAATAGCAGTTATGAGTGGAGATAGGGTTCGTTGGTCAGTTCATTAACCAAGCAACCACCAAGGGAAGCAAAGGGTGATGGCATTATCTGTCTGGTAAACACCATTCCCGCCGAGATATTTGTGGCTAATATTGACCATACAAATTGTCTTTTGAATATTATCATTATTCTTTCTATACTGAATCTTGATTGCGGTATTAACCCCTGCACTATCTGTATTCATGGTGTCATCCTGTTGTAAGGATCTAAATAGGCGACTGAAAATTGCGTTGTCCGATATCGATTTGAGCTTGTTAATAAAACAATGGAAGGTTTGCGAAAGAGGTATTGCAAAGGCTTATGAAGAGGCAACACAATAACCAGATTAGAAGGTTTTGTTATACTCCCTCCGACCGAAAACATGGCCATAATTTCAGATAAAGAGAGTAATATTTTTGAAGTATATAAAATTCATTTTTTCTGTTTTATAAAAAATTTTCTTTTAAAATTAAAATATAAAATTAAAACTGTAGTATAGGAAAATAAAGTTGTTTTCTAAAATTTTAGTAGATATAATTTGCTAACGATAGTTCGACCTCCTTTTGAAAGGAAACAAAATCACATCTTGGTATACAAAAACAAATAGGAAATTTCTTGACAAGAAAAAGTAGTTGCTTTCATTATTGCCTGCACTATTCAGTCTAGGGTTATTGGCTTCTCTTGGTAACATAATCTGGATTCCGTGCCCCCTCTCATCAGATAGAAACTTAACCGGGTTAGGTAGAAATGTAATATCCTTTAGGATCTGTTGGAATGCTCAATGGATAGGAGCGCTGGAGGCAAGATTCCTATGGATAAGAAAAATGGTGGACACTAAACAAAATCTGTTATTATTATTATTATTAAGAGCTTTCGACAACTAAACGCCAATATCTCGGGAAAGAAGCTATATAATCCCATGAGTCATGTAAAGAGTATTCAAATGAACGCAATATCGCTTCGTCACGGAACCGCCTTTAACTACACTTTAACCGGACGCTTGTGATGGTGAGAATTTTTTATTTTTAATATACCTAATAATTTAGGCCAGAATGACAGTATCATCCTCCGCCACTGCCTGATAAGCACGATGCCAGTATCTTAGCCATTCCTCTTTCATAACCTCAACCAGTTGACGATTTATATTCTGAATGCTTTTCACATGCGCGCAGTCGACCTTCCCGAGATGTATCTTTGAGTTGAGGTAAGGGCTTTGAGAAGCCAATGCTGTATTTGAATTTTTCCAAACCAGAATGCAGCAACTCAGACTTTGTGGCAAGTGCATTGGTCTTTGTGGCAAGATGATAGAGATACGCTTGGAATGGAATGGCTACCAATTATTAATTTTCCAAATTGCCCAGATAGGATTGGCTGCTCATGGCCATCATCATCGACTCTAGTGGACAAATACCAATGTATAAGAAACACGACTAGATCATAAGCGAAATTCATTGTTGGGAAAGTGCACTCCTCTATGTTGTTATCCTACCTTATGCGTATCTAAGCTCGACCATCTAAGCACATTGTTCATATCTCCTCATTCTAGCGTTAAATTGGCTAGCAAAATTTTTCCTTGCATCAGGCGTTTTGAGTTCGCAGTAATAAGCTTTAGCTTTATAACCGCTCCCGCTTACCGTCATGGTGCTAACAAGTAGGCTCTATCATTTGATGAAGGCCCTTCTGTGTCACATTACATTTGACGAACCATCCTGACTTTAAGAAATGTCGGCCTCTGTTGGTCAGATTGTATGCTCTGCCACCGCCATGGCATCATTTTCCCGCTGCTGTAGTTTTTTTCCACTTTCGGATAAAATGACCTAATAATAATTTGGACAGGTAATCTTTACTGCAGCACGTACGCTTAGGCGCTGATGTGACAACTTATATCGCTACACCTTATTGGAAGGTGCTGAGCAGCTTGGTCGGCTCCATATTGTGTTGTTACAACAAATAACAGCTTCCATAATCAGTGTGGGCGTTTTATTAGCGCTCTCAGTACGTGGTTCTTATGTAAAATATGGAATGACGCATTTTAGTGTATACGAAGTGGGTCCATAAAGTTCGTGAGCAAGCGCTCTGTGTGTGGGGGGTGAGGGACACAGTTGTTGTGTCGGGGCAAGCACACGTTCATGTAGTTTCCACACAATTAAGTAAAGCGCGCTGCGACACCAGGTGACCACGCGGGATCATCACATCCAAAATGGCGCAGCCCGGGAGGTCTGAAGGGCAAACTCCAAGGAAATCCACGCGGAGTTAGTCGAAATGTAGGCGACAGTGCCCCAGCATATGATAGTTGTCAGTTTAACATAGGAGAGGTTTGTTGCATTGCGGCGCAGACGCCGTAAATGTGGCTAAGCAAGTGTTGAAGATGACTCACGAAGTGGCCGACCATCTCTTAGTAAAGATCTGGTGGCCATCAAGAAGAAACTACGCGGGAAGCTGACCAAGGGCAATCGCTTTCTTCATTCAGCGCAGGAGACCGTCACACGTGCAGATGCTTGGGGATATGAAATTCTGTACCTTACTCACAGACGTGACACAGTGACTTCTTCCTCTTCCCTCATATGAAGAAACCACTGCGTGGTAAGCGTTTTCAGGAAGACAACGAAGTGGTTTCTGAGGTGGAACACTTTACAATGATCAGAACATGGACTTCTACAAGAACGGTCTATGTCAGGTCATCCATCGTTGGGAGAAGTGTGTGACATTGTGTGATGATTTTGTTGAAAAGGTTTAACTCCGTCACCAAGTTCCATGGCTCCATCTCCCTTCTGTCACAGTGATTGTACGAACTTTTTGAACGCCCTTCGTTTCTTTTCAAATGATACTTCAATGTTTATTGTTGCTTAACTACTTATAATTTAATTTTATTAAAACTGAAACCTTAAACCATGTTTCTAGAAATAGTATCACTACAGTTGCCTTTCGTGTAGCAATTAAAACTATCCTGAATTAAAAAAAAAAAACCAATGAAACCATGGGTTATTTATTTCCACGTTCAGACATTGTAGATTACTTAAGGGAGATGAAAAGTGGAATATTAGTACATGTGAAGAACTTTAACGCTTAAGAGACAAACTAATTACTGACAAACGAGTTTTAGATTAATGATATGCATTACCGGTAATCGCCGATAATAAATTATTCTGTGAGATCTGCCGTTTCATGCCCAGAAAGTTCAATTACTATCTAGATAAAAAGTTTGTCGTTAAAATTCTGATATTTATCCTATTTTTCAAAGAATCCGTAATTACTTCCATGTTTCAATTTTGTCATAGCTTCCTTCTTCATTTTTAATTTACTTCCAGAGGCGGAGTCTTTATATCCCATTATTTTTAAATGATGACTTAGCTCAAGTCTTTGAAGTTTTACACCGAAATAAATGTCCGTTTAACCACGAAGAATTAAGAATGGCATTGTATTCCAATTTCTACTTATAATGTTTATCAATTAATTCTTTGAGATTGGAGTCATGCTTTGTTTTACTTCTTTCTGAAATGCTGCTAATATAACACCGTAAAAGAAAAGAAACCACTATTCCACGTAAACTTATTTGTCCATAATTTTGGCTGTCTTATGTTTTATGCTTCCATTGCTGAAAATACAAACAAATATTGGCTAGTAGCTCCTGTAAAATGTCAACAGCACTTGTAAGATTCAGAATTATGGGTAGGGTTTTTAAATGAGCACTGATTAAAAATTGAGTGAAAAGTAGTTAATCATGTAAAAGGAAAACAAAAGGGCTTTCTGAAAACCTCGTTATTGTAAGATCATTTAATTAAAGTCTGTTTTGTGTCCCTCAATGATCCCACCCTCGTGGGTATTGTTGTCTCACTGAATAGCAGTATATCAAACCCATTGTTTGCTGCTGAAAGCAAATGGAGACGGTCATTAGCTCCCAGATACAAACGGCCTTCGACCTTCCTACTACCAATCATATTATAGATAATGGCAGCAAAATTAAAGCAAAATGAAAAGCAGTCTTTGTTTGTCTAGAGGATAATGAAACATTCGTCCGTGCGTGGCTATTTTGGCTACAATGTCTGCTAAATATTGTAAAATAAGCAATCTAATTTAATGAAATAGCGTTCAGATTTTTCTTTTCATTTTATTTCCCATTTACCAACCTCATTAGAAAAGCATGATTAAGTTTACGAAAAGAAGACGTCTTAGGGTTAATTATTTCAGTAATCAGTTACTGTTTTCTTTGTCTTCGTCTTCACGCAAAGAGTTTGTTGGCTTGCTATTTCACTACATAAGGCACATGAAAATCTAATTTCTCGAAAATTATTCACACCTTACCAAAACTTCGAAAGTTTCGTTTATGGCGAGCACTTAACCACGCAGAAGAATGCAGCCATTGAAAAAAATCATAGCATTTTTTAAATAGATCAGTTGATCCATTTTGGAAACTCGAATTTAAAAGGTTCGCATAAAACATATTCTTGTTACAAGCACATGTCGGTGTGCCTTCAAACCTAACTTTGCCTGAGCGACGTGCGCATTCACCGTGTTTTAGGAAAAAAATGCGAAACTTCGAACTTTACCTGAAAAATCTTTGATAATCCTGCGTATACCCCACAAAGGCTAGCAATCTCAGAAACTATTAGTTTCATTTCAAGATATCCTACAAATTTCGGTTGCACACGTAACGAATAATGCAAGCCGACGGAACGATTCTGCAACAACCTTTACTGTTTAAGTTTGACTAAAGCTTTTATTGATAGGTTAGGTTAAAAATTTAATGTTTCTATAGAAAGAGTAATTGAAATAAGTATGAATAAATAAATACGCAAAATAGTTCATTCTCATGTGAATTTTTGACTTTGTCTATCTAACTCACCTTTGACATATATCTAAAGTCCGGTCGACTTTAACCCCGACCTCGTAATGTGTGATTGGTCGGGAGTTCTTCGGTTCTGACGTCACCTGCAAAATCCGCGTTCTTGTTGCATCATTATGTAGTTCTTCAGTAAACTATGAGAAAGTAATTGTATTGTGTTTTCAGACAAACGAATTGCTGTTACAATGAAATCAATGGCGTATTTCATTCACGAAAATGCTTTTAATTACATTTATTTCATTAAATTAATTTTGCACGTGCGCACTGGATTCATTCACACTTCCTGCGAGCACCTGTTTGCTGCTTCCTGCGAGCACTTCATATGTTTTGATTATTTTAGTTTTTTCTAGTTTTTTTTAATTTATAAATTTATGGTTTAATATTAAAATAATACAAAATAACTCCCGTGCCGATATATCAAGATAGACATCGATATATCGGGGAGGGTTCAAATTTTTTGTATCACGGCGCGTTGTTAACTACCCCAACAAATCACGTGATTACAGCGACAAATCACAGACCAAAAAACGCGGTCGGGGTTTAAGTCGAGCGGACTTTAGGTTTGCGCCTATAGATGAACAAACTCCGGAGAGAAACTTTGACTTTGACCAAGAGTTTATGTCATACGTATTGTGTACAGAGTTCTGACGTGACATCAACGATATGAAGCAAAATCTTCCATCTCACGGGTGATGTAGTAATTTACACCGTGAAGCAAAACCATGAGTTCATTGACGTTACCAAGATGGACGTTCCGCTATTGGAAATTGCATTCGGAATTTTTGTTTTTTCACACATTTAGGGTTCGAATTAAAAAAAATTTAAATGTGATAAGATGTTATTAAATAGGCGAATCTTTCAATTTAAATAAAGTTGTATTGATCGTAGAGTTGCCCTTTAAGGCGAGCAGAATAATATAGGGTCGTTTTGCACCTGACAATTTATATAAAACTTAAGTTTTGAGGGAAAATTTATACTTACGAGACCATGTCTTAAAGTTAGAAATCTATATGTTAAATTGTATAAATCATTTTTTTATATCTTCTATACAAACATTAATTGAAATTTCCCTAATGTATTATTTAACGGATAATGAAAGCTTCCTTATCTTACTGCAAAAGGTGATTCCACAATTCCAATTAATATTGTATGTGCCTTGAGATAGAAATTTTTATTTTCTGGTTCTTTTTTTTCTAACCTGTTCAGTCTAATGTATTTGTTCTCATTGGATGTGCTGCAGCAATTTTTCGCCATTCCCTAATAAATCAAAAGTCAGATGAAAAACTGAAATCCTTTCATGTCCAGAAATTACGATAGTCTTTCAATTAGGGCTTCCAATACTCGCCAGAGTGCTCTATTATCATAGATACCATTTAGCGGTATCTATTCGTAATGTGCAAATTATCCTGGAGTATTACTCAGAAGTAAATGCAAATTAATTTAAAGTGTTTATTTATTCTAATTTAACATCCTCTCTGTGCTTCTCAAAATATTATTTAGCAAACATGGTTACGTGAACGAGAAACCTTAATCCTTTGCTATTGTAATCGACTGTATGCAGCTGCAGTAGCGAGAGTTCTACTACATAAACCAATATTGAACGGTCAAATGGCCATTAGTTTACAATAGCAACTAATGAACTTCTTCCTCAGAACCTAAACTATAATGCGTTTTCTTTGAAGAGAAATAACGGAATTCCGATGACAAAGCTGCTAAGCTTTATATGTATTACAGAAAGAGGAAAAGAAATACAAATATATATTTGTTTTCTTTGCTTCCATGGATAGTTATCATTTCATATTAAGCATTCAAAAAATATTTCAGAATTAAACTTCGTTAGTCATTAATCCAAATACTGTATGCTTAATTGATTTATGAGCCTTTTCTCTTACGACTCTAATGTAATGGTGAAGACCCAGTTTTGTGTTACTATATTGATGAAATATTTTAATCTATAAAAGAGGGCTTCTCTAGTCATACACGCGACTTGTGACAGTTATTGACATGTATCAACCTTAGCAATTATAAAGATACTTTGATATTTAGTATCTTGATAATGGCTAGGACGAAACATGTCGATAACATGTCAACGCCTCGTGTATTACTAGACAAGCCCACTTAATATATAATTTTAAGTTTTAGTCCATTATCTTAATTAGAAATTCTGTCTACATCTTAAACGAATGTGAGCTAAGCAAGCCTAGGTATCGCTTTAATCGATGACAGGTTTCCGATAGGACTGTTTCCCTCGTTGCTAGGTTTTGAAAGCTTTCAGTTAAGACGTTTGAAATTTGTATAATAACATATTCGAAATTTATTTATTTAAGACAGACCGCGTGAAAACGTAAAAAATTCAAAATTTTTCAATGAACTACGTTGTCACTAATAGCATAATAATCTAAATAGATCGTGAAAACAATAACTCACATTAGAGAAAGGCACTGTTCTTTCTAATCTCCCCATTTGCCCCACGAATATTGAGACGTAACTAGATTTCGCGAAATATACGAGACAGCTTCTCATCTGCCTAAGAATTGTTGGTCGTAGCCGGGGCATGCGCAAACTCAACACTCAATTACTTCCGCTTATGGCTATTAAACCATCCGGGCTTCTGGTGCAGCTGCCTCGGCGCGGCCGCCTTTCATCCGTTCCCCTCCGGTGCTCGCCAGCCATTTTTCATGAACTCCAAACTACGTTCCAAGGAGTTCACGAAGCGCAAGTGGGCGGAGGAGGTAAGGGAGGGGGAGGAGGGGGTGCAAGGTTCATTAACACCTCCACAGCAGCTTCGTTCGTCTTAACTGTGCGGTGGGACTATTAGAAGAGTCGGCTAAAGAGAGAAAGAGAGAGAAATGGAAAAAAAAAATATAAGGAAAAAAAAATCGCCCAAAAGCTGTGATATTTATGATGAGACGAGAACAAAATACACCTGATGGAGATTGAAGATTAAACAAATCCAATTAAAAGGAATTTCTGCTTTCTCTTAAACTTTAATAAAGAGAATTTCTGTTTCACATCTGTCCCGAGCGATATTTATATATATGTTGGGCAATAGTTACTTTTGTTTTGTTTCTTATCATTACTCTATAGAATTATAAGCTTCATAATGATTTTTCAATTGAAAAATGGAAGGAAAAATTCTGCGACCCGAATTCGAACCAGGAACCTCGACTATCATGGCCGATGCCTCTACCAATTGGGCTATCGCAGACACCACGGACAGCCAAGCTGTCTCAAGGTGTCTTAAAGACAACGAAGTTGTCACGGTTGAAAGCCTAATGGGAGACGGGAACCTGGCCCGCAGATCGAGAATTTCTCCACTCCAAACCATCAGAAAGTTGATGAACTCACAAGTAAATAATAATAATTATTAACTGGAGAAGCGTCTCCAAGCATAGGTAATGATTTTTCCTAACCTAACCTCTAGTTAATATTTCCTTCCATTTTTCCTTTCTAGTTCAGTCCACTTGTACACAAGAAAAATTCAAAGTACATAATTGATGTAGTCTTTTATTAATGATTTCCGAGATATAGCTATTCAGTACTAATGGTTAAGTATTTAATAATTGAAAGTAAATAATTTTAATGCAGCTTTACCTAATCGCTGGATTGGTCGCGGTGGAACAGTTAGTTGGCCACCAAGATTACCCGATCTAACTCCCTTAGATTTCTACTTGTGTGTTGGTTAAAGTGTGAGTTTTATAAAAGTATTGTTGCCACGTGATTTGACAGACCGCCAATCTCGTGACGATGGTACGCGTCGTCCACCATGTTGTTTTTTCTCCACGCTGATTGAATGAGGCGTCAGAAGAAAGCGATAAAAGAAAGTGAAACAGGAAGAGCGGCTTTTTCCGGTGAAATGAGAGAAGGGCGGAGTGAGCAAGAAAGGCGACCATGACAAAAGAAACGGTTTTGTGAAAGAGGAAAGTCAACGGACTCTGAAGTGATATCAAGGTTGCTCTACGAGAAGGTAAATGTCTTGAGCTGTTCTCCGTCGATAACTGAGGACGAAAACGCATTAGCTGAGTCTGGAGTGACAACAGCGTCTTTACAGATAAGTGATAGCTGTGGTAGTGCGCCGTTCCCGAACCTAGACAACGAACGTTGTAAGAATGAAGATGTGCCTTCGTTGTTCAAGTCTTTATCTATAGAGTTAAAATTAAGTGAACGTATCTAAGTCCCTTTTTGTGAAAGCCCGTTCACTGTAATCCTAATGGCCAGTAGCCCATTATCTGTTTGCCAGGCGGAATTCCATAGTTCGTGATTTCGTTGAAAGTTAGTCGTGACATGTAAGTATACGTTCAATTCGACGCAATAGTAGGAACGTATACTTATCTGTCACGACTAACTTTCAACGAATTCACGAACTGTAGAATTCCGCCTGGTAAATAGATAATGGCTACAATGAGTAAACTGTAGAATTCCGCCATTAGGATTACAGGCGCATTTGCAAGACAGTATCGGGTTCACGTTCACAATAGAACATTGATAAGCAGAAAGGACTGAAAATGCATGCCTGGTGTGAGCGTTTGTTATTCGAATTTATTATATTTGAATTCTATGCTAATGTATAGACCCTAATTTCACCCTTCAAAATGCATGAAGTAAATGTATGATTGGTATTAGCATCGGTTTTTCGAACTTATTGTTGTGCTTGTGCTAATGTTTAGAGTGTAATTTGCTGCTACAAAGGGAAATGACCATAAACGCATGCTTGGGTGTAGTATCAGTCCTGTAACTTTTTATATTCGTGCTAAGAATAACGATGCATATCCGCTGTTAACTAAATGCGTCTAATTGTATTATTGAGCGTTCCAATGAGAATAACGGTGCCTATCCGCGTTAACGTCGTGCTGATCTTATTTCGTTCAACACAAGGTTGTGTGTGTTTATTCTATGGACATACTGAAAACAGCAAACATATCCCGTGAATCATTTCAACGGGAAATGATATCACTGGCACAAGCTTACTTCCGTTTTAGCCGTTTGCCCACGTTAACATATCGTAGTTTATGTGTTGGTAGTCTGCTCATTTTTCATAATGGATAGCAGCTATTTTGAATTACTATCGCCTGTAGCAAAGCAATGCTATTTGAATGAAACGAATATCGCGATCCCCTAACAAAACGAGCGAGCGCCTTTTCAAGTACGATATTTCAGCGTGGCCACTCAGAATGTTTTTATACTGCAAACGCTTACGCTTTCGTCTAGTTTGAAATCTTCGAAAGCGCTGCGCTTTTTTATGAAGATTATCTTCATCTTGAAAACTTACTGTGCTCCATGAACTATGTGGAAAAGCAGTGCTTAGGTATAAATAACAAATCATTCTTATTACTTCTTTATTTCAGCCTTCGCAGTATTAAAATACTGAATTGACTGTTGGCATTCATACAGTACAAACATAAACATCCAACGGAGAATCTCGAGATCACTGAATCTGCGCCCCAACGCTCTCGACCATCGAGCCCGGCAGAGAAAATAATTCTTATAAATTTTATATCAAAAAAGTAACGTTTAATAATTCTTATTAAATAGCTTTCAAGAATAATGTATCAAAAGCTTAAATTTGAGACTATAATATCCACAGTTTTATCAAAACTTATTATAAATTGTGGGTGCATTTCGGTGAAAATCTTGAAAGTTTGGCAAAAAGTCTGCACGTATGTGTTTATTGGAAATTTTATTGCCAAAATATGGCATGTAATATATCAAACGACTTGGAATAAGGTGTCAAGAATGAATATAACGTAAAATTAATGATAGTTCTAATTGGTTTCAAGGAACCTGGTTTTGTGAAACCATTTTACTATAGTGGAACCACCGACTGAGAATCGATTGCTATTCGTTCTCCCAACAACATTTTTCCCGGCTGAATGACGAGGCTCATTTTTAAGAAAACTGTACATTTTTAGCGTAGATAATTTATTTGTCCGTCTTATCATGGAGCATTGGAATGTAACACAGCTAGTTCCACGTATTTTACAACGCGAACATTATTTTATATTTGCCTAGTTTTAAACTACTCGCAAACGTTTGCCCATTGAAACAAACGTGCTTTTCACCTTCCGGTTTAAAACGGGAAATTTGCTTGGTCCCAGTGACCTGCAGGGTGTCCATATACAGGGTGATCCAAAAGTCAGGAAAACTTTAAAACTCAATAATTCGCACACGAATGCAGATAAAGAGATTCTATTTGCACAGAAACGATTGAAATGAAGTCGGGTTTTTTTCCCAGGAATAAAAATTAATGCTAGAATTATTCAGTTTTTGACTATCAGATGGCGTTGTCAGGAATAAAAAGAGCAGCACTCGCTACAAACATTATTTCGGTTGGTTTGGTTTGGTTTGTTTGGTATTAACGTCCTTTTCAACTGCTATGGCCATTTCAGGACGGCGTTATAGGGGCCGCAAATTTTGCCTCGCAAGGATTCTTTAACGTGCAGCCGGCAAACGACTACACGGGACCAACGGCTTTACTTCCCTTCCGAAGGAAGTGCGTGATCTCAGGATTTCCCCCTGAAAAATCCTCGTCGTCCTCGGCCAGGATCGAACCCACGTACTCGGGCATCAGAGGCGATCACGCAAACCACTGAGCCACCGAGGCCGATCATTATTTCGGAAGTAGAGAGTGAGAGTACAGTCTCACCGATAGTTAATCCGGCATCTTACGTCTGAAAAGGCGCATTCTCCATCGCGCACGATCTGCACGATATGCACACTGTGGGCGTATTGGCTGTTCCGCATCGCTTTGTGTGTTTCGTGCACGCTGTTCTTCATTGCCAGTGCGTTTAGTTATCGTGCGTTTGGTGCGTTTCGTGCGCACACGAAACACACTAACCAGAGGCTGGGGTTGCTCAGTGTATTGAAGATGGCGGAGGAGCAATGAGGAAACCGAAACACAACAGTCAAAATTGAAACAGTGAATGTAGACGGAGAAACTGCAGAGAAGCTTACTTCAGATTATTCGATTTCCTCCATAACACTTTCAAGCAAATCATCGTCACTGCTACTTTCGTCGACAGCATTTATAATATGCTTATTTACAACCGTTTGCATGGTATTAAGCATTGACATGGTTCGAAACTTTTCTATCACGGTTCGCCATTTGCAAAAATCGCGGGTTTATGGTTAACGCTCTGTTCTTCTTGGGGCTGCCTAAACTCCATGAATTGCACTACACGATTCGCACTGATCACGTGACTCACTCTCACGATTGTGCATTAGTGCGCGATGGAGAATGCGCCTAAAATGGACATAAACTGATGTCTGTAACTTGACAACGCCATCTGTTGGTCAAAAACCGAACAATTCTTACATTAATTTTTTAGCAATTATGTTTGACACGCTGATGAAGAGGACAGGGTCTTCGAAAGGTACATCCGTGACTCCAGATTAAAAATCTCATTTGTGGAATTGTGTTTTTTTTTTCCTTCTTATTTTGTTTGTTACTAGGAACTTTGACTTTTATTTATTAGGTTCCTTTTGAACTTTACTGCTATTATGTACCACCGTACTGTCAATAAATTTAGTTAATTTCTTTACAATTTTGTCCACACTCTGTCAAATCTTCCACTGCCAATACAAAATATTTACACGTGACATCAGTCAATGCACGAGATGAGCAAATAGCATGTATAATAGATGCCGTGGATCCAATAAGTGAATACGAAAATGCCTTCAGGCGCGCAATTCGCAAGAATTGAAAATGCGTAGAGGTACGTGGCGGAATATTTGAAAGATAAAGTTAGATAAAGTTATTAGAATGTTAGTGCAATAAAATAAAAACCATACTAAAAAACTTCAAATTCAATTCCTAATTTTAATTTCATATATCTGTATCTCAGAAACCATTGAAAAAAAACTACATGTTTATATTGGGTGGGGCAGAAACAATTAAACGATTAATAACTTGAAAATGAACACTTTAATTGAAAACTAAATAATAATTAGATAAACAATTGTAAAAACATGGAAAGTCACTTTTTTCAAGTTTTGAAAATCGTATTTTTTCAAGTCACTTTTTGAAGACAACGTTGTCTGATGTTGTCCAGAACTTTTTTTCGCACATTCGAGGGCGACCAGGAGGCTTCTTGTTGTTCCAGGTGTCGAAACTTTTTTATTCCACCCAATGTCAAAATATCGTCGAAAAATTCGCTGCATTACAATAGTGGAATCGTTGTTTTTGAAGAACGCTTCCAGAGCAAAACCTCGATGCTCTTCCGACCAACGCTGCATGATGACTAAACTGCTTTACTTAGCGATGTGTGTTCACCGCCCCACCTACAAAGATGTCGGCGTGGCCCCAAATCCTCTAATAGTTTCTGCCCCACAGTATAAACTCTTTATGACTTACGGTAATTCATTCTATACCCATACGAAATATTGACCTTTTCTCCCGGAGCACCCTTATAGCCTTCTCAAGAAGGTCTTATTGTCATTCAGAACATAGGATATCTCTTAATCTCTTAAAATGTATACATACTTTTACAATTAAACTTTCTATGACATGCAAATGTAAATTGTTTGATGATGAAGAGGATTTAAATTTTCACTAGCAAAGATTTATCATCTCCTCATCTTCTCGTAATGTAAAGACCTATATTGATAAAAATCTGCCGAACAGATAGATTGATCAAAGAAGTTGCATTGAATATTCATCAGACTCGCGCCAATGGAATTTTCACTTGCGGACATCTAAAGGATACTGTGTATCCCGAAAAATAAATTGCAACAGTTAACGAGTTAAAAGCAGACATTGAAAGAGAAAGCGCTCAAATATTGAATGCACTTATTTATGATGTTTGAAATTCTCTTGAGCTAGATTGTCATTCTTGGCTAGACCAGAATGGCATTAGCTCAAAATGACACACGCTTGATTTTGAATTATAAAGCGTGGTTGTATCATAAATATATTCGTGTTAATAAATTATGAAATGGAGAGTTCTCTATACTTCTATTTTTGATGAAGTTGATGAAGTCCTTGCGTACAAAGCGGGAAACAAAACACACAGAATGCCGACCTACTGGCAGGAATAAAAGACAAAACCGGTTGGAATTCTGTTTTCTTTCCCGCAAATATTCGAGACGGAGATTATATGCGTGTACTAGAATCTTTCTTTACACTGAACTTTATTCAAGAGAATCTGCTCTTATATTCAAGAATTTACTGCAGTTGATTATACACGTTGCACTTCACTGTAAATGTAAATTGTAATTTGTTAAAATCGTCTAATAATTATAATTATTCACGAAAGGCCTTTACTGTGTTTGTAACAGCATCTCTTTCAGGCAATTTACAAAGATTTAACTTAAAGGGAAGTACAGGGTGTTGCAGGAAACTACAGGGCAGTATAACGGGAAGCCTACCCGCTCGCAGGGGCCTGCTGGGACGATTGGCAGAATGGAAGGAGATGAAGGTGGCCTGCAGCAGCCAGCAGTTTCCACAGTCGGGGAGGCGGGGTGAACGTAAAAACTGTCATGTTTTTGATAAAAATACCCAATTATCATTTGATGTCGAGCCGGCTCCTGCAATCAAGCAGGTAGGCTTCCCGTAATACTGCCTTGTAGTTATCTGCAACACCCTGTACACGAAAGTGCACGAGAGAACTCTTTCTTTGCGGGCAGACATACCTTGGAAGCCATGGCGTTATGCGGCGGCGGTAAGGCTCTGGAAGTGAAAAATTGAAAAAATATGGCGGTAAGAGGGGAAGCAAAATCGTTAACGCGATCGCCAAAGAATTGCAGTTAGAGCGCTGTTATTAAGCACAAAACCTTACTTTTGCTGCACAATTATTCGTCTCGAAATAATTTATAAAATTAGATAAGTATCCATGAATACTATTTTTATTTAAAATTACAAAGAACAGCGATACAAATCCCCTTACCAACGTAAAGTATCACTCGACAGCCTTGCCCTCGTTTCACATGATGCCAGCCCCGGAAAACTTACAAAGGTTACCGAATTAATTAATAAAATAATAAATTACGGAAATGGTTATTAATTATTAAACATTGTTTTTACTGGAAGGCAATTAGCTAATTTTAATAATCTATTTTTTAAAACAAAGTTTATTTAGAAACTTGAGAATCCGTTCAATTGTTGTCTGCTGCTATTTTCATTGCTTTCTTCTTTCTCGTACTTATTGCTTAGAGGAAGAAACAAGTTCTGACAAGCGCATTAATGCGCACATACACCGCTTTAACTATGGCTTTAAAAATGCAGTGTTTGTATGGTTATATTGATCAATTTTTTTTTCGTTTTCGCGGTTTATTTTTTAAGAAACAAAATTCAGTGATTTTTTTTATCTTGCAAGCACCATTAGTAGCTTTAGATGAGTAGCATATTTTAATTTGGTGTGAATCAAAGGAGTTGTGACACCTGTTGCTCCACCGTAAAGCCGCAAAAAGCTTCAATCAGTAGTGTGTAAGACCACCCCGAACTGCTATCACTGCCTCCACCCTACATGGCATGCTGTCCACAAGTTTACAGTATGTGTCCACAGGTATTGACCTCCACTCCTCGAGGAGTGTCGTGGGCAGTTCCTGGACAGATTTAGGGCGAACCATCCTGGATCTCACACGTCGTTCCAATTCGTCCCAAAGATGGTTGATGGGGTTGAGATCAGGACTCTGGGCGGGCCAATCCAGTTCTTCAACCCGCATCTCGTCGAACCAGTCAGATATGGATCTTGCTTTGTGGCATGGCGCATTGTCGTGCGGGAAGAGGAACGGTCCGTCACCGAACTGTTCCCACAGCGCTGGAAGTGCCCCGTTATCCAGAATGGTCCTGTAGCCATCAGCATTGAGGTTTCCGTCCACCTTGATGAGCGGGCCCAGTCCAGTCCAGGAGAAACACCCTTGAGAGTAATACTTTGATAAATATGACAGAGATAAATTGGGAATCGTTGTAATATTTTTTGTAAAAAAAGTCTATATCAGATGTAATGATTTAATATTTTTACGGTTACTAGGTTACTATATTTTTCTGTATTGAAATACATTTTTATCGTCTGAAATTTAAAAAAAAGAATTTTCTTCCTAAATTGAATACATGTATTTTTTCCTTTCAGAAAAACAAAACCGAACTCGTAATAAAAAAAAAGAAATGACGCTTTTAAAATGTAGTTTAATTTCGACATTTGCGAATTTTTTATGTAAACCCATTCGAGTTTGTTTTAGTTACTGCTGCTGTCTGGCTTCCAACATTGTCATCTGTTGACGTTTAAAAAGTTTTAATTTTGTTAAAGTAAACATAAGCATAAAGATGTAATTCTTTTAGAAATGGAAAGCATTATCAAACGCGCTCTTAATTGGTGACTTTGAACCTATGCTCTCATTTCCTTTTATATATACAGTTGCTTTTATTTACATTTAAGGACGTATTACGTTTTAATGTTTTCATTTCAAGAACATCAAAGGAAAAATAAAATTCAAAGAAAAGTTTTTATTTCAGAAGGGAGAAACTGCTGTTTTCATGGAATTGTAATGCAATAGGCAAAGTAAACTAAAGTTTTGATGTTTTTCTTGTTTCTAATTTTTATTCAAAAATTTAAATATAAGCTGATTGTTTTTATTGTCTGATATCTTTCGCGTATATTTAATGGAAATATGCTCCTTTCATTCACTGCTTTTAGGTTCAATTTATAATTGCACAAGATAAATCCTGAATTCACCAATCAGTATGAGAAAAATGTCCGAACTTTCATTTGGATCCATAATTTCACGGTTGTTGTGAATATCCTTAAACTTTAGCTTGCTTTCGCTGCTTTTCATGCATCCAGATAAATTTTACTGTATTCGCCCTCAAGAGTCATTGCACTTGAAACGTCAAGAAGGAGTTCGCGTCTCTAATAGTCCCTTTTGAAATGAGTTCATTAGAAACTTGGATTCTTTTAAAAAGATTAAATTTAAAACTAATTAGATTTTAACAAGTCCTTGAAATTAATGGAATAGTATAAATCTCAATATAATACCAATTAAATTATCCAATATTACATTGCGTCTGGAGAAACTGCGTTCGCATTTCACGCTCAGTTCTTGGATGGATGGCGCGCGGTGAGATGCCGGAAATTACATCGACCAATCACAGAGCCCATAGAATGGTCACTCTTAAATGCGAATACAGTATAATCATGTAAAATATTTTTATTTACATTGACTTAATTGAGTGACCATTCTATTAAAGGCATCACCCATAGTAATTTGAACACATGCGTATGCAAATCACAGTAACAAAACAGCAACTTAGATGGCATAAAAGGCATAGAATGTAATGATCACTATATAGGACAAACAAAAAGAAGTGTGATAAAAAGAGTCGATGAACACAAATGTCAAATAAAAAAATGTAATGAAAATAACCAATTATTTTTACATAGAAAAATCAAAAATCACAACATTGACTGGGATAATATAAAAATTCTTGGAACAGAAGAACATTGGCAAAAAAGACTATAGCTGCCGCCACGTAAGTTGAACGATCTTTTTGACATGCGCAGTAAGTCTTCTCATCAATTTGCTTTGTCTGGGTTTTACCCATGATGCACTTGTTCTACTATAGTAAAAGCGGAGATATCTTTGAAACGTGGAAAGCCAATTAAAAGTCATAATATAAAACAAATTGCCTTCGAATCGACTATTCTGCGTCATTTTTTAATTTATTAATTTCATTTATGTATTTAAAAAAAAAACGAAAATGGAAACTAAATATAAATACGAAAACAATGTTTCGAAAACGAGAGCGGATGCTTTCATGGAATAACTAAGCGATTTACTTCCCGTTAACGTCTATTGGCTGGCGTCAGAAATGACGTCATCCTGTCGTTCAACTTACGTGGCGGCTGCTATAATTAAAGAAAGTTATCACATAAACAAATCAAAACACTGTCTAGCCCAGCAATCCTATATATATGATAAAAAAAACGGGAAATATTATAATTATGACTTATATAATGATGTCCTTTTATTTCTTTTCCTTTTACTGTATTAATTTATATTATTATTATTATTAATATTATTATTATTTTTTCCTAAATATTCACAACTTTGGATATATTGATGCCTCTTATTTTATAAAAATATCCTTAATCAATTATCTATATTAATAAATAACAATGTACAATGTTTTGACTATATTATGATTGTAAAAATTTAAATATTTCAATTTACACATGAAAAAATCAGATGATGTAACAATGCTTCTTGACAATACTATAACTGTTTAAATTTATATTCTTTAACTTTTACTGATGAAAAAATCAGTTAATACTTTCAAAATGTTTTATACCTGATGCAGGTCTTTGAATAAAATGACCGAAAGGCCTCGTTTGTTTTCACGTGATGTCTTATTTCTCTTTCTTAACCTTGACACATCACTTATAATATTCTTTTACTGTTTGCACAACTGTTTGGTATTACGGTCCACTATGCTGATGCCAGTGCAAAAATTTGGCATAAACAGCACGAATTCGTTCGCTCATCTTGATAGAAGGGGAATGTTGGAATAAAGGTCGGGGAAATTTTCTCATATGCTACATTTTATTCTTTTTAACATTTAGGGCGCATTTTGATAGCACAGGCCATCCCAACATTCATGTATATAAGGCTAGTTTAGATAGAACACCTATCTAAGTCACCTATTCTGAACCCGATAGTGCATTTGTCGATGAAGTGGAAAGATCCGTTCGAAATTTACAAACCCCGCCATCTAATTTGGACCAATTAGGGGTTGTTATTATGGCAACATTCGTCACTATTCCTACAGAATGCTAAAAATAAGGTGTAGAATATCTGGCTAGAAGAATTACAGCTGTGATCAGAGCTAAAGCTGGACGTATTGGTGTATGATGTCTCTAATAAGTTTCCCTCAGTGTGTTTAAAAGAATATTTAATTAAAATATGACATTAAATAGATTCGGGTGTATTTTTTGGACTTAGCAAAAAGCAGTGAAATTCACAAAGTAAGTCTAGAAGTGTGGCGATTTCGATAAGTATAACATTGCTTATTCTTTCCAAAGAAACGAAAATGGGGAAAGGTAGGGACCAGAAGCAGTTTAGCAAGCGTACACTTCATCCCACCTCTTTGAAATTATTCCCAAAACGAGAATGATTAATATACGTTATTAAAATTATATACATTACATTTGCCTTCGTAATTCAGATAGCAAAGGTCAATACCGGTAATTAATAATGAGACTAAAGTTTATAAAATATAAACAAAACTTTTAAGCAGCGTAACTCGTGATTACATATAATTCATCTCTCTTAAAGTTCATTTAATTTTTTTCACGAAGACCTCAAAATATGTTTTAAGGCAATTTTCAAAATTACATGTTAAACAGGGCTCGTTGAATAAATAAAAATTAAGTAACAGTTTTTAAATAAACAGACAAAATGTTTATGCAAGTGCAATAAACCCGACTGGGCATGAAAACTTTACGAGTCGCTCTACATTGTAATTTTCCCTGCAGATATCTATCCAGTTGTCCATAGTAAATTAAAAAGCTTTCGCTATTGTATGAATATATGGTCTACGTAATGACAGTTTTTGAAGATTTGTTGAATATCATCTGGATGTGACAATTGAGATTCCTCGCGAATGTAAATTATTTCTTTAATTTCAGCAATCCGACCTTCAGGGCGATTACAGTTCCTGGAATCTCTTTTTAATGACATTTAATTTAGCACTAAATATTCTAAGTCTCATTGTTCATTCATTAAAAATTTATGTCCAGCATTAAATTAAATTATAAAATTAATTCAAAAATAAGGAAAATGTGATATATTAAAGTGGAATGATGCTGTAGAAAGCAACACTCAAAAAAAAAAAAAACTTCTTAGAATTTCATAATAAATTAAACAGTTCACCAATAAGTAATCATTATTTACAATAGATGTTGGACGTCAGTAGCAAATTTCCAAAATAAAGATTGCTTTCTTTTTTCTAAAGTAATGATATGATATTTTCCATATAATAAAATGTACGGATGGAATGTATTTAAGTTCGATAAAAGTAAATTTGACCACTCGAATGCTAAAACTCGTGATGACTTCTTGTAGATCCAAACGTTGGAGGCTTTTCTAGACGAAATTCTACGCAGATGTTAACATTCTAGTCTTAGTTGAAAATGGTGGTAAAAGGACTGTTTAGTAGGTGCCAAACGTTGGAGTCTCTTCCCAGATGGTAAATAATCTCTCAAAGTCGGATGTGGTAGTAAATTATAAATTAAATTTACCTATGGAAATTAAAAACAATTTTTGATTTTTTGGAGGATATAGTTTGTCTAGTGAGTATATCGCTCACATGACAGTGTATTTGGAAATGCAAATTGGCGAGATTATTTGGGCCTAATCCAGATTCAAGGTGATACAAAATAAAGTATCCCCATTCAGTGTCATCTGCAAAGATAACTAATTGACAGAGCTCCGCCATTATATCGGGTGTTCAATTTATCTGAAGACATTGAAATATCTCGAGAACCACACATCGGATCAAAAAAAGTGTGGAATGAAAAATGTTCGTCTCGAAGGGGGACATCTAATGATACCAAACTTGACTCCCCATCCCCACCCCCTGGAGGTGGGGGAGGGAGGAGTAAAAAAACTTAAATGGGAACCCCCATTTTTTATTGCAGATTCGGATTCTCCAGAAAAAATTACCCCAATCTGACCTATGATTCGAGTCATTTCGGCCACAGATGGCGCTGTAATCGACAAAAATCAAAATGGGTAAAAAATTGTTGAAAAATGGCGATATCTCAAGAAATAGGGTGGACAATTATGGTGTCATTAAGTAGCATTTGTAAGAATATCAAAAACATTTAATTTTATTTTGCTGATCTGATATCTATTTCTTCTATATCGAATTTTAATATATCACCACACAAACAACATAAAAAACTCTGACAAAGATATGTAGGTGACATCATAATCATCATAAACATGCCAGTAGAATATATAACACAATATTTATAAGAACAGTATCTACTAAAATTTGCCCCAAACAACATGAACAATAACATAATCACATTTTAGGCTTAAACATGACGAGAAACGACAAGAAATGGTAATTCACAATTTATGAAAAACACACAAAAGGCAACAATATACCCCATTATTTTTCACAGCAACCGACATACCAAAAAATTAACACAATAAAACCAGACTTAGGAAGAATAACTAATCTAACCATACCTGAATACATCCCTGAAAAATTAAAAATACTAAAAACCAATCTAATTAACAATAAATGGCAAATAACATTAACAGATCAATTGTTATTAGACATTTTTACACATACATAATAAACTCCAACCAACAAACAAACATAAAATAATTAAATTAAAAGATAATACAAGAAAAAACATTTCAAACAGAAAAAAATTCCAGAACAAATGCCTAACATCAAAATAGAACCAATTAAAGAAAGAAAAATGGAAAATTAACAATATTGTTTATCAAATACCATGCAAACGTTGCCAACGTATTCACACAGGACAAACTAAACGACAACTATACTCGATCCAATGAAAGTTTGAATGGGCGTGTCTAATTAAATTTCCAATTTCAATTGTTAGACATTGTTAATTTTATTTTGTAACAATGCTTAAACAAATGAAAGTTGAAATTTAACTGGACACACCCCATCAAACTTTCGTCGGACAGAGTATTCAAAAAAGAATAAAAGAACATAAACGTGCATATAGAAACAAAGACAAAAACGACCACCTAGTCAACCACGGTATACAACACAATCACCAACCAGATTGGCACAACACGAAAATCAAATAATAACAGTCTTGCCAAACCCTCCACAGAAAACAATAACAAATACTACATAAATAAATAAATAATGCATTCCCTACATAACAATACCCATATCAACAATCAATTATCAACAATTAAACATCTGGATTTTTTTAATATTTAAATATCTCATTGTTTAATGTTGTGTTTACCATTTTAAATCAAACTCTTGCCTGATGATGATGTAAAGCTCGAAAACGTTTGTAAACAACAACTATCAACATCACAACTTTATTTATTTATTTCATTATTATTTATTCAATATGAATATTTTAGTGATGACTTTAACTGAATTTGAATTCTTTTTGCACACATAAACGCAATGTCTAAATAATGCACACACGCACACACACCCACGAGCACATACAAACAGGAAAAAATTGAATGACATTAATAATTAATAAAATGAAAATTAATTTATTTTTTTTAACTTTTGCCGAATTATCTTTATTGTCTTTTGTTTCATTACTGTGAAGAGAGTGGAAAGAGTTTTATTTTTTTTTTCGTCATTTATTTATTTTGAAAGTAGAAAATTAAGCCGTCATTTGCGCAGACGCAGTGGCAACACGCGGCCAGTTGTTGTTCTCTCTGTGTGTTTGGATGTTCCAGTAGAAGAGTTTTAACCACTTTCTCCCATTGGAGCATTCACAATAAAAACCATATTTTCTTCCATCTCCCCACCCGTACACCACTGACAAAATTGGATTTCTTGAAACCACTTTTAGAAAAAGCTGTTGATTTCCTTTCCATCCCTCCTCTTTTTTTTCAAATACAAAGAAAGGGAGAAAAAATTTTTTTCACATTAAATATAAAACGAACTCGTACGAAGGTGAGATAATGGGAAAATCTTGTTGAAGCCAGGAAATGAATGAATTATTTCCACAACAGCAAATCGGTTTACACTACGCTTGCATTTTTTCCTCTTCCTTTCTTTCTCTCTCTCTTTCTTTCTGTCGAACTCAAACATTTTAAAAACTTTCCAAAATTCATATAGTGTTGTAGCGAATGAGGAAATTTGGTTTGTCATTGTACTGTCACGCAAACACAAAACCCCAGTTCGGCTGACGACACTTGCTTAGCAACCGAATCGTCGTCCCTGCTGGTGTCGGGGATTAATTCTAGCGGAAGCATTAGGGATAGAGTTAGCAAAGCGGTTGCATTCTCACTGTTTACTAACACAAAAAGGGTGTTTTCCCTTTTTTTTTTTCTTAGTACTTCCCATTTCTAGTTTAAATATAAAATTCTTTTTGCTTCTTGTTATTGTATGTTTGCTCCTTCAACATTTCAAATGTACGAGTTCCTCTCTTCCATTCACCCTCCCTCGTTGTATAAAAGCAGAGCATACGATTCATGCACTATTCAAGTCCATTTTCAGTCAAATGGAAATCTGCAGTGAGGAGTGGATAAGTAATGAGTGCAGGGGGAAGTAGTAAAGAAGAATTCATAAAAGAAATTTTTCTTCCATTTGAAAGAGGATAGGCCGATGAAATTTTCTTTTACAAAACAAAGCTACTGGATCAAATAATTTCCCTTATTTCTGGTATTTATTAAGAAGGTGAAATTAATAAAGAAGGCAGCAAGACTCATAATAAAACAAAATGTAAATATGTTAATGAAATTATCTGCCAGGTCCAAGTGTTATTTTGTAAAGCAAACCATCATCTCTAAACATCTTTAAAAGTTCCCTAAACACTGATTCGTTTTGTAAATAAAGTGTTTGCACATTGTAATACGCGCAGTCATGAAAGAAAGAGAGTGAATATGTATTTCATCCACGGGCTGTGGAAACGCTGGAAATAGGCTTTAATATGAAGCTTTATAAATATATGTTACTTGCACTTTCTGCCTCAAAATGTTTGGGCCCTATTTCAGTCGCATCTTACAGCCTGCTTAGTTATACAAAAAGTCGCATAGTAGATATTGCGTGCTAAGGGCATATGCCCGCAAAAGAGGCCATTTGCCAAAAACGATTTTGCCGTTCCAAGTCGTCTTCTTTGCACGAAAGCGTCAGACATAATATTACGAACGGCACTCGTGACAATTTTGGTTCTCGATCATGCACCTCTCAGTCTCGTATTGCCAACGAGGATTATCATCTCCTTCAACCGCAGAAGCGATTTTCAAATGGATGCCGATCTAATGCCATCAGCATGACTATGCTAGCTAAAAGCAGAACAAATATTTGGACAAAGCATGGTAACTATAATGACTGTTTAAGCCTCAACATTTCAACATCTACTTACCTGAGCAACTACCTGTTATTTTAGAAATGGATTAGAGCAAGTGAAATTCTCGCAAACTATTTTTTTTGTTCAATTTGTTGCTGGCCCCTTATTTGCCTCTGAAATATTAGTTATAACATGCTCTTTACACCCCTGAAGTTTCAGGGTAATTCGCCATGTATTTTTCTAGATATTCGACAAAACGTCTAAAATCAAAGGTGTTCATATTATTTTGTCCAACCCCTGTTTTTCTACATCTTTCTAAATCAGAGCTCCGTGTTTCTCCAGGCTGTGCCTTATAGCGGCATGCATTGCAGCCGAAGAAGGTTTTAGAACGTATTAATCTGTGAACTTTACTTCGCATCTGTTAGTCATTAAAGAATTTTATAACATTCAGATTGTAATCATTTCTTTTTCTATATTACTGGTACACATGGTTAATTTCATTGCAAACGGACGCCTCTTTCATGGTGCTTTATATAAGGACATATCAATCGTAAAAATTTTCCTGCTTTTTGGTAAAAGATAAAACAAGGGAAATTTTATGATAAGCCTGGCATACTTTTAATTTTTTTTTAAGGAGAATTAAATAATTTATTAGAAATAATTTATTTAGATGCATAGGACTAGCATCTAAGAATCCTTTGTGTTTCTTAGAAAAACTAAGTAAGAGCTTCAATCATCCAAGAAACCGGCGAATAAATGATCAACACCATTATAAATTTTAAAACTGATTTAATTATCAAAACTGAATTTCAGTCAAAACAGCTGCCCAGACGCTAATTTTAATTGAGTTTTTATCATAATAAATTTTTGTGAAGAAAAAGTTCCAAATCAAATACAGAAATCTGAATGTTCCAGATCAAATAAGAAAATCTAAACGTTGTTTTCCTTTACCTGTCCGTCTTACGAATTTATTTCTGTAAAAGTCTACACGTCGCTTTATTTTATTTTTTTAATGGAGCGTTATTTTAAAGTCGACATAGAAGGGAAATCCCGGCATTTAAATAATCTTGCCTGACCCAGGCAACCCATTTTACACAAAACGGATACGCAATCTCATGAAACCACACAACCGTCTCTATAGATTTATTTCGATCGTTCCCTAAAACCAACAGATTCGGAAATCTCCGCAACCTTCCTCAGATGACTGGCTCGTCAGTAATTGTCAAAATTCTCCTGCAACGCATTATAAGTTATGACGGATGCAGCGATGAATGCCGAGCAGGTAAGAGGATCCTCCTAAGCGGCAAACGTTCGTCCGACCTTCCTCTCTTTCTCTTTCTCTCGCTCTCTCTCCAGTTGATCGAAAAGCTCCACCAATAGAAATATAATCGGACTAAGGGACACATTTATAAAATGGAATACGAATAAACGATGAGAAGTTGCAAGAGAATGAAGAGCCATTTTAAAATCTGGTTTTTAAAACGACATGATAAAAATAATGTACAATCTAGAAAATTGCTAACATATCAGCATTGGGATTCATTGTACAAGTAATTATGAATGAATGCACAGCATTTGAAGAGCAATCCTAAATGTTAATTCAAATTAATGTATTTATAATTAAAGTGACACCACCTGAAGCGGTGAGGTCCGCTGTTTACACTCGAATAACTAGATCCGTTAGAAAATTGATGACTAGTGGCTGGCATTTAAAAAGCTGTGGCAACTCTTTTAATTCGAAAAGGTTAAAATCTCTTAAAGATGATTGACAACTAACTACATTTTTAGCAAAAAACACAAGTTCAGTTAATGCCGGATGAAATGTACATACAACAAGGATGGATAACTAAGAATTGTCAGCTTGTTTCTGAACAGGCGTTTATTTTCAACACAACCAAGTTTAATTGACTGTTTCATCCCACCTTCATCTGACCTCTAGCTTGCTATAGGCTATTTAACTTATCTCTCTTTCAATATTGAATATCGTCATAATAATTCTTTGATCTTCGATGCATACGACACGCATCGAATTTTCTCTTCTAGTTTAACCAACAGAAATAGGAAGATTTTAATTTTTCAGCAAATATTAAATATGAATGAATCATATTTATAAATTAGAGAAACGCGCCCTAATAGCAGAGAAGCACGGTACTCTATTGAATAAGGCTAAAACACGATTTAAAAACACTCTGATAAATATTAATGGAAACGGGTTGTCCTCTTTCAAACAGAGTTGTTTGGTTGCTCTTCGTACATTGTAGAGTAGCAGCCTTGTCGACTGTGACAAACTGTCATCATTCTCATTGAAAATAATTTATTTCTCATAGATAAATATGCAGCGCCAAAAACACAGATCGCTAAGCATAATCGATTTTCTATGGAAATTTTTCATTATTTTTAAAAAGGTTCATTGAAAAAAATCAAAATGTGTTGGAGGTATTTGAATTTTCAGTAGAGTTATCGCTAATAGCCCATGCGTATCGCAATTATTAAGCAAATATTAGTGCTCATTAGTCGCGTAGTCGAGTTTTGAATTTTGGGAAGCATAGGACCATATGAAATTTAGAACGAGCAACGAATTTATAATTAATTTTAACTTATTCTAGAATGATATTTGATAAACTATTCATTGTGTATACAAACGCTAAAGGAGTATAATTAACAATGCCAACAGAGGAATTGGGCGGTCACTTGGAAAGCTTCAGGCATAACCGAGATTTCTGGAATAAGGTGTCTCACCTAATGTGAACCAATAACAACTTCTAAAATACAAATCTGACAGAATACTTTCAATGGTAAGTGAGGGGTTTTTACGTGTATTCTATTTTCAAAAAGAGAAACCGACGTCATTTTCGAATAAGAATTTGTGTTTGCTTCAAGAGTGATAAGGTATTAAATAGCAAGTGAAATGGAAAATAACTACATGTCGATATGAACCAAATATTTAACAAACCAACGACCAGATATTAATTATAGTCTTTCTTTAAAACTACAATGGGAGATAAAAAATATAAGCAGCTGTGAATATATGAAACACCGGACATGTATTTCGAAGGCTATACATTCAATTTCAACAGCAATATTGAGTCTCAATTACAAAATGCGACCTGAGTGCGGTCCCCTAATGACAAGGCACACATCCATTCGGTAGTTCATTTTCTCCCATACACGAGTTAGATGTCTGTTGTGATTGACTGAATGACTCCAATAATCCAGTGTCGAAATTCAAGCAGATTCGGTAATGATGGCACGTAAAAACATGGTCTTTGATAAATCTCCAAAAGAAGAAATCTCATGGGGTGAGATCGAAAGAACGTGGCGACCGCCTTAGAGAAAGTTGGCCCTGCGAACCTCCGTGGCCGAGCTATCGTCGCACACGACAGGGGAACAACAAGTTCGGTGGATAAACCTGTCACAACTCTTCCAGATCATCAAATGTAACGTTTGTTCTCATACAGCGGTCGTTAATCCAGATTCATCCAGGGACCCAATCCGTCGGCCTCTAGCCATACAGGCCCTGGATGAACGTATTGGATTACATTAAATAAATAAATAAAAGAAAAAGATGTTCGTATGTTTCTGCCTTCGCAGCATTAGCCACAAACTATTGCAACAATGATATGGGTACCTTTCTCTTCTATCACCAAATTTAAGCGGTTAAAGATATTGAAAACGACAGATTGCAACATTGTCTATTGGATTTGAACTACCTCTCTTCAAATGGAGTTTTTCAGGTCACAAAAATATATTTCTCATTCATTATACCAGAAACATTATGATAATATTTCTATTTACAGTATAACATTTATGAATAATGTTAATTGGGTTACACCGAAAAAAAGTTTCATTAAGATCGTTCAAACGGGGCGAATTCGACATTAACCCACGCCAAAAATAAATAAATAAATAAAAACTTACTGCATTCATTTAAGTGAAATTTTAAACTTCAATTTGTAAATGCTCTAACTATTTAATCTGTAATTATATTTTATTCTGGAAAGGGGTAAAGTTAAAACTTGAAACAAAAACGCAATATATCGTAGCCTATTAGACGTTTTCTCATTTCTACTAGCAGAGAAATTCGGTAAGTCAGTTGACTGAGTTTGACTGAGCTGCAAATGTTCGTCATTCTAAGTCCGCCTGAGTGGCACTTCCATAACTCCTAGATCTGAGTTGTTCTGAGCTCATGCGCTCAGTTTCCAAATGCCCAATATTTACATTGTCTCGTACAATTAGCTAGCTAACCGAGCTTTCAAGGAAAAATGGAAATTATGAATAAGTAAATAATTACATATCTTTATTTTTCCGTTTTTAAAATGAGTCTTAACAAATCTGCAATTATCAAGTCATATGACTTGACAAATTTTCAGACATTCAGTATCTGTAAGCTTAATTGTAAGATTGAAAAAAAGTTAATGTGAGTAGAAAAAGACATTAATAAAAGCTAAAATATTCCATTCATTTAGTGTCTTTCTTTTCGTAACATTTATTAACCCAGAAACTTATTAACTTATGATTAACACTTGTATAATAACAGCTAAAATGAAGATAACTTGTAATTATTAAAAAAAAAAAGCACATGTTCGAAGAAAAGGTTCAATGAATTCGCTTTTCTTTTAATTTTTCCTCGAAGTCTAAACGAGTCCTAATTAAGAAGGGGGAAAATTAAGAACGTCACAAAGCGGAACATGAATGAAAAGTCAAATTTGATTTGTCGCTCGCTAATTTTGTGTCCTCTCTCCATAAAGGCAACATCATTCTGAAGCTTCCGGGAGTTGATAAAAAAGTTTTTTCTTTTCTTTCTAAACCGCTCACCCCTCTCTCTTTTGAATTGAATTCCTTTGACTCATTTCCGATGAGTAATTATCTCCGTTCGTTTTAGGTTTTCGTCAATGGGATTTTATCTCTCTCGACTCGACTGCACTTCTTTTCCGATGTCGACATCTCGTGACCCTTAAAACCGCTTCTCGTCACCTTTACAAGAACCAATGGGCGATGCTCTTTGTGAGGCATTTCGCACAATTAGAAATGCTAGTGTTCGCCTGATTGGAAGTCCGTCGTTACTCAGACGAAATGTCCTCCTCCTTTAATAGTTCCGACATTCCGGCTTGTTTTATGGAAGTCACGTGGAGTAGCCGAGGAAGGAATGAAGTGAAGCCGGATCACGATTTACCGTTCGACTGATTCAGCCAATCGTTTTTAGCGCTATGTTGAATGGAATGGTTTCTTTACGTTCTTTCTCTTTTATCCCGTTAACCGGTATATCTCATTTTAAAAGAAAATGATAATAATGAAAGAGATCTAAAAAACGAAATATTGAGCTAGATCATTTTAGATAAATATAAAACAGGGAATGAAATAAAGATAATGTGCGTCTTATATTTATATGAACATGTCGCTATTATATCATACACATTGAATTAATGTTTAAAAACTTGCATGTGTACCAATGAAAAGTATGTTAATTGTTTTGAACTAAAGAATAGACTGCAAGACAACAGAAATTCGTACAAAAATAAAAAATTAAAAATAACCAATAAATCTATTTCATAAATATAAGAACACCTGGTTCAAAACCAATAAAGTTCCCTTGTGTGAGTATAACATTGTACAAATGTGTTGCCATTGAAACTATCAGCTTCTTCAGATGATTTTGCTTAACGTCTTCCCATCCGGAGATGATGTCATCTTTGAATTCAGCAATAAAACTGTAATACTTTTCACCTGCATGAATAAGACGAAAACTATGACTCCGGGCATTCTCTATCGGGAGACAGAGGTGGCCAATCCATTACTTAAATCCAGTTTTCAAAAATTAAACCTATGTAGATTTTGCTACATGTATGGGAGCGTGTCCTGCTGGAATTCGAAGAATGTTCCATCTAGATCCTCTGCAAATGGCAGGAAAAATTTTCTATTAACAACTTTCAAACGCCCACTCCGAAATGCTAAATTAGATTTTCCATTGTAGGAAAATGCTTCCCACACGGTTAGCGAGCCACCATCTTGCTGGGTGCTTGGAGCAAATACCAAGGTTAGTAGAGATTTCATAAGGTTGTTCCAAGAGCGAGATTTGCTGCCATTGGCTGCTGCAGAGCGTGACGTTGCATTAGTAAAATTTTCGCTCCTCCCTCCGCTGAGAGTGTGTTTCGCACTGTCTCAGGTGAGGATGGAATGAAGTTAAACAGGAGAAATTTTTCGTTTTTTACTTTTTTTCTAATAAACTATCAACCTTAACATCTAAAATCCATTAACACCAACCCTCTGTTGCTATTTAATGCAGCATCCAAATAGTCTAATACCACAAGCAAAAATAAAGTAAAAATATAACACACAGGTGTTTTATCAGGTGCTTATTGCGGATGGAGTTAAATGAAGAACGTAGTTTATGAAATATTTTTGGCGATATTCTACTGGTAATTATGGTGAAAGTATTTCAATAAATTTTTTTCACTTTAAATAAATGTTAAATTAATTAAAGCTGTAAACCAGTGAACTCAATCAAACATTTTTAATTAAGTTAATAACATAACAAAAAAATTCTAAAGAAGATTTCGCAGTTGATTTCTTTAACGAGCTTTCTAATCGTTTTTCCAATCACTGATTTAAAAAAAAATTAATTGACTCACCGATTTTTGAATAATTAATCTACCTGGTGTAAGTGGCATTTTTTTTGCGAGGGGATGGCATTTGTTTTTAGAAAACCTTTTAATCTTCTTGGAAGACCGAGCAATTCATTGCGAAGATTTCTCTCGTAGTCATCTTCACGAAAATGCTCCGAACATATCGTCACATGTTGAACGTTTATTGGTTTGTCCCCACGTTTGCACTTTGTTATCCATATTTTCCTTAAATGTTTGTCTTTGGGAAAATTGTGGTACACAACATCCTTTTGTTTTTGGGAATAATTCCCACAGGTGGATATTGCACATTCAGGCATAATCTCCGCAAAGTCAAGTCTTTAGCCACATCACTTTAGATAGACAGAATGACAACAGACACAGTTCACATGTAATTAAGCCGTTTTTGATTTGAAAAAAAAATGTCATTTTTTTTACGACGACAATATCCCAGCATGATAATGATACACCGAGTCGTGCTTAATCCGCGTTTCGCGCTCAAACTTCGCGCCAGCCTGAATTAACTATTGTGACGTCATGCGCACAACGCGCTTTAAAAAGCAAACTCGCGCATGCTCTGGTGGGACCCCCCCCCCCTGGGCCCAGCCATCATGGCCATCATCAAATACATACCATCATGGCCATCAGCAACTAATACCATTTAAACTTTTTCTCACTGCTGAATATGGCTTTGTCCAGTTCTCGTGGTCTTTAGCTCAATCCAGCAGTTTTTGTTTATGGGTACTTGTCAGTAGTGGTTTGCATTTCCTCTAGTGCATTGTGTGCTTATAAACACTGATATCAATTTCACTTGCTACACGTCGTAGAGATAATGAGGTTTGTTTTTTTTAATTCCCTGAATCACCAATCCTTTATATTGTACTTGGTCTCCCATTTGATAAATGGTCCAGAATTATTCCAGGTGAATTTACAAGGGCCCTTGGAATAGCTCTTGCAGAGCTTCTTTGTGCATTCATGCCTGTTATTTGACCCTTATCAAAATCATGCTCTTGGCATATTTCTGAATGATTATGATAAAGTTTAAAAGCATAATCAGGGTAATTTTTGAAAGTCATCTATTGGGTAATTTTTGAATTTATGAGCATTAAATCAATAACAATTAAAATGCTTTCCATTGTTAGGCATGCATGTTCGTAAATATTAATTCAAGGAGTATGGTATAATAATGACAGTTATACACCTGTTCTTAAAAATTTTTCAAGCCATTTTAAATACGGTGGTATTATGAGTTCAGTATATTGTGACTGGGGATAAATAGAAATGAGGAAAAAACAAAAACGAGTTCACCAAAAAAAATAAATAACCTCGGCGTGAATCATGGCCATTTCAGGCGGCACTTGCTTCGGGCAAACCGCGGGGTTTTGTTTTTCTTTCAATTTGGCAGTTTTCCTCGTCACCTTCCACCTCTAGTAAACGAGCGCAAAGTAACTGGGCAGAATACTTCGATGTTTTTTTTTTTTATCTTATTTGTCAGCGGAGCAGCCCCTTCATCTGCAACCAATGGCCCATTCTCCAAAGCCTCTTTCTTCGAGCCGAAGTCTCTCTCTTTCCTGCCCTTCCGCCCTTCCGGAAAACCTCTGGGTGAAGATCGCTATCGGTGCAAATAAATTATCGCTTTCTCTGCCTTGAGCGGAAAACTTCGAGTGTTTGCATTACTTCCGATGCGAAAACTGTTGTTTTCTTGCCACAAATGGAAAGGCATAAAAAATTCTCCCCAGTCTCTTTAACACCTGCAACAGAACACTCATTGAGAAGGAGAACATCTTTCATTTCTTTTTTTTTCCATACGTTGATGCTGAAATGACTACTTTATTCTCTCAAAATATATGAATAAGTTTCAATTACTTATTCCTTTAAAAGCGTAGTGAAAAAATTCATTTTCAAATAACAATGGGACTTCCACGGTCTGTTCGCAAAATTCTGTTGCAATTGTACGAATACGAGTATAGGAATATTGAGAGTGAAATATTCATTGAGAATAATGATATATGAGCTGAATACGCGAAAGCGACGGAAAGCTATGCCTGTAACTACATGGTGGCCAAAAAGTCTTTCCAACATTACGAAATTTTGTTACAAAGAAACTACTGTACTGTAGTTATAACTATATGGTTGATCGCATGAGAAAACCAACTCGTGAAGATTTTATACAATTTTAATACAATTCTACATGTGCACCTTTCAATTTCGCGCCATGTTTTTTGCAACATTTCTTTATAACACCAGCAATAACGTTAACAATCCTTCTCATCGTGCGTACGTAGATCAGGAAGGGCTTCGTTGAAATGTTCCTCCACAGCCTCAACAATCTCTTCACTGATGGGTGGACACCCTGTTTGCGAAAGGTACTCTTTTAAATTCAGTGTGCCTTGCAAGGATGCTTTCATAATCAGGTGATGATCATCTATATTCCCTCCTGAAATTACGCTCTACCTTGATCGGTGACTTGGTTTGATGGTACTATAACTCTTATAGTTTCTTTGTAATATGGAATAAAATTTTGTAATATGGAAAGACTTTTATAATATTGGTTATAGGATTTTGTAATATTCGGTCGCTCTGTAGTTTATGGAAAGGCAGTTAAATTACCTCATAATGTGATTGGTTTGGTTTGTTTAGTATTAATGTCCTTTTCAACTGCTGTGGTCATTTCAGGACGGCGTTATAGGGGACGCAAATTTTGCCTCGCAAGGGTTCTTTAACGTTTAGCCGGCAAACGACTACACGGGACCAACGGCTTTACTTCCCTTCCGAAGGAAATGCGTGATCTCAGGATTTCCCCCTGAAAAATCCTCGTCGTCCTCGGCCGGGATCGAACCCGCGTACTCGGGCATCAGAGGCGATCACGCAACCGCTGAGCCACCGAGGCCGATCCTCATAATGTGAATTACTTTGGATTGGAGTAATTTCAGTGCTGAATATGTATTTGAAGTTTGAGCCAGGTTTTCAATGTATTAGGTACGCTAAATAAATAACGAGGCAAAGAATATTTCATAGTAATTATTTAACGAAACTCAAAAGTATTGTCCTCAATTGTTTAGGCACTTAACCCATTGTGATACTAGTCGCAGAATGCCATGCTCGTAGAAATCATTTAGCTGCTGTTTGAACCAATTGCGTACGCACTCCTTGACTTCATCGTCCGTTTGAAACTGTTGTCCCCGCAATGCTTTTTTGAGCTCAATGAAGATGTGGAAGTCACATGAAGACAGATCTGGACTTTAGGAGGTGACTCAGGACATCCCACTTGAACTTCCGCAGACGTGCCTTTGTTGCTTTGGCTGTGTGCGGTTTACCGTTGTCGTGCAACATGATGACGCCATGATAAAGTTTAGCAGACATTTCGATTTGATTGCCTTCCTGAGCTTCGTTAACCTTTCCCAATATCCCTGTAGCTTCAGGAATTCCCTCGCTTTGAAAAACGAAATGAATGTACACGGCCGCCGCTCGGTTTTCATCCTTTGCCGATTCCTTGTCGGACACGTAACGCATCTAGCGAGAGAAACGCGCGCGAATCATTTTCGTCATTCCAGCAACTGCATTTCAGGCCCGTCTTCATGTTTTTGAAAACTATAGTTTTGATGCAATATCCTCTGCCTCGTTATTTATTGAATATTCCTCAGAATTTTTAAATTCTTTGCAACATCGGGGTAAGATGTGAAATACAGTAAACTGCACAGTGCATGTTTAGTGTCAGATTATTTTATCCTCGAACTCGGAATATCCAGTCTATCGCAATTCCGATACCCCAAAGAGACGTCAAATGCTTCAAAGATATTTCCAGATTGTAAAATAAGTAATGTTTAAAGCAGGCCTGGTTTAAAGC
Source organism: Rhysida immarginata (assembly GCA_023313115.1). Lineage (NCBI taxonomy): Eukaryota > Metazoa > Arthropoda > Chilopoda > Scolopendromorpha > Scolopendridae > Rhysida > Rhysida immarginata. The sequence continues at coordinate 4,033,677 of JAHWFO010057283.1, read as the reverse complement.
GCTCGCGAATGTATGATTGAATTTCAAGAGGTCGTGAAAATGTCGATAAAATTGATTGTTCAGTTAGTTTCTAATACTCTAGAAGATCTACGTATAACAAGTAGAAATAAGAAAACGTTGAAAAACAGGACTCCACGAGCCCAGACATTTAATAAGATAATATCCAGATTGCATACATTCTAAGACAACGCATTTGAGAGGCACTCCATCGTAAGAAACTGTAGTTGCATCCTCTTCAAAAATCTCATCTTAGCTCTTATCATAAAAGTCCGTCGAACAAACATGAAGAAAGAACACATTACAAAGCATAAAGTTACAGAAACAAAAAAAATAATAACTATGTCAATATACACGGTGTCCAAAAAGTCTGGCAACATGGCAGATATCTCAAAACTGCCAGGTAGGCGAGATCTGATGAGTGTGGTTTATAGGTAATAGGGGGGCGGAAGATTCATTACCGCACCCCCATTTTTTTTTGTTTAATTTATGAATCGGGATCCAATACGTCCATCCAAGACCTGTATAGTCAGAGGCCGACGAGTTGGATCCCTGGATGGACCTGGATGGTCGCAGAAGCCGGGGGGGGGGGTGAAGATGGTCTATCACTGATCGTCGCCCATCCAGTGACTAGCCGTGCCTGATGTAGCTTAACTTCACAGTTGTGTTCAGTGAAAGCCCACCAGTCCTCCCCCCGTGAAAGAGTCGCTCAAGGTCAGGTTGAGCTGGCCAAGTTGGCTGAGGTTTTGTCAATTTCACTTCTTTTGTAATTATCTTATATTCAATTTTATTATGCGTTCTTTTCTCTTGTTTACATTTTTATGCATTTAGTCTTAAAATATAATTAAGCTTATCTCTCGTTGTTCCGACCCGCCAGGTTTCAGAGCGTCATTTGTATCGTGTGCAAAAGAAAGAAACGAAAGTTTCTCACGAACGAACTTTTCTTATCCTTGGTGCAGTCGAGGGCAATGATTGGTCGGTTTGAAGCTTTCCCGCGCAGCGAGCGTTGTTTATAAAAAGGGGAAAAAGCGGAACTCTCTCTCCCTCTGTGCTTTTTGTTCTCATCTCTCTCGCACGTGTGCATTCCTTCGGGGGAGGTCTCTCAACTGAGTCCTGTCACTATGATTCCTATGTCCGCGGCAGGTTAGCGGTTAGAGCGTCAGGGCGTATACACGGAGTTCCCTGGTTTGAGTCCAGGCCGTGGAATTTTCTTTACTATATTTCACCATTTATTAATTAATATCGGAGGTAATGGCGTGAAAAAATCCTCCTTGACCATTTTCCAATTATTATTAAAAAATTTATGTTAAAAATCTTTCTAAGATGCAAAATATTGGATCATATACGACAGAGTACTCGACGTTTTCAACAGGATATTTAATGTCCAAAGATCTTTAACTTTAACAAACCAAAAACGAAACAAAAAAGTGAACGGATAGTAAAAAATGAAGGGTTAAAAAGCTATTTTTCTTCTTTTATAAACTTAGCATATTTATTCGTTGAAATACTACTTTTTAAATACTTCAATATTATGCAAAACACATACTATGTTTTCATTCCTTCTTTAAACAGCATTTTTCAAAGCTGATATTAGTATGATTTGCTTTATGGTGCTTTGGGTTAGCCACGCGGGATGCCTGCTTTGGCAACAGTCATTAACTTTAATTGCAACAATAAATTTTCTGACTAATTCAATTTTTGACGCCACCTCCGAACATTCATCATCACCGTGTCCACTTACAATTATTGCATAAGATAAGTCGAGATTGCAAAAATAATTACAGCGTTTCCGAGATTTATTTTAGATTCTACACATTATATAAATTTTTAAAACATAATATGTAGTTTATATGTCAGTATATGTATATATTCCTAAAGGAGATGGTCATATTTAAATGGGTCACTTCTAGAATTCCGAGAACCCAAATGCATCCTAATCTAAAATCAATATTTTTGCTTTACAATTTAAAAAAAAACCCTGTCATTTTTGGTTTTGTACGTTTTGATTCATTGATTTATACTTTACTATTCTTGAAACTGAAAAAGTAGTTTAACCGCAAACTTCAGGAAACTTATGAAACGCCCCCCGTGGTTTTCATGCCGACCAAAAAAATTCAAATCGTCCAATTAGAAAATAAAGTCTCCCCACAAATATATGAAGTAAAATAAAAGCCTCGCAGACTTTATTAAAGAGCTGATTTCTTCCTGGTTCCCTAAACATTTCATTAACCTTCCTGATTTGTTTCTAATATGTAACGCTCGTTTGAGCCTTCTTCTTTTTTTTATTTGTGCGTCACCCGGAAGGGAGTGTCTTTTCAACAAGCAAGAAGATTTTCCTTGTTAAATCTTTAGTCTTTGCAAATCTCTCTCGGCACTCAGACTTTACCGTCCAGCATAAAGTGGATTGACCGAGGGATTTACGGGTAAACAAAGCGTGGCGAAGGGAGATGCCCTGTCCCTCGCCTCGTTTTTAGAGCGCCACATTTCTCTCGTTAATTCTGCATCTCTTCAGAGATGATGTCTCTGGCGATTGCGGTTGGTAGAAATGGTTCCACCTAATAAGGAAATTAGGAAACAAACGCCATCGACTCCTACCTCAACTCCATTTCCGTATCCTCCCCACCCCCTATCTCTCTTTTTTTTTTCCCCGTCTCCTACTTCTTTCTTCCTCCCTTAAAAACTAAATTAGGTACACAAGGAAATTCGGCGCTTTTGTTTCATGTTTACTTTTCACTTAAAAAATCGCCGAAGAAAATATGAAAAGAATGGGTAAGTAGCTGTTTTTAAAAGAAAAGGGGGGAGGGGAAATTTGAACGTAGAAAATTCAATTAATTTTATTTAGCTAAGAAAATGAAATTTAACCTCGATTGATCAATTAACATCGTGAAAATTGGGTGGAAAATATTAGGAAAATTAAATGCCTTAATTTTGTTTTATTATTAGATGAAAAATTAAAAATAAATGAATTATCAAACTTTCTTCACGGTGTTTTCTTCTCTGTGAAGTAAATATTATTGCTTTTTATTCTACTATTGCTAGTATAGGACTAGAAAACAAAAATATAGCAATTAGACGCCATGCACATATAACATAACCTAATATTTTATGAAATTAAGATTTTCAGAGTAGAAACTTACGATTCTATTAATTCAATTCTCCGTATCCTGTTTCATATAATTTAGTCTAGGTCTTCTTAAGGCTCATTCCATATTGGCTTTCAGAGTTGACCACGTGTCTGAGGTGGCAAAAATCCACTACCATCGCAGACATTTCAGCGATCGATGCCACGTGACTTTTTAGCCATTCGGGGGTTTACCAACCTGATATCGGTAAACTGTAATAAAAGTCACGGATTCAAGGCTAGGGTGGATGCAGTTCAGGTTTCGAGTTGCCTTAAAGCAGTGGTTCCTTTTGGAGAAAAAGGAAACCCTTGTAAGGGAGACGAAACAGTTTAAATGTCTGCAATTTTTTTATACACTTATAGTGGATATTGCGAATTTGTTTTTATTTAAATTAGGCTTCTTTATATCCAACAAAGAAAAGAACACTCAATTGCGTGCTTTATATGAAAATACTTTTAAATTCTATGGTTTTTAATAACCAGAAACTTTACAGAAAAATTAACATTCCACACATTTTCTGCGATAGCAGCTTCAAAATTCTCCTTTTATACTCTGGATTTCAAAGTATTAATTGCTACATCTTTACTGTTGCATCTTTACTGATGCATTTACTATATCGAAGAAACGAAACTGTTTTATCGATGGAATTAAGATTGTCGTCATCGTTGTCTTCATTTTTATCATCTAAAATAATGTACGTTTCTTTTTATTTTAACATTTCCGCATTATTCTGAGTATCTGCAATATTACCATCCGCTTGCAAATAATACTAGGCAAATAATAAATTTCGATTTTTGTTTGATACAAGAATGTTAATAACTGAATCTTATATTTTTTTTGGCGCTGATTTCAAATATGCAAGTGGTTTCTTTTAATCATTCATATTTTTTGTAATTACCATTTTTGCTGTAATAAAAAAGTACTGTGATGTTAGTATAACGATAAAATACATGCAATTTGTAAGTACCTAAAATCTGCCTCTTGGATTTTCTGGTTTGCTATAGATATATCAGTCTTGAGATTCCAGCAGTAATCAGACAGCATATTTGGGTTCCATTTTCCCTGATAGCGTATTTCTATGGTGGATATTTCCTGTGTGAAAGCGTTCTGCATGTTCGTCATCTAAGAAGTGGATCTTCAGTGACATATTACATTCAAGTGCTTCATAGTTTTTAAGAAACTCAGTTATAAGTTTTTGAATTATCTGGCTTATGATTTCCAAGAAAGTTGTTTACAACCTTTTTTTAAAGGATGTCCATGCAGCAGCTCACAGTCATTCAAATCACTTATATTAGGGAGCTTGTTTTTTAGAAAGTGAAATCCAGTCCCATCATGATCCATTCCTGTAACAAATTTTTTCATTAAACCTAGCTTCGTGTTAGCGCCGGGAAGGTAAACGTTTTCAAATTTTACTAGTGCGGGAATCAACGTTCTTCTTTCCTGCAGTCAATGTTTCTGTATTGGGCTACTCTTTATATTATGTAATTGACCTTTATCATAAACTCTCCTTCTCACACACTTTCTTAGCATTCGTAGCCTTGACTACCCATGTGACCACATAAAAAATGGCGTCCCTTGGTCGTGTTGTAAGCATTTGTGATTTGAGTAAAATTCACTTTTTTTACATTTTTCATAGGTTTTTGCTACTTTAAAGATTTTTATTATTATCTTTATTAATTTAATACATTATTAACCTGAAATTTGCAAAATATAATGATTTACATGTTTACTGATAACCTTTCATAATTTTAATTTCATAGTCATTTCCAAATTACCTATAAAATTATTTTCTCTAATGATGTTTATTTCTTTCTCCTCACTCTGACAATTGGGAATACAACAATATTTAACCATAGCAATACAAATTTGAACAACAACAATTAAAACTTTCACTTAAGATACAGTCAGCAAATGCCGTTAACACGTCCAGTTTCCGCCATTTGCATTTTGTAAAAAAATCAGTGACGTTTAGTAGTAACCAATCACAATACAGGGGATAAAGGTCAATTCTTCCTATTTTTAAAAATTTTATTTTTAATTACTGTATAAATAATAGTAATAATACTTATTTTTCGTGGCTGTTTATCAACTTAAGTAAATTATAGCTTCTTTAGCATCTTAACTACTGCAATAAATAAAATAAATAATGTCATTGCATTGTTCATGCATTTGCTGGAAAATATGAAGTGAAATTACAAAAAAATCTGAAGTCTGTAAGGAAATTCTGACTTCATATTCGGAATCTGCACCCCAAAATACATAAGATTCAGCAAACATTTACCATAAAACAAAATCATTGTCGACCAGTGTAATAATTCAATGAGGAATCTTGTAAATCTATATCAACTTGTATGTTTCAAGCCACAACTGTTCTATACAATCTTCAGTATACTTTCCCACGACAAGTATGCTATATTTTACGTCCTCTGCTCCTTGTGAGTCAGCTAACCCAAAATTTAGAAACGAAAATAATATTTATGTTCCAAAAATTCGCTATATCTAAACAAAAGTTGTGCAATAGCCCATAAAATGATTTGTTATATATGTATTTTCTTTATATCGGATTTCTTTATTACGGTAAAAAAATTGTATAGTTTCAATGAACCTGTTCGTGGGAATTTCAGTTAATTTCGTTATAAGTGATTTTTCTTTAAAACCGAGTTCGTTATATGTGGACTCTAGTGTTTTTAGATTTGCTGAGAAGTTGAAGTACTTAATTACAGAGACTAATTTATAAAAATTAAAACTGCATCCTAACGAGAAACCTAATGGTCAGAGGTCAATTGATCAAAATCATAAGCAAATTTTATGCGTAACAAGGTTATTTATAATAATTTATAGGCAGTTTTTCATAAGTCAGGATTCGCAAGCTGCAAGGCAAATTTTTTCCCATAGGATTTCCCTTTGGCATCAAGCCAATAATCTCATGGCCTTTATAGATCTGCAGGAAATATTTAATTTTTGTTAAAGTTCACGACATATAAATTTATAATAAATGAGTAACACGACACTATTTGATTTAAAATATACATCAGCCTGTTCTGATTTCGCTCTATATATATATAGATAAATTTTGTTTCAAGTTCTGATATCTCATTATAAATTTTGTTTCAAGTTTATAACTGTCGTCTTCCATTACTTTAGCGCGCAATTAATTTATTTGCTTAGAACAGTAATTGCGATCCCGCATTATTAAACGCGACTTAAAAATTAAATTAAAAGGAATATTAAAATATTTGTTTAGAAGAATTCACGTGTTAAAATAAATTTTCCTTATGCTCAAATAAAACTCCTTTTATCTTGAAACATTGCCATGAACTTCTATGAAAGATTGCCAGTAAGGAACTTAAAGGAGTGAAGCGTGCGTAGGTGCATCAAAATTCATCCTAAAAACATCCAAGCCTTATTGAAATTTCGTTTCTCTAATTATTTTCTCCGGCTGTTTAGTAAAATCCCTTCGATGGAGCTGGAAGGGGGTGGATGGGTGGGAATGAAATCACATTTACAGTCGTGACACACGAGCTCCGTTCGGATGCCACACAAAGCATAAATATCGGCGTTGTTAGCATTGGCGAACGCCTTGTGGCTGCTTTTATTAGAGGAAGTCCATTAGTAATCCAAACACAAGAGGTGTGCATGAATCAATGGACGTGTTCCTGTTCAGTTGTAGCCATTTATCAGTGCGGAAGAATATAATTCCGCTCGCCGAGGTTCGGGGTTCGTGCGGTCTCAGGACAGTGATGTAACGTCGGCCTTTTTGAAAAGCAAACGCCGAGTAAATGCATCAAAATACGGGCGTCCATGACAGTCCGAGGCTGACGATCTCGCATTTCGTTTTACAGCCCTGGAGAACCAGAAGCATCTTTAAAATTAAAAAAAAAGGAAATAATTAATAATAACAAAGCGAAAAATAGATTTTTCTAGAAGAGATGCAAATATTTGCATTTTCTCTATCCATGCTTGAAAAACCAGCTTTCGCAAAAGCGTTCCGAATAGACTTCTTCAGCTCAAAACGATCTGCGTTTCGGCTGATTTATGGCGCTAGTCCTAACGCAATAAACCGATATTAATAGGTGATAATTAGTGAAAATTGCGAGTTCGGGATTCTCAAACATTACTAGAAACGCGAATTGTAAACTCTAATATTCCAGCATTGATTTCCAGCAAAGAGGGTTCATGTTTAATTTTCATAAACATAGCCATGTCCTCCGACTCTCATCATGGCTTGTTTTATGGAATACGACAATTCGCTTTAATTTGTCATTTCCCATTTTACATCGTTGCCAAGAATTCATTAAAAACCCCGAGAACATAAAATAGGATTTAATAATGGAAATAGTGTAGCACAATGGCAATTAATTTGAAAAGAGGTATCAACGCTCGATTCTAGAGGAAAACTTTTCTTTTTATTCAGATATGCTTTACTATTTTTTGCAATGAGACAACATCTAATTATAGTTGTAGCGCGTTTGAAAAGGAAATTAAAATTTTTTTCATTAAAAATGCTACTACAAAATGTTCTCATTGTCATCCTTCCGCATTATATTTGGCTCGTATATTTAAACACATTAAAAAGGTAAAAAAAATTTCATTTATTAAAAGTTTATTCGAAACATGAAACTAAACCTAAATATCCCACAGAATGACGAAAATTCATAGATAGAAAAGAAATAGAAGTTTCCAAGATCCTTTTTGCCATCGTGTTCAACACGTGTTCAAACCTGATCTGCATTAACGTTAACATAATTTTAAATAAGCCTGTAAAATAGCGATATATTTTGCTTTCGCCTTTAAGTAATTCTTCAAAAATATTCTCTTTGAATTTAGTACTTTGGCATTACTTTGTCTGATACAGTTTCACTTTCGCTTCAATAATTTTATTAGTATAAAATATACGATTAATTCTCTTTTATATTACACCATAGCGTATTTTTGGTATTATAATGGTGATATATTGCATAAATAGACTCATACTGCTACTAGATTAGCCATAACAATTCAAACCGGCTTAATATTTTCGCTTCTTATAAGTTTTCACAGATATTTTAATAATGAACCCATAATCACTTTCGGTTTAATGAAGAATTTTTATCCATCACTATTCGAATGAATTTATTGAGAAAGTGTATTAATAAAGCGCGCTTCAAAGAGATGATCAATAATTTAGAAATGAACAATGCATACACAAAAATACAACAAAATACACACACCGGCCAATGAATTAGAAACCTTCGTTCAATATGGCATTGACCCTCCTTTGGCTGTAATTACAGAACATACGCGGTTTGGCATGGACTCTACAAGGTGTTGCAATGCAGGTAAGGTAATCGCAGACCATGCATTCGTAAGAGACCTTCAGGTCCTGCAGAGTAGACGGAAGCGGATGCCTTCGACGAATGTCTCTTTCCAACATGTCCCAAACATTCTCGATCGGATTCAAATGTCACGGCAGATGTTGTAACTTGGTGTCATGTTCAGAAAACCACTCCTGAACAATTCTTGCTCGATGGACAGTAGCATTGTCGTCCATGAAGAATCCGTCACCATTTGGGTACAAATGTCCCATTGCAGGATGGACTTAATCTGCAACAATGTTCAGGTAGTCTTTGGCTTTCACCCGACTGTCAAGTAATATCAGGGGACCCTTGCTATACCAATAAAATATGGCACATACCATGACACCTCCTCCTGCAGCTTGAACTGTGTTCACAACACATGAGGGGTCCATCGCTTCATGGGGCTGCCGCCAAATTCTCTGCCGGCCATCGGTGCAAAACTATGTGTAACGTGACTCGTCCGGCCACATTACCTTTTTCCAGTCGTCTACTGTCCAGTCACACCGTTCTTTACACCACTGCAGGCGAACTTTCCGATTTGTTGCTGACACCAGGGGCTTCCTCACTGGCATGCGACTTCCCATCCCTATTCGCTTCAACTCTCGGCGCATTGTTCTGGAGGAGATGATCCTACATTGAAGTCTGCCGTCACTTGCTCCACAGTAGATCTTCGGTTTTGCCGCACAATCCGTCTCAGACGACGTCGGTCCCTGTCTGTGTTGATTGTTTTTGATCCACAATCCTGCCGTTTCGACAACTCTTGTGGATTCCATTTCCACACATTGAACACCTTGGAGACCTGACCTTTTGAGGTCAGTTGTACTGTCCTGGAAATCGTAGCTCCAGCTAGACGGGCTCCCACAATAACTCCTTTTCGGAACTCAGACAGGTCTGCTTTTTTCCCCATTTTGCTAAACTTGAGTAGCTGCAGCTTGTTCCTACCCTGTACCTGCAGCTTGGAATGAGCATGTATCTCATATGATTGCATTCATTTGCATATCACAATCGTTTCTGACCTGTGACCCCGCTTTACATATCAGAGTAGTAATTCATCACGGGTTTCTAATTCAGTAAATCTTACAAGTTAATCACATGGCTCCCCAAATGAACTACTTACAAGCCAATGCATATTTTAATTATGGATTATAAGTAAGTTCTCTCGTTGAAACATTTCAAGAATTGCAGTAGTGAATTAAAATTGCATTTCAGGAAATCAAAAATGAACTAGGAATGAATGAAAGATCCGCACTTCAATATAGAGAGTATCTAGCTACGTACAGATGTGAATGTAGCAATTTGAACAACTTCTATAACATTCGGTAGCATTGTTTAAAGCAAGAAAAATAGTCATTCTATGGTAATTAAATATCATTCTTAACAAAAATTTCTGTTTTATTTGTATATTTTGTTAAACTAATTTTCTACTAATCAGTGACAGCGTAAATTTCCATAACTTTTTAATCAATACTTTTTATTCAAATTTATTTCATAATAAATAAATCGGATTTCTTCTTCAAGATTAATAATGCCTTAATATTACTGTAATAATTTCACCAACACAAAAAGTAATAAAACATGGAGACGCGTCATTTAAGTAAGTCTTATATAAAAAAATAAACAATAACACCTTAGTTTTTATATGAAATTCTTGACTTTAATCTACTTTTCAACATAATTTTCACCTATATTAATTCTTTCCACCTGATTTGCTAACCATTCCAGTGTTATCCCCACAAGCAAAACACCCTGCCTATCCCAAAACACAATGCACAATGGCTGAAATTGTTTCCTTAAACTTCACTTTCTTGAATGATGTTGAATGCCTCCATTCTATGGACCATTGGTTTGATTCCGTTGTAACGTGAGCAATCCATATGTCGTCACTAGCGACAATTTGGCTTAAAACTTATGACACGGTACCTCTCGAAGAAAGTCAAAGAACTAGCTAAACGATTGGTTTTCTGCAACTCAGTCCGGAGTGATTAGTAAATCAGGCGGCCGTTTTCTATGAAGATAGAATTCTGAAATTGGTCATATGATGGTCAGTTCCTTAATATAAGTGGAAATTATGTTGAAAAGTAGATTAAGGTCCAGGCTTTCGTATAAAAATTAAGGTGTTAAAAATTATCCTTGTTTTTTTTTAAATATCAAAATAGTACTTAAAAAAGACGCCTGGTATATCATGGCACTTGAATAAGGGAGTAAAGATATGAGCTTTTTAACGAACGTTTTGTTAAACTGCTTAAAATTTAGATCGGATTTAAATAACAATGTAGGATTAATGAAATTTTATTCTTAGACTCTCATCATAAATAACAAGCAAATATTAAATTAAATAATCAATTTTTGTATGTATGCATGGCGACTACTCTCTACTCAATAGTTATAAACAAACATAACGAAGATTAGAGCTTTTGAGTCAAATTAAAATCCTGGCGTTTATTACATCTGTAAATGTCTCGTTGATCAGGTGTTACGATAAAAATTTGCTATCAGTAGTTTTACTTTAGGAATTAATTTGTTATCCAGAATGTGTAGGATATTTCTAATCTTTAACTTCAATAATGCAAAAATTACTCTTTTGATCGTTAAAGCCATCATTATTAATTAATTGATTATCTATGATATATACCGTAATTGATTTCTATCGATGATACGTACGATATCTCGCAATGCAAGTTTCAGTGTAAACATCGATAGCATTCAGGTGACGTTTTATTACTTTAAGTAAATATACACACACCAAACAAAACTAATTAGTACTTTGTGGCTATCCATATATTAAATTTTAAAGCAAGAGAACTGCAGTTAATTTAAATTAACAAAACTTATTAATTTTTGATTATTCATTACTAATAACGTTACGATGACATTAATTTACATTGACATATAAGTTTGTAATTGAGCTCGTTTTATGGATGGATTAATGAACGAATCAAAAAAATTTCTCTAACTTTATTATACAATATATCGAACTTTAAATCATCCCAAACACGTTTTAAATATGCACAGAAATTTATAAAGCTTCTATTTGTGATACGTAAAAAATATACAGTTTTTTTGTGTGTTCCATAGAAAGATCGAGATCAACTCCCAGTGCATATGTTAAAACTTGTTTAATATGTTGTATAAGGATTTTTCTAAATTAGTTACCTAAAATAAACATATAAAAACTGAATATGTATACGAGATGGTATTAAAATGTCTGAGAATAGCCCTATATTAATCAAAGTACAGTATAATTACTTAATGACTGACCACCATCTCCTTCAAAGTAGCCATATTGGACAGCAATTCATCCACTTCCAGAACTTTTTCCGCTTTTGAAAAGCTCTCTGGAAGTCCTGCTATTGTAGCACGTTAAGTACTCTCTGCGATTCATGCTGGATCTCGTCCACGGTAACAAAAACCCTCAAGCATGGAGATATAAAGGTTTTTTAAAAAATAGATTTTTTTTGTAAGTTTTTTGTTTATAACATGCAGGCTTTTCAAGCAAATGCAATGTCATTTTCAGGAAACTTGACAAACTATAGGAGGGAGTCAAATCTGGCGAGTAGAACGGGCTATGCTGTTGCATACATTGAGGATAGAGTACCGAAATACTTTCGCGGTACAATGACAGCATCGCAGCGGATTTGCTAGGACGGTGCTGAAGTCCCCAAGGACTTGAATGTTACAGAGCATCTCTATTTTGAAAGTTGAAGTCCGTATGATCGATTTGCGATTGTGGCATACGCAACATAAAGCAGGTGTACGTTGGACATTTGGAGATGGCGGGCGAATCAAATAAAAGTTAAAGTTATGTGTGCTTTAAACAACCAGAAACTTCTTCATCGCAATGCTAATAGAACTCTTGCAAAAAATTCACGAAACCGATGAAGTCATTTGTAAACAGTAGCCTCGGAAACTACCTCGCATTAAACTTAAATAACTTATTTATTGTATTCACATTTACAGGTTATCAAAATTTTCTCATAAAAATGTATAAGGTCGAATTATAATGATTACATTCTAGACACGCGCAATCAAACAGGATTAATTGATATATCTGGAAATCTATAACTTAAAACCTGATGATATGGCGCAAGCTTTGATGAATGTTTGAATAACTTGTGACTCCTGTTTTCGGGATTATAAATCCCTATCTATTAAACTGTTCCAACACTAAAATGTGCTCAAAAATGCTTTAATAATTGCCCTGAACTTTGAAAGTTATCACGAGAAACATTGATATTGAAAACAAATGGAACAAAACTAGATTCAAACAATCAATTTCCGTGCTTTCGTCGTTCGTTGTTGTTTTCAATTATTTGCCATAGATGGAAATGTCAAATTTATGATTAGAAGAGGATATTGACATTGTCAGTAGTTTTTAAAACGATCAATGTTAAGATGATATTAAAATTTTTATGCTTAATCATATCCTTGACAGGGAAGCTTGATACATACATTTCATGAAATTAATTGAACGTAATAAAATATTAAAATCGTATATTGATTCATTAAAGTAAAGGATACTGTTTGTATATATATTAATCTGAAGTTTAATCAGCAACCCAAAAGCGTAATTGAATTTCGATTGCTTGCTTTGTTGATGACTATTTCCATTAACTATTGTTGGCTGAAATCGTTATTTTTTAAACTTGTGCGTTTGTGTGTTCATGTGAATCAGTAATTCTTGAGTTTTTCTCTGTGATTGACAGTTCACTGTTCGTCCAAAATTGAAATGGCTCAGCCGTTCGTTTTTCCCATTTTTTTGCTTTTAACTTCTCCCTTCCTTTTAAATAACGTTGTTTCCTTTGGATGCTTTCCGATTTCATTTCTAAACAATGTTGAATCCAAAACTCTCTTGATATTTTGCCAAAGAAATTTGCCAGCGTTTCCTTTCCAAATCGATCACCTCAAAAGAGAGAGTGGAGGTAATGTTTTTTCGATAAATACACACACTTCAGAATTCGTTTCAAAAACTTCGAAGAAGAATGCGATTATATAAATTATTTTAAAATTAAAAAAATAAACTTCGTATATTTTTAAATTAATGTTTAATTCAATTTCCAAGAAAGGAAATTCACTATTTCAACAAAGTTTCGTTTTAATCTAGTCAATTTTGAAATAGTTGATTAAATCAATAACTTATTTTCGAACTTACGTTGACTTTGGAATATTGTTCATGGAAATTGCCAATAACTGGGCAAGGTTTCGTTTAAAGAAAGCAACCTTATTTATTTATTCACTATTTTTGCTATTTTGTCCCAATAGTAGTTGACTACTTCTCTTTCATCTCAACGTTACAAAGTAAAAATTAAAATTGCAATTTCTTTATATTAACTACCGACATGAAAGAAAATTGCTCTCCCTGGACTAATACCTAGGGTTAGAACCTTAGGTCCTAAAAACATGTAAAATATGTAGGTTCACGTTCCCTTAAAATTACTGAAATATTCCCTTTAAATGCATAAATATTCTCTTAAAATGGAAGTACTTCTTAACAAACAAATGATATGAATAAACAGAAATCAATCACATTTCATCATTTTATTAATTTCGAACGTTATCTTGAGTAACGTATAGCTTCACGTTTTCTGGGGTGAACCTCTGTCCATTTGAACGTAAAATTGATTTGCACATGTACTGTGAAAATGGTCTTTCTACTTCACATGAAGTAATATAGGCTTTGGAAAATGCAGCAATTTCTGTAGGCATGTAGTCTTGATCTGGGATATAACACTGTTCTCCAGATAAAAATTTTATTAGCAGCATTTCAAGGTGTTCAGTAAATGGCAAATCGCTATTAAAAAAAGACACCTAAATCTTTGATTTTCTTTGTTCGGTGAATTATTTTATCATCCAGAATATAATGGAATTCATAATCGACTTTGTCAAAGTCGGGAAGAACTAAAATGGAATACGATCTATAATCCTGATGTTGATCAAGCATCGAAATTGAAACCACACTGACTGCGATGCTGCACCAACGGGCGTCGAGTAGTCTGATTGGCGAAGGTGGAAACTAGTCCAGTTGATTGTCGATCATGACGGCAATAATAAGAAGCCAATTGGACAAAATGTAAGACAAAGTGCAAAATATGCCTTTTAGATCTGATAATCCCAAATATGTCACAAACCCTTAAATATTTTGCTTTTTTAGGTCTTTATAACTCGTAAACTAAAACACATATATTAAAAAACATATTTTTGTGCTTATCTATTAGTACTTAAATCATAAACAAAATATGTTTTTACCTAAGGTTCCTAAACTACTAAAACCATAACATATCGTTGAAGTAAAAGCGTCTAAGCAGGCATGAGCTACTTCTGCAATTCGTTAGGAATTGAAATGGCTGATGGAATGGAGACGAATACTTTGCATTACTTAAGTCTCCCAGAAGACGCTAATTGAAGGGTTTCGTAGTTGTTAGGAGTTGTGATAAAACGGAGCATGTTTGAGTGACCTCAAACCAAATATTGAGGCTTCTGTTGGAATTGAAAACATAGACATTCTGAAAATAGACCTTGTCACGATTTCTCTAATTCCACTTTGTGGCATATTTAAGTCATAAATCACATAATTTATGTGACTTTTAATTGATAAGAGCTGTTATTGCATCACTTAATATCTTCTGTTGACATCTTCTGGCTTTAACGACAGTACAGGGTACTTCAAAAAAAGACTTATTCATATGACGTACAGACCTGGTTTTGGTACAATTTTGAAAAGTCATATAGACTTATTCATTATGAAAAATCATATCGACTTGGTTTTGTGCCATTTTTTAGCAAAATACATCAAGTTCTTTACCTTACAATGAAACAGGTTCAATGTGACTTCCATTGGTTATTTGACACACATCTCATTTGAAGTCGATTTCTTGTCAAGCTCACTGCAGCGCATCAGGCGTAATTTGTTCAATTGCGGCGTAGATTCTTACTCTGAGCTTTGCAACAGAAGCCGGTAAGGGTGGACTAAACATGGTATCCTTGATGAATCCCCAAAAATAAAAATCGAGAGGCGTCAGGTCCAGTGAACGTGGGGGCCATGCAATCGGCGCACCTCGACCAATCCATTTACCTGGAAAGCGGTTATTGAGGAAAGCACGGACGTCGGTAGGTAGTGCGGCGGTGCATGATGTGTACGCGCCGTTCTTGGTCATCCTCGTCAATCTGTGAGATTAACAAGTTTTCCAGCATATTAAAGTAGACTATTTCGTTGATTGTTATCTCGTGAAAAAAAGAAAGGGTCATAAACGTTGCTCTTGCTCAGTGCACAAAAGGTGTTAACTTTCGGGCTATCACGAACATGTTCTAAGGTTTGTCGTGGATTTTCACTGCCCCAAATCCTACAATTGTGTTTATGGACTTTACCGCTTAAGTGAAAAGTCGTTTCATCACTAAAGATAATGTTTCCAATGAAAACTTCGTCTTCATCCAATCGATGTAACATTTCTCCACAAAACTCCTTATGAGCAATCCTATCAGTGTCTTTTAGTTTTTGCACCATTGCTAATTTGTACGGTTTGAGATGCAAACGTTTTCTCAACACACGACAAATCAGCTTTCGTTCAACTGCCACTAGCGCTTGCGGTTGTGTGATTTGGCACTAATGTTCTACGTGAGTCAAAACTTGATGTATTTTAGAATAAATCATGAATGTTCTGTGAAGGTTTTGTCCTACGCCACACCTCAGCTGTTCAAATTATTGATGAAAAATAAGAAAGAAACCTGGATTCGAACCAGGAAACTTTGACTCAGATCGCCAACGCGCTAACCAATTGCGCCACTGGGAACATGAAAGCTCCATGATGCTGCAATTTTTCATCAACAATTTGATGTATTTTGCTAAAAAATGACAACCAAACCAAGTCTGTAAGTGATATGAATAAATCTATATGAATTTTCAAAGTTGTAAAGTCCTTTTTGAAGCACCCTGTATTAAATCTTCATGGTTTACTCTCCAACAGATTATTATAAATATCAGGTGAAATGTTTTTATATTGAGCCTTCAATGCAGATATAAGTTCAGTCTTATATAACTTCGATCTAAATTCTGATTTGAATCCAAACATGATCAATAGGGTTTGGTTCAGAATTCTGGAATCACGCTCTTCCAGATCCTTGTCTTCTAATTTCAATTACGACCGGGGCGTTGTCCTGCAAGTTGAAAATTGCGATTATGTCCGACAGATCCCCCCTTTTTTTCGCCGCGTTAATGGGATTAAGAGAATGAACTCGTACTATATGGCAACTACTGACGATTGCTATGATCTGGGACATGTTTTGATGGAAGATATTAAGAACCCATAGTTCTCACTCCAGCATACGATGCAATGCCGAAATGCCAAATACCACAGAGCATATTTGGTGACCGAATGCTTCTAATGAGCATGATCAAGAGTTTGCCCTACTTCCATGGCTCATGCAATCTCCAGATATTTATATCATCGAGAATTTATGGGACCAAATTGAATGGGCTAGTCGGATAATTGCAGCAGTTGCAAGATGAGAAGACGTTTCTCTACACTGAATTCTAACATTGAAGAAGTCCATAAGAAGTCACTATCCAACCCTGGTAATAGGAATGTACAGCTAAAGAAATATCTACTCCATATATAATATAAAGTTTCCTTAAATATTGTAGCAGCGCATAGACTATTTCTGATGAGCTCTCATTTTTTAGGATAATGCATAAATCATTTTTCTTAAATATTACGCATTTTGACGTAAATATGCTGTAAGGAAGCAATCAAGCGTGTCTTTTTTCAAATGCGAGTTTTTAAAGAAATGTCAGTTCAAAGGTTCAGAGCTTAATATTTAATTATAAGGTAAGCCACGCTACTACATGTTGATGAAAGAACATGAAGTAATGGTTATGTCAGGATCTGAGAGAACCTCGCGAACCTTGCCCTAATCTCTGGCTCTGATATTAATATTAAGAAGCAAGCGCTGGAAAGGAATCTCATTATAAATCCGATTATGAATTTAAGTCTCTAAAGTTTACAGAAAATGACAGTTTGATAGCCATGAAGTCACATAATTCTGTGCTCGTTTTAGCTATGCTCAGCTAATTTGGTTAGTCTTTACTTGATTCGGTACCTGTGCTAAGTTTTAGTCAGAAAGTTTTCGTTTTAAAGTTATTGCTTTAAATCGTATACACTTTAATTAATTTCTTTAAAGTGATTAAAATAACTAGTTCAATGTATGATCAATTACATCATAAACAATTTAACTCTGATGCAATCAGGTTGATTGATAAGTAAGGTTTTCATTATTCGTATAAATAATGGTAACAAAATGGTTTCTCTTTGCAAGCTAATTTTTCAACATATTCTCCAAAGCGGGGCATTATTCATGAAATAAACTTTTTTCCATGAACGAAATGAAAACAGCATATAGCGCCTTTGGAAAAATGTGCAGCAGTAAATGGTAACTCTCTTGGCTTAACTCTAGATTTTCTTTAAACTTGGCATTCACTCTACATTGATTCTCGTCAAACGTCACTGAAACGGATCGTCCTAATTTTTATTCATCAAAGAAGGCGTCATTATCATTTACCATATGCTAGATACTATCTTGGATATAAGGTGGACTTGATATAAGCACGGGTGCTTCATTTGCATGCCCATTCTCTTGGATTCGGACATATAAGAGTGATTGGGTCATCTTGGAATGGGACATCTGACCCAAAAGAGTCCTCTCAAAACTGTACCCAAAATAAGAAGACTCTTTTGGCTCAGATTTTGCACGCTGGGCCAATTAATGTGTGTCACGGCGATCGAAGATGCGATCGCATGATCGAGCTGGTGCCGAGCACGTGGTAGCTCAGAATGTAAACAAATAACTTCATTAGCTCGATCATCCCTGTTCCTCAAGTAGTTCGCTCCATCTACCATTGGCTATGGAAAGCAAGTGGGGAAGTAGGCGGGGTAACTCTGAAAAAAGGGAGAACGTGGAAGCAAAGAGGACTAGCGAGTGGATTCCGATGACAAGCTCCATTCCAGAAGACCGGCTTCCCGAGACGCAACGCAGATCGTTGGACCAAGAGGACCTTGAAGCTCGAAAAGCATCCCTGCCAGCCTGAAGTCTGCCTCATCTTCGACGTTCCAGGGTTGATGCCGAAGCCTACGGTATCGAAATGCATGCAAGTGCGTAGCAATAACAACCTATTTGGAAATTATTATGAAACTGCTCCCACTGCTCTTGGCTTTGTCTCGTAAGCCCCATCAGGAGGAAGAAATACAGCCAGCCGTACTCGCAGACGATACCTGCCCATCTCGCCAAGGGATCTTCGAAGGACTACTGCCTATATACCAGCCATCGACTTCGGACCAGGCATCCCCGAGTGACAAGGAGCCCACGTATGTGCCTTTAGTACAGAGCAACTAACGCCCCTCATCGAATACTACAAGTGACGCTTTCATTGCAACGCCCACAGTAGCGAGCGCTGACCTCCTTGTTTCGCGGGCCTGCACGCGAGGTAGGCTTAGCGCACAGAATACGTTGGTTGATTGTGCTAGTCGCCGTAAGTGGATTCTTCGATATCTACTATTAAGTTAAGCCCTAGTGATTTTACTTCTAATTTTTATGCTTGTCTCTAATCACCTCAGGTCGACCCCCTGCAACTACAGCTACTATTTTACCACAGGCAAACAACCTGACCTTTTACACGGACCTCGCATCACCTAAGGCAGAAACACGATTTGGACATTTAGAATTTCATTACCCAGGAAGAAGAGTTATCCAAGATTAATATAATTTATGAATCTGGACTTGAAATAGTTTTTCCAATATTTTTCTTTGATTTGTAATCATCTTTACATATTTTTCATCTTTATTAAATTGATTGAATTTAAGAAAGTCTCCAAAAGCTCACTTTTAGTTTTCAACGTGACAATGTGATCAAGAGTAAGGTATTTTTGCCATCCACCGCGCACTTTGTACTGAGACTCATTGCGATCGTGTACTGAGACTCATTGCTGTAAAGATTGCAAGGGTCATAACTCTTCGTTCCTTTCTGATTATTTCGTCTGACTCACTCTGGATTTATCCTGTGTTGACGATCGACCTTTACGGAAACTTACAACAGTTGTTGAAAGCTATTCGCCCCAGTGCTCACCATACCCAGCCTTCATTCGGATATGAATATCGCCATTCCTGTCCTCTTTTTCCATTCTTCTGTTCTGGACGCATTCATCGTGACCCATGAACTTTACAAATCCAATTACTCGCAAACGAAGTGTTTACCGGTGGACGGTGACGTTGGTTCTCTTTATCTATAGTAAATTTTCATGATGGTATAGTTGTCGCTGCTCCACTTATCATGCTAGTAGGAGTGCCACTTCATCGATCAAATCATATGCAGATGACCCGTAAATTTGATGTGCTTAATTGGTACGCGTTTTTCCATTGCACAGCATCTTTAAGAATACTCTGTATAAGAACTTGCTGGAACAAAACTACACATGAATAGCTTTTGAAATAAAAATATTTAAAGAATCTGCATTTTAGATGTATTCAGTAGAAATTGTTTGCGCATAGAAGGTTCTCGAAATTCTTGAATTTGGTTTTAGCAGTTTAAAATATGCCTTCTTAATTAATGGTGGTTTACGCTTCATACATGTAGTTAAAGAGAGTTGAGCTTGAAAGAGAACAACGTTTATTCTCCATTCAGTAGATGGAGGAAATAGGGACAAAGCGTTATTTTCTTCACACAGGCGATAAGATTCAACGTATTACCAATCGTAACTTTTCAGTTGTTGGTACTTTATGATGTTAAAAGCAACTTTCTCGTTTCAAACGTTTGCCAGTGATTTATTGCGATCCAAAATTTCCGATATGGGAGCAAGAGAGAGAGAGAGAGAGAGGATGGGGAAGGGAGGGAGAGTTGAAACTCCATTTTTGACGAACTATTATTGTTAGGCTTAAATAGAGAATGAAGGCTCGTAGTCGAGCGAAGCAAGAGATGCTTCTCGGCAATGATGAACGTTCACCCGGCGCAGAGTTCACCGGACTTAGATAACAGATGACGCCAAATAATTGCTATAATTCAGCCCTTCTCTCGTTTTCTCCTTCTCTCTCTCTCTCGCACACAACACAGACGCACATACACACACAGGCACACAATGCCTTTCTCTGTCGTTCTTCTCTTTTCTAGTTAAACCAAGTAGCTTGAGAAACGACGCCTTCAACGCCTAACGTTTCTTAATTGAAAGAAGGGTTAAAGGGGGGAATATAAAAGGATAAGAATAAAGAATAAAAATAGTAAAAGTTTAAAAAAGACCCCTATAATAATAGGAAGATGGCAAAATGGAAGCGAGAATTTGTCCTCCCTTCCACGGCTCATTCATACTTACAGTTGGTTCAATAAGGAAGAAAGGAGAAGAGACGCAAAGGAAAGAAGATATAAGCGCAATGGTGCACTGAAGGTAGTGAAATGGCAAATCATAAAGACAACCTTTACTGTAGAAAAAAAAGCGAAAGAAGATATAAAAAAAATAAAAGAACGTCGCAAGCAAAACGATCGTAAAACTGTCTCGCCTTCGGTCTACTTCACCTGTTCAACCATGAAAAGAGAAGGAAAAGAGAGAGAGAGAGAGAGAGAGAGAGAGAAAGATGAAAAAAACCTCGTTATTAACTGGCTAATATATTTCCCACCTCTTACACATTCATGAGAAAGCGTTTCGTGAGCTATAGCGATAACAATCTAAAAAATTGTTTTTGTAATATTTATTTACATCAACATAGGTACTTATCGTTTTTTTTTTTTTAGTTTTTCTCATTTTAAACGGGTTTCATGCTTTGAATACAAGAAACGATTTCTTCCCTCTACTTTTGTATGTGACATAAAACATTTTCACTCAAGTAAGACAAAAAAAAATATAAAATTATGGCATCGAAATTGAAATTCAGCACTAAAACAATATGAGAAATTTTATTTTGTTATCCCACACTCTAAATTTTTTTATGCTTTCAAATGAAACTATCGATATAAAAGCTTCATATATGCTTGTAGCTCATAAAGCCTGAAATCAGAGAGTTCAGCGTTCTATTTACAACAACATGTTACGGACGGTATTAAAATAATTTCTTTCCGTTTTAAATTGCCCCCGAGGGATTAACAAGCTTATTTTAAATTTCCGAGGTCGTGACTTCAATCTCCGATTTCAACATATTGTGTTAAGTTTTCCAGTGAATACAATGTTGGACGATTCAGCCAAAAAAAATTTACCTCTAAGCAAGCATTAATACCCATAATGGAAATATGATTTAAAACTATCCATTGTTGAAAAGTAAATTATTGCAAATTCCCAAAATTCCGCTGCATCTGCGTTCCATTTTGCAGCAAGGCGCTTTTTATTATTATTTACGGCTCGATTCTAGACAGTATTTAATGAAATTCCAAAATGTCAGGTTATTTGTGAAATTATGTGAGCTTTAGATTAAATAAATGATGAAGGAAATCGAAATGCTCCATTCTGTAATACACGTGTGATTGGCTAATTATATCCTGTCCACTGTTTGGGTGATACTGTGAAAGGTGATTATATATTCAGTTTAGAGAAGAAAAAGTGGTGACTGGGACTAGAAATAACTATTCATTTTCAGATCAGAGAAATGAAATTAATGCGCCAATTGTATTATACTTAATTCCAGACTGAACAAAAACCATTCAAATAAAGAAATGTTTGATTAGGAAAGAAGGAGTGTATTTCTTTAAGTTACCCAAAACGGTTACATAGACAATCCAGAATTCAGTTCTCTCGTCAAAATATTAAAACGTAATATCCATAAATGAACTACACAACATTTTGTTGTACACTACTTTGCAATGATATTGCCCCACCCACAAGCAGTTATCCGAATGAGCCAGAAGCAAGAGATAAATCTGAACACACCTTTATTACGTTATGGAGCCAAGACGTGCACTCGTTTGTACAGGGTGTGACAACGGAAAGCGGCGTCAGTAGGTTGTGGCATTGTTCCAGCCGCAGGTGTAGGTGATCATGCAGGTGGCGAATGTCATCTTGGGGTACGTTGGAACCTGCTGTTTCAGTTCATGGAGATTGCGGGGTGATCGTATACGACGTCCCACCATGTCCCACACGTACTCATTTGGCAATAGGCCTGGGGACCTCGCTGACCATGGCAGGTAGTTCACGTCATGCAGACATACCTTGCTCATGTTTGCCGTGTGCGGTCAGGCGTTATCCTGCCGAAAGACTGCGCCGGGTATGGTGTGCAAAAAGGGCAGTAATACGGGCTGCAGACTCTCTGTGACGTACCGTGCTGCTGTCAGGGTGCCTTGGATGGTGACGTTTTGGTATCGTAGCCGATGGCACCCCAGACCATGATCCCGGGTGTTGGTCCACGATGGCGATACCGGATGCATTGTTCATTGGCACGTTCCAATGGTCTGCGCCACATCCGTCCGCGTCTGTCGTCGGTGTCCAAACAAAAGCGGGATTCGTCGCTGAAGACCACCGGGCTCCATTCCATTCGCCAGCCCACTCGTTCACAACGCCATTGCAGTCGTATCGCGCGCTGCTCAGGTATCAAAGGAAGGCACAACAATGGATGCCTGGCAGACATTGGCGCGGCGTGTAACCGGCGTGCTATTGTCGCTATTGACACTGGAGCCGTACCGGGAATAGTGATGTTGTAGTTCAATTTAGAATCTAGTCCATTCAATGCACGCTGCAGAATATCAGCAAGGCTGCATTAATGTGTTCTTGTAGCTCAATGATGGATGTCAGCGCTACCTCGTAGAGAATATCCTTAATAAATCCCCAAAAAAGAAATCACACGGGGTAAAAATATCAGAAGAATGGAATGGCAATTCTAATTAGACCCTCATGTCCAATTCAACGAATTGTTTTCGCTTTCGATGTTTGACAGGTTCTATGAGACTAGTAGCTTTTTAAAATAAAGCAAAGGCAAATGAGAATGGTGAACATCACCATATACTCCTACCAGCGAATAATGAGAACTGTCAATCATTGCGTTATCATGGAAACTAAATACAGTAAAATATAGTCTCGAACTGAGGGCAATGTTAAATTAGTGAGCTTTTAAAGGGTCTTTTTCGCCTTTTTTGCAAAATTAATTTTCTTATGAAAAATCGTAATACTTTCTTATGTGGCATATTGCTTGAGCTCGTGATGAACAAAGCGCATTTGAAATAGAAATATTATCGATATGTATAGGATCTGTGCAATGAAGATAAGACAGCCACTGATTGATTGATAACGTAGCAACGTCATGCCACGTGATCTATTGCAGGAGGAGCGATTCTCATGACTTGTCTGTTGGACTATAGTGAATCCAATATTGCGGCTATAGTAATTAGCCGTATATATTTGAACTTTTTAATAACTATCTTAATTTTCTATTTCTTTTCCCAAGATATTACAATGGCAGTAAAGAAAACCTTCATGGAGATTATCTGGAAGGATTTAAATGAGTAAAATTAAAAGGCGTTCGGAAGAACTGAGTCTTCTTTTCTCTTTAGAATGCAAATGCCTTTCCCGAAAATCGTCCTGGGAAATATATTGACAATAATTGGGATTAATTTCGAATAAACTAACCCATTCTCGGAAACCCTTTGAGATATCGAAATAAGTAGGTCATGTAGACAAATAAAATAGAAATAAAATCACACAATAGCAAAACATGAGAAAATTATATCTCGGATTTTTTCTTCTGGTTAGAGGTTTTTATTTCTTTACAGGCAATATCCTTAATACTGTTTACAGGATATGTCTGTACAAACTTTCAGGAAACGTTTTGGGGACCAAAATAAGCGGAAAGTGCCATATGAACATGGGGTCTAAAACGCGTCTTTCTAAAGTTATAACGGTTTGAAGGTTTTCTTTAGTAGAAAAAGCGTTATGAAAATTCAAAGTACTGGAGCCTTTTATATATCATTTGCCCTTGACAAAATGTGTATTGTCTTGTTATACCGTAGAAATATATCACACAGTTTGCAACTCCTATACGTTTTAACGTTCATTTCTTCTACTGCAGGACTCCTTCAAACCGTTATAACTCTAGAAAGAACCGTCTTGGACCCCATGTTCATATTACATTTTCTGCTTGTTTTTGCCCCTGGAACATATCCTGAAAATTTGTACAGACTATTCAGAAACACCCTATATAATCATACATTATCCGTAAGTGCATAAACCACTCTTTCTGATTTAAAAAAATGGTGAAAAGATGACCTGATCGTCCACGAAAGATAAACTTCAATGGAAATCGATACAACCGCAAAGTGAATCCGACGATAAAGACTGAGAAAGCTCGGATATACAAATGCCAACAGTTCAAGCTAATGAACCTCTATTGTAGACGAATCACGAAGGGAGTTATTATTTCCGTAATAAAGACCATTTGTGATCGGTCACCTTATCCATAGGTATTTTGTTAAAACTCCGACTTTTCATTTCTAATCTCGCCCAGCTGATGATGTTCAGGCGAAATACGTCAGCCATTAAATCCCTCTCCACAGGTATTGGTATATCGTGATTTTACTTCTAATTTACTTGTCTTCAAATAAGAAACAATTAAAAAACTAATAACCATAAACGTTGCTTTTTTAAATAGCAAGATAACTTTAATTGTAATTAATAAGAATTAAAATAATCTAAAAGCAACCATGATTTCCGCAACCCGTGCCCGAATTGAAATTAACCTGGATACGTTTCAAATTAGTCTAATTTAGGGTTGCATTCCTGTACAATATTGCTCTATTTTGCACAGTTTTGACTGCATATCGATAATATACAAATTGAAAGTTATTGTTAATAATACGATGTACAGAATGTGTCAGAACTTTTTGTCCAAACTTAACAGGGAGGTAGATGCATGTATATGAACACTTTTTGCAAATAAACCCATGGTCGGAATTAAGTCAGTGTCAAGTCTTTGACAATTCACCTTGCAGGCCAAAACTGAAGAGACATGGTATCTAATTAAGACTATTTATCATGTAGCTTACAGCAAGGGTTATTTCAGTAACTGTTCAAAATAACGACCATCTATCTCAATAAAGGCCTCACATTGCCGAAACATCGAACCAGTCAAGCGTTCGAAGATTCCAGGTTTCCAGCAGCTGCCACGCGTCCCACAAGATCGTCCAATGATTTCACGGGGGATTCTATATGGCCCCACAGGGAGAAGTCTATGTATTTAAGGCCAAGTCTATCGTGGTGATCATTAAAGGGACTTCCACAACCAATCTATCTATTTGGTAATCTGAGATTCAGATAATCTTCAATATGCTATTGTTGGACACTAAGTCATTTCCGATCATGGGTTATTGGCAGAAAATGTTCATTTACATCCCCTCTACTCCCTGTTAAGTTTGGGTAAAGAGTTCTGAGACACTCTGCAGATATTTAAATAGTTGTCTCATTCAGTTGTTTTTATGAACCATATAATGATTTAGCTTGTGGTAGTCCATTACAAACTGTCTTTAGTAAATTGGTTAAGATCCAAAGTTTTAATATTTGGCCAAGTTATATAATAACGTTATTTAAAAGCATAGAAATTTTTTATAAAACATTCCATATAGAGTCTAAGCATTTGAACGGAAAAATTTTATCTGTTTATCGGAAAAAAAGATACACTGTTTTTTTCAGAATTGAAATGAACATTACAAAGAGAATATAAAATTTAAGTTCCAATAGATATTCCGCTTGAGAGATTTCTTATGATGTGAATTGTTGGCTTTCTTAACTTCTTTGATAAAAAGTCATTTTGTGTGCGCTATCTTCCTTAAAGGATTGTTTATTACCTTGTTTCTCATTTGGCGTCAGAATAACTTTTCAAGCTCATTGATTTTCAAATCGCATCCTCTCCCCATTCCACTCTCATTCCTGTAGTTTCCTTTTAGTAAGGCAAGAAAGCGGATGGTTTATTTACATTTATTTCCTTCTTTTCTTCCACTTTTGACTTTTTTACCCCTGCCTATTGAGTTTCCTTTCTTGTTGATAATAGCGAATCGGCGAGAAGAACGAGCGAAGCAGGCCATTTCTGACACGCGGTAAGAAGCATCCGATACAAAAAGCATTCTGGTATCTGAAAGAGTGTGTGAGAGACAGGGGGGGAGGGGAGTTGTCAGCTTTAGATCGTTTTACTAGAACGTTTTCTTTCTTCCTTTTTTTTCTTGACGAAATCGCCGATTCCTGCTGGCCCAAAAAATGGAGCTTTAGCGCGCAAGCTTTTCGCTCGGATTTCCTGTATTGCAGAGAAAAGCGAAAACGGTTGGCCCGACGACGTAGTTCGTGTGGAAAAGTCGGGGCGAAGGTAGAGGGAGCTCACGAGGCATCCGTCCATTATTCTTCGATTATTAATGCAACGTGCAAGATTGGCCGTAATTCACGCAGCTTCTGTGTAGAGAATGGGCAATCGCCTACCAACCGCGATTTATTTGTTTATTATGCGTTAGGCCTAGCCGCCCATTGATTTGTTGCCCGTTCGCTCGCAGCAGTTTGTGCGCACCGGTCGTCGCGAGGCACGCCCGGCAACGCGCCTTCCCACGAGATGGCCCCAGTGACGTAACGCTCCCTGAAGGACCTACGTGGAAATTCGTCATCCGAAGATGGCACGCTTCAGATGGCATGAGGGACCTATCAATAGCAATGGAAGTCATTTGGCGCCCATCCTACGATCTCTACCCTGCCCGAAACCTCTGGCTCTAAGCCCAGGATTCTCCAAGTCCGCCTTGCTCCTCCCTGTTTGTTCGGGAACAAGGAAAGTGAGAGGGCATTAGAACTTCAAGAATTCTCTCTCCTTCCAAGCTCAACTTGATTCCGTGGCTATGAATAATGCACTGGCTATTAGTTACACCATTTCTTGAGCGATAAATAACAGCTAGCGTGGCCCGGCCCGTGCGCTGAAAAATAAACACAACGCGCCGTTCACCATTTAATTTATGCGCCCATCGCTTTTTCATAACCCCCGTTCGGATATGTATTGAAAGAAATCAATCACGATTATGCATTAACAAAATGGGTGGGAAAATCTTTAAATCAAAATTTCTTATTTCAGTATTGATTAACGAAATTCATTTCAAATCCTATATTTCAAAGGGAAAAGTTGAGCTCGTTTTTCAAAAATTTTCTTATATAGTCCCCCTCCCCCTTCAAATCAGAATTTTAGCTATACTATACTTTCTTATTATATGTTACCAGATGTTATGAAACTAGCTCTTGCATAGAATGGCTTGGCATTTTATGGAATGAGTAGCCTTTTTTTAAATATAAAACAATATGAAAAATTTTATTAACGAAATAAGTGAAAACTTAATATTTTGATGAAAACTGTATCATTTCCTTTACCTATGTATTGACACACTTTGAACTTAAATTGCATGGTACATTTCTTCATATAAAAACATTCCTTGAGTTCACACTCTGTTACACATGCACTGTGAAATCCTTAAACAGTTGCCGTGAATTGTTACGTTGCAGCTGACCTGAACGAGATCAACTTATTTATCAGTGGGATGTTTTCCAATGGCAAGTAACATTTTCTTGTACACAGAAAAATACGATTTTAAGACTTTAGTTTCGCGCCAAGCGAATAAGCGTCCTTAGCATTCATGGTGACAGACTAAATATTGCGAACGTCTTCCCATCTTTTGTCACATTAATGAATAGAAACCCGAGCTAATCATAAACATGAACCAACCCCCCCCCCCCCGTTAAATCATCGTACAGATGATTCTCTGATATACAATGATGGCTTGCTTTCCTTTGCCAACAGCGTATATTATAAAATAGAAATTTATATTTAAAACATTTTTATTTTTAGATATTCAACAATTGTTAAACGCAAGCTAATCGATCCAATACAGAAATCTAATAGGAAAGTTTGCAAAAGCTTTTCACAGTGATCTTTAAAAATGTACTTTATATAGAGTGTTTTTGGATGGTCTGTACAAACTTTCAAGATATATTCCAGGTTAGCTTAGGTTAGGCATCATACGAATATGGGTTCGAAAAAGCAGAAAATGTAATTCAAAAAAATCAAAGGCTATTTTCAGCCTTTGCTATTTTTTTATTTATTTATGAATTGGGATCCAATACGTCCATCCAGGGCCTATATGGCCAGAGGTCGTCGAGTTGGGTCCTTGGATGGAGCTGGATTCACAACTGCTGTATGATGGTCGCTAGCAGCCGGGGGGTTGGGTGATGATTGTCTATCACTGATGGTCGCCCATCCAGTGACTAGCCGTGCCTGATGTAGCTTAACTTCACAGAAATTGTGTTCAGTGAAAGCCCACCAGACCACGGCCTCCCCCAGCATTTGCTTTGTTATAGCATAGAAATAAATCACAAAATATATAAAAAAATATTTTAAAAAGAGACTATATTAATGAAAGCTAAACATTAAGAAAGAAAAGAGAAAAATGAAAAATTTGATAAGAGAGATAGGCGGGCAGGGGATTGTAGAAAGGGTACAGAAAGAAATTTTAGAAAGGTATGCGACAATTAGGGAATAGCTCTGGTGAGAGGGGAATATGGGAAAATTAATGAAGGAAACAAATTAGGGGTTAGGGAAATTAATTTCCAAATTAGAAAAGACTCGAATTACCTTCTTTATTGTTATGGAAATTGTTACGGAGAATATAAAAACTAACGTCCTGTAAGGACTGGCCAGGGGAATTAAATGTTTAGTGACATGGGTGTCAGCATTGATAACGATGTCGAATTTGTGCTTGGCGAATCTGGCACGTATTCTTTGATGTTAGTTAACATACTACTTCTAACAAACTTTGCAATGTAAGAGATTAAATTTAGTTGTGAGTAGTGTAGGTCAGGTTCTGATAATCTTGAGGGTAAAGGAGGAAGCATTGCTGAAAATGGATGTAGGGTCCCTAATGTTCGTCATTATCTTGCGCTTCACTCTTTATCAATTTTATCATTAATGACTAGTGAAGACCAGTACCTATGAAAATTTTGGACTTTAATCAGAACTTTTTCTAAATTCAAAATTTCACATGGATGGAATTATGGACTTTTCATCATGATCATTTTTCGGCATGTTTTGGATCTTCATGAAGCAACTGAGTCTACGATGAACTTTGGAACTACACAAGTTTTTATGAATTTATTGAAGTGATGGTGGATTATGGACATGAGATTACCCTATGCATATTATGATCATGTTATTGTAGTAATCTTTTTAATTTGTTTGTCCTTATTATATGTACACCCCCCCCCCCGGGCAAAAGTTTAGAATAATTCACGGCGTTTAATATCTTCGAAACATTGAAAGTGTTGTGAATGAAATGCGACGCATTTTGGAAGTGTTTATGAATATTTTATAATGCACAAAAGAAAATTCTCTATAATGCTCTGTTTCCATTAAAGAGTATCGAAAAAAATAAGCAAAACATTATATTTTATAGAGAGATGAAGTTACAAAAATTTGGAATAATATATCACCAATGACAATAGTTTAGAATATTAATGATTAATATTTGGTTGGACCTCCTTTTGCCTTAGTAACTGCTTGAATTCTAGCTGGAAGTGATGTACCAAATTCTTCACATACTTCTGGTGGTATTTTTTCCGACATGATTTCACAACTTCCAACATGATGTTCATGGAGGTTTTTTGGCTTTTGCTTTTTAACAGATTTTTTCACAATATTCCATAATTACTCGCTGGGATTAACGTCTGGGCTATTAGGTGGCCATTCTAGATGCTGGATTTCTTTCTCTTCAAACCACTTGTTTACTTGTTTTGCGCAATGGCATTGTCATCTTGGAAGATGAATTCCTCATCACCGAAGTGATCCTCTGCTATTTGTATGACGTAGCCGTTTCTTTGATAATCTCCATCTCGCCAAGTCCTTTACTGGACATTGAACCCCACACCATCATTCTCGGAGGGAATTTTGTTTTAGGCACGTCTGATGAAATTTTTTGGAAACCTTTCTTCTGACCATATGCCCAGCATTATCTCCATAACCTAGACAAAAGCGAAACTCATCTGTGAACAGAACTTGTTTCCAGTTATCAATACTTCAATCTTAGTGAACTTTGGCCCATTTAAAGCGTCTTGATCGGTGGGATGCATTCATGTACGGTTTTGTTTTAGCCCTCCGTGTTTTATACCCTTTTTCCAATAGTCGTCGAATTCCTGTCCTGTCTAAAACATGAACACCACATGCTTGTCATTGAGCATTAAGTTCACGTGATGACGAAAAGCGTTTTTTTTTTAAATGATTGACAAAGCTCGGTCATCCCTGCTGATTATCGCACGAGGCCTTCCACTAATACTTTTTGTTGCATAAAATCTTGTGAGCACTTTCGAAGGGATGCAATTTCAGTTTGTATTTTTCCATCCTTATGGTGTTCCAGAATGGCTTTCCGGCGATCAGCATCAAGTTCTTTATTTTTTCCCATTGTGAAGGTTTATAACAGCAAATAAATCAACGACCGACATTTATATTAAGTAATAAGCACTTCATTGGATAAGATAATTCTTATTCAAATTATAATTTGCAATGCCTGTGATTTATCATTAATATTCCAAATTTTTGTCAATGCCTGTGCAATATTCCAAACTTTTGCCAATCCCTCTTTCCGAAAAATGTAACGTTCCGTTTGTTTTTTCTAACAAGCTGGCTATGCAAGCAGAGTATTAAAAAGAATTATAAATTTGTGAATTATAAAAGCGTCACAAAAGTTCCCAAAATGTGATCTACTTTACGCAGACGACATTTATATATATCGAAGATATTAAATATAGTGAACTATTCTAAACTTTTGTCTGGGGGGTGTAAGTTTTTATTTTGGTTGAAGGGTTAAAACTTATATGCATGATCTGCCTTGTTACATTTTTTTGTCATGGGGTAGGCCTGGCTATGTGCATGGTTCTTCTCAGTTACATTTTTGTAAATAGGGAGGGAAGAAAATTTTAATTTGTAATATATTTATTATTATTTTATGTTAACTTTTTGGTGTTGGGATTTTTCAAATTTTCAAGAAGTAAAAATTAAACTTTAAATTTGATAGTATCGGAGCAATTTATTATTATTGGAAATATTATCTCCCAACGTTTGAAAAAAGGATTTTATATATTCTCTAATTTTTAACGAAGTTAATAGACCTGTTCATTTTACTTTTGCGAGGCCGGGATTCTCACATGGAGGTGGAAGGCTTAAGGAAATGGCAAAACTCGAAAAATATACCCAAACATTATGAACCTTAGCATATTTAATATTTTAGCTTCATGATTATTTTATATTTAGGAGCAATTTTTCTCATATGATGAACCATCTTAAGTTCTCATAACAACTGAAGCAAAATGAAAATTAAACTACAACGAGGCGGGATTAATTAATTAAACTATATATAAAAGTTCTTCTTCCGAGTTCTCTTAATCAATTAAAAATACCCACATTTTCTTGTGCGTCTATTCACGTGACTCTATCTTAAAATTATATATTATGCACAGTAAGCAAAGGATTTAATTAGTTGCCTTAGAGAAAAGCAACGTAAGGTCATAGAAAATGTCGCTTCAGAAGAACAAATTAGCATAAAGCATAAACTTTCTCAAGTCTTTACAGCTTGAATTCTACTGAGCTATAAAAGTCTTCAGAATAATATAACACCATTTTAATGCTTAACGACTTCGCACAAACGGTTAATTGCAAACGGAATGTCGCTTTCTACAAGACATTCCTTCTTCACTTGCTGGAAGGTTTTTACCCTTGCTATGCAAAAATTGTGCAAATTTTTATTTCTGGAGATGAGTGAAGAGGCGAAATTACATATGGTTTTTCTTATTGAGTGTTTTTCACAGCTTGAAACCTCCGTCGGAAGATAAATGTTTTTACCAATAATGTGTCACACTTTTATTCTTAATGTGAAATGCCATATAAAAAGAAGTAAATAATGAAAAGCATTCAAAATGGTTGAATAATGTGTTGATGTTAATTTGTCTCAATAGTTATTTTTTTCCCTCATTTTCCTAACGGCGTTGCATTATCCTTTATACAAATATAAATTTGATGTGTGATTCATCATTTAGTACATTTCCTCTCATTCGTTAAGAAATCTAGAATTCTAGCCGTAAATTTACATCAGATATTTTAATTTATCATAATGATTTTTCCAATACAATTTTTTTTACTTTTGATTTTTTTAACTTCAAAATTGCTAATCTGTCATTTTTTTCTTTTTTTTTATAACAGGTAAGAAATCATTTTTTATGCAGAGAAATTTTCCAATTGGAAACAGTAAGTTTCAAATAGTCAAATTGCTTACTTTTTTGAATCATAGTTTTAATAATAAAATAAAAGTGAAGTTTTATCAATTCCGAGTTTAATTATTTAAAACAAACTTCAGGACTATTTCATTTTAGAACATTTACTTAATATACGGTCATATTTAAACTCAGCTATTAGTATTAAGCTTCTCTTAAAAAATGATAAAATTACGTTAAATTGTATCTCCTACTTTTTTAGGACAAAGAAGGTTTGCATGTGAATCTAAACTTAATGAAATAGTTAGATTATCTTTTAATATGAATCCACTGACAAGATAGGTACATGTATAACAAATCTGATGCAAAAATTTGCTTTATAACAAATTTTACAGGAAAGACAAAATTTTTCATATACTTACGGGTTTCCTATTTTTAGACATTCTAAACCGGCTGTAGTTTCAAATTTCAATCTAATTATTGTAATTATATTAATACAACATGAGTTTAACTTTATTATTGTAAAATAACTATTAAAATATCTGAACATTTCATATATTTTTATACTTTCAGTTATATTTAAACTAATAGCTTAGAAGATACTTAGAATAACGTAAATGATGCTAACAAAGTGAACCTCTATGCTCTCATAATACAACGTTTGATGCTAACATAATCAAAACATTCAAGACTCTCTCCACTTGCCTAAACTTGAAGTGTCTTTAGTCCTACTTAACACCCCATGCCATTGTTACACGTTAATATGAAGTACAGGGTGATTCTAAATTATCTCCCGTATTATACATGTTTATTACTCCAAAACGATTACAGATTTTAACGTGATTTTTTTTTATTCACAAAGAAAAACTCAAAAAGTATCTTAGCATGCCTTGATAAATTTCAATATGTTCCTCATTTATGGCGTGAAGGACGTCAAAGCGAAACTCGATTTCCTCCCATGTTCGGGTTAGCATTTCGGGGGTGATTTCAGCGATTTTTTCAGTTATTCTGTTCTTGAGAGTTTCAATGTCATCAACGTTGATCTTGTACACTCTGTCTTTCACAGAGGGTTCGCATCGGGTGAGCGAGGGGCCAAGGGATTGGCCCATCCCTTCCAATCCATCGTTCTGGAAAGTTCGTATCAAGGCACTGCCTAACTTGAAGGCCCCAGTCAGGAGGTGCTCCATCTTGTTGGTAGACCATGTTGGGCTGCACGTCTTCTACCTGTGGAATCAGGTAGTTCTCCACCATATCTAGGTAGGTTGCAGCGGTAATGGTGTCTTATGCGAAAAAGAAAGGTCCGATTACTCGATCATGCATTAAACCGCACCAAAATGCTAGCCCGAGCATGGGAGGAAATCGAGTTTCGCTTTGGCGTCCTTCACGTCATAAATGGGGTGCACATTGAAATTTATTAAGGCATGCTAAGAAACCTTTTGAGTTTTTCTTTATGAATAAAAAAACACGTTAAATTCTGTAATAGTTTTTGAGTAATAAACGTCTATGATACGGGAGATAATTTAGAAACTCCCTGTACATCAATGTTATGTCTTATTTTTGCAGACTTTATTGGAAGCTTTCCTTCGCATTCACATAATATTTTTTAGGGATTGCTTGTGTTTTAATCTGAACTCAGAGAAGATATACTGGCGGACAAAATAATCAATTCATGCTTCACTTGGGTGCTTATTGATTAATTTAAACAGATGACTAAATCTTTATTTTTGACCAAGCAAAATATGAGCAAGATGCTCCCAAATGTAGCTGATTTTTGCTCGCCAAGTAGAGATAATATAGATATACTTCATTTTATCGTGTCATTATTATGAATGTAACTGAACAGTCTAAAAAAGGAGAGAAAAAATATATATTGTATGTGAAATCTTGAAAATGTTTTTGGAAAGTAAGGTTTGTGGCTGTCAGAAGAGTTCCGTATCATCTGATTTTCACAAATATTACAGTGAACTGCAGTCTTCACTATTTTCTTGTAGTCGGGTAATGATATTTTCTGGTAAGATCTAAAAACATGTACAGGCTTTTACTATCTCTACTCAGTATAGAGGGTTGTTTCAAATTTATGGTGACGAGAACATATTTATTGTAGGTTTAGTGGAACCCATTTCTCCACCATCAATTGCGCTCTATGTGATTGCCCTTTCTTCTAGCAATCGCTAACATCTTAGTTTCCACTGTAAGAGGCTTATGTTCCCACGGAAAATAACGAGGTCGATTACGTTTTACTCCTCTTTACAGGTTTTGCATAATCCAAATAGTTTCTCGGTCGTCTTACATGAAGAGTTCTTTTAAGGAGACGGAATCTACAAAATTCCATGAGCGAGAATGGGGTAATTTGACAGGGATGTCTGATAATGGGATAACCTACTCCCAGTTTCCTGTTGCACCCGAGTCCAGTCGATTTAGCTGTGTGGCTGAAAGCTCTGTCCTAGTGGATGTAAACGTCCTTCGCCCTAGAGCCATATAACCGTGGGATATCGTTACGATATACGTAATCTAAGACTTTTTCCTGATAGTAAGCACTTTATCATTGCTTTAGGTTTCACTTTTTTTGATGGCCAGATATCTATTGTAGCTGACCCATCAACCACCATGAATACTTTAGATAAACTCTTCTTGTATTGACGCATCCAATCAGATCGAGTCGTATAACCCCGTTCTCGATAAAAAAAATTACACGTGTCTTGCCATCTCTCGAAAAATAGACCCAATCCTCATTCAAGATAACTATGTTCTTCCATTTGTGTCCTGCCAAATAGCGTTCATTCAGTTTTCTGCTGTTGTTGGTTCGTCTATCTGCAATGTGTCTTGGCAACAAATCGTGAACTCGGATCTTATGACGGCGTTCTAATTTCAAATCTTGACGAATAATACGGTTTACCGATGCAACAGAGGTTCCGATCTTCCTTGCTTGCAATAGCTCGTTGTGTTTGGAAAATTTTCCGCATGGGCTCTTCACTGTTCGAATGTCAGCCTTGTACGAGAAGAGCGGGGTGCGCCTTTCGTTCAGCAGCGCTGCACTGTTGATTGTTTGGATCTATTTGTCTTATGCGTTTGATAACATTTCTTATACCATTCTTGGAAATAATGAAACCTTTTCCCTTCACTTTTTTATTATTCTGGAATAAGAGTAATCAGCATCGGAAAAAGATACGACATAGCCTTCCCAGACCGATTCAGTTTTTGAAGGCATTTTGGCAGCAAACTTAAAAAATGAAGAACGGAATGATAAGAACGGTAGTTACCAAACTTACGTGTAAAATTTCACGAGCCTCCTGCAATTTTAAACTTAATTTCCATTTCTCTGGACGTATTTTTTCCCATTGTACTGCAAGCTTGAAAATTTTCTTTTGGTAGAACTCTGTTCCAGCTGACTGGAGACATGGTATCCTATTCCAAGTTTTGCTCCCGTTTCAGACATTAAGCTGTTTGCGCCACGCTCTTTTCCGTTACTTTAGGCTGCTCGATACATATGCATCGTGGAAATCTAACGTTAACGTTGCGCATGAAAAATAAAGGTCGTTGCGCAGAGAACCTGTTTGATACGTTATGCTTAGGATTGTGGATTATGATTGATACGTTATGCCTTGCTTTCGAGTTTCGATCTACTCCACCAAAGCACTCAGAAAATTTTTCTTCCTTGTCCCGCTCATGGTTAATTATTTATTATACATGCATATAAGTTATTAATTGTTTTAACGCTTCGCGAAGTGACTTGCAGCTGGACGAGTGAGCTTCGAAGCGGCGAAAACAAAATGGCTGCTAACGGGAGCGTCAGAAGACTAGTAACGTCACTAACGGGTTAACTCTGGCTCCGTCATTTCTGTATCGCTCGTAAGTTCGATAGACTTACACCTCCCGTTAAGCGTCTATCGATATCGGACAACAGCGTAACGGAAAACAGCGTAGCGCGAACAGCCTATTGTGGCGTCAACCCTTCGTTAGTGATGGCTTCAACCCTTTCCTTTTTGCATTCAATAGAGGCAGTTCGAGGGCAACTGCTACGCGGCAGATCTTGGATGCTCGTGTTCTCATCTTAGAAATGTTTCACCCATCTCCTAATGTTGCTGGTGCCTATGCACGTCTCCAAACCTACCCTGAAGTCTTTAGTGAATTTCAGCAGCGGGAATTTCCTATTTAAGAGAGGAATAAAGGCACGTTTGTCGAAACGACACATCATTGTTAGCCATTTTGTATCGCGTACGCGTGATCACGTGCCAGACGCAATCGACGTCATAATGCGTCAACACATAGTGTGAAGTTGGTACATTAAGATGATATAATTCACAAGTTTTACAATGCTGCTCTGCCATCTAGTGACAATTTTTATAACCGCAACATGGGTACGGTCAAGGCATATGGGTACGGGCTCTATATTTACTATCTAGGAAGTTATGGTCAAGGCCTACTGCTAATATTTCTTGTTGGTAATATGAAGAACGCCAATATTTAAATTAAAAAAAAAATAGAAATGGGTCGATGGATTTGTTTTGTATCTGAATGCAGTAAGTTCAAGGGTTAAAAAAAATTTCTTCCCCATTAACCTGGAATAGATTTTCAAGAAAAAAATTATCAGAAACCAGTGGATTATTAAAATAAAGCTGAATGTAGAAAGCGATTTCGCGCTAACAATATCCTGCAGAGCATCCATAAAAAAGGATGGAGGAATGTTAAAAAAAAAACTATACACACAAAATAATGATACCGGCTCAGGAGCACATGAGGTTTAACTGCAGGAGTCAAGCCTAGGTTTTCTTGAACTAGATCTTGAATTATTTTTTTTATTTACATAATGGTCTATTAAGTATTTGTAAGCTTTATGAGACGTTCCCCGTTTTATTTCCGTAAGCCAATAGATTTTAATTATAGGTAACGAGATATAAACATTAACTCTATCCTGTTTTCGTATTGAAAATATTACGTGCAGACCCTTCATCGTGAAAACCTGAGCCGCTTGAGCTGAGATAGCGAACAGCCGTCCCCAACAGTGCATTACAAATTTTGACACCAGGATGCGTACGCATATTTCGCTTGCGCTGTAAAATAAAGTCGAAATCGTCAATTGTTTCTTTATTTTAATTATACAAATTCTGATTTGGAAAAAGATCAGAATCCTTAATTCGATGACATATGCCAAAATAGTGACGATCAACGTTAAATAAAGAATTTTTAAGCCTAGAACGAAAAAAAATACAAAATTTTATTGCCTTTTGGATATATCAATATCAGAATATAAACCGTCATCCTCTTCGGTTAAATTAACATCACCCGATTGGCCAATCCCGTTTATTTCAATAGAACAGTTACTTTTTGTATAAAGACCTTCAAAATCTTCCTTTGAGTATATACATTTATTTTCATATCATCTCTCTTGGGTAAAATTTAGTCTTTAAGGGCTAAACAAAAACTTTTAATGTAAAATCATTAAACCATCTGTAAATATGAAACTTGAGAAAAAAATTGCTTTCAATCATATCTTCACTGAAGGGAACTGCTGAGGGTTTTAGATTAAAAAGTTATGAAAAAATACGAAGCATAAAATTTTAACGCAACTAAAGTGTATCCTAGCAATTTTTGTAGTTCTGAGAAAGGCAGAAGTGTTCCAGTGTCCGCAATTTTGCTGTTCCGAGTGCAGATAAAAACGACTCATCTTCACTGTTAATACACTCCTCGGGAAACAGGCGCTGCTCTTCGCATACCAATTTCCTTTGTCTGTGCGTGTGTGTGTCGTCTTTTTCCTTCTGTCGCCTTTATTTCTTTCTTTCTTTGCCTCCCTCTCTTTCTCTCTTTCTTGGATTGCCCCCCAGCTCGCTGACCAGTGCAATGGTGAGTCGTCTCTCTTAATTGCTTGATGGCTAAGCAAGCGCAAGTAGAGTTGTCAACCTCTTGGGAATGGCCAACGTCGAGTTCCCCTCTCGAATTGTTAATTCCAAGATGCAGAAACGAGTTTTCTTTGTTTCTCCCAGGTTCACTCCTCTCTGAACTCGAAATTAAACCAACGTGCCTGAACTCAGTCTTCATTAACCCCTTCTCCTCGAGCTGCGTGCCCCTTTCAACGTTCTTTCCACTTCTTTATGTTCGGTCTAGAATTTAATATTAATTTAATAATCATACATAATATGAAGTTTTGCTGCGAATGCCAAATGTTAACCAGAACAATTTGCAAATAAAAACTTTTTACCTTTATTTTATTACGCAAAAAGGCACGATGATATGCACAATGCTGTATCGCATTTCCTTTTTAAAATAACCTATAAAGCTGTGGTTTTATAATTCTGTTTAAATGTATATGCATTTATTCTACAAATACATTACTTATGAAATAAATGTACAAACTAAACACGCTCTATTGCATATAAGCATTCACAAGTTTTCTTAAGTTTATTTTAAAATGAATACTATAATAAATGGAAAATAAATAATTAAAAAGTATCGTATTTTCGATTATAGGTCGCATATTTACATAAGTCGCACTAGCGAAAATTCAAGAAAACCCTTGAAATAATATAAATCGCATTCGCTGTATAACTCGCACTATATAGCACGAAAAATAAAAAACCACCTTAACTATTCTACAATTTGTTTACCAGAAATAAACCTTTAATATCCATAATTACTAAATAAATGTGATTAAGTATGAATGATAAACTCTCTGCAATGCTTTCGGGTTTGCTTAGCAGCTATTCAAAATGGTCATCCAGTTGTACAGTAATTTGGGGACTCTTTTACTGAATGAAATCTATAATTAATAAGATCAAGAAGTAAGGCAAAATACTTGAGCTGACACGGTAATAAATGCAGAACATGAACACGATATTAATGATATAAGCCAAAGAATTTAAGGGATGCTGTTGTGCATTTTCACTGATGTTGGATATTAACCGATCTTTTTAAAGATATCAAGACAAAAACATTTGAATTTTAATTTAAGTCGCATTCCTTATATTAGCCTCAGGATCCTGCAGAAGCCAAAATTTTAGGAAAAAAGTGTGACTTTTAGTCCGCAAAATATTTTAGTGAAATATTTTTAACCGACTTCAAAAAGGAGGAGGTTCTATGTTCGTCTGTATGTATTTTTTTATGTATGTTCATCGATATTTCCGTCATTTATAAACAGATTTTAAAAATTATGTTTTCATTGGATTCGGTTTAGCACCAATATGGTCCCATATTAATTTCATTGTTAAGTCGGTTTAATTTTTTTTTCAAAAATTCATTCAACTTGTTGAAAATAGAGTCTTAGCACGAAGAATTTTTAACTCTTACATTTGGGTCAGTTAGATCTTCAAATATACTTTATAGGCATCGTTAAATTCGTACAATCTGTATGTAAAGAAATATTTTACCAGAACCATATTACAGCACAAGCCTGTAAAAACATCATTACAGTATAAAATGGTGTTGTTTTGCACCTTTACTGAGAGTTTATTAAAGATTTAATATTTTGCGAAGCGAAGTATATACATCGTTTGAGATTTGTGTATTTTGCGTCTCCTGAAATTTATTTGCCTCAGGGTCGACCGAAAAATAGATATACGGTGAACGAAGTAAATTGACAGAGTGCTTTACCTGGTTATTGGATAGGATACAGCGGTTCAGCACACTGGCCAGCTCGATTTTTTGATGTTACATCCCAGATTTGTTTTTATGGGGTTACTTCAAACACTAAAATTTGTGTGTATATAGCAACGACTCCAGAAAGCATGCAAACGAGGAATAAGAATAAAAGAAAAACAAATGATCTTGGAAACATCCACCAAACAAGAATTATGTACATAATGAAGTTCGCTTTCATCTTTAAAGTCAATAAAATTTTATTTGAAAAATTCCTTTCTAAAATCCTCCCTTTGTCAGATATTTCGCATTATCAACCGTGTCTGCTTTGTCTATAAGCGTTTGTTCTTTAAACGATTGGATATAATAATGGAAATACCTCGTAAAAAAGAAGAAACTTTTTTTAATATGCTGTAAAGTTTACTGTTGCCATACAATACACTCTGAATTTACTTGGAAACGTAAGCATATAAATTCTGGTAGCTGATGAAATTTTATACTATATTTGTTATAGACGCTATTAAAATGAATCTATAAACGATCAGGATAGGTGGTATCGGCTCTTCAAAAGAAACATGAGTGATATGGTATTCCTGCGACTGTTTTTGCCAGGAAAGAAGTAAACCTGGTTATTACTCTTCAAAAAAAGACTGAACATTGCCAACGGCTGAAGAATGACACTTTCTATCTCTCTTTTTCCGATTACACTTTTTAGTAAATGTTATTTACCTTTTACTGTGTATGTTGTCATGACTTTTGGATACATTTAAGAAACTGGAAATTTTTATCATGAATCTACTGACTAGAAGCTATACAACAATATGGTTCGTTGTAAACGGTAAGGCGCGGCATTATCCGCAACACCACAACAAGATGGCATTCATTAGATGCCTGCTAAAAGGTGAACGAGTATATATGATAGAAGGAAAGTAAGATACCAACGTATATTATTCTAGCATAAATAACATCAAACAGGGCTAAAACCGGGTATTTCCATTACATTGATCAATCCCGGTATGCTTTAATCTTGTCGTTTACCACCTACTATACAACACTAAAGACGAACCTACTCTTTTATGATTTTAAATAAACTTGAACATCAGATGTATGAAAATTATTGCAGAGTTCGTTTACTCAAACAAGTTATGTATTATTACTGAAATTCTGTTATTAGCCGTTTACTAGAAAATGGCCTGGAGTTAATTTGAAGCCGAATTATTTGAATTGTTTTTGAGAGATCAAAGTCATTTATGCGCAAGTGTATTTTTGTTGATAGTTGCTTAAAATTTCGTCACTTAAAGACGACACTCTCGCTTTTCTGTTCAATGCAAATTACTGAGGAGAGTTCGAAAGAGGAAAAAAGAGTGTTCTACATCATCAATTTATCTCGCCTTTTTCCAAAAAGCCGAAGTAGACGTCCTCAAAATTAAATTTTCTCATTTTTCGAGCCGCCTTTTATGCACAAGCCTGAGAACACCGCCGTCATCCTACTCTCAAAAAATGGATTGATAGAATAGAAAGATCGCCATAGAATATTGATTGAAAATCCAGATATATCTAAAAGGCTGTATCGTGCTTCATCGTAGTGTTTCAAATTTCGATTTTTTTTTTCATGAGGCATGACCTTATTAGGTTGTGAACAACTCTTAACATCTCTCACTATCATCTAATAGCATATATTATTGGTAATTCAGCGAAAATTGAAGTGTTTGTCTTTTCTTAACCTTTTCTTGTCAGAGCTTTTAAGAACTCTTCTACACGAAATGAAGTGCTCTTAAAAATCATTAAAGTTGAAAAGTTTGACCATGTACTTGGAGAAACCAGATGTCATTGATTTCCTCTATTGAGTATCCCTTGCAACAAGGTATAAAATTTCACTAGAAAGGTCTCAAAAATAATGCTCTTCAAAAATCAATGATATCAGTTTATGAACGTTTCAAAGAAGAAAGTAAATTTGCCAAACTTCTAGAGTGTAAGACTGAAGATTAAATTTTACACATTGCTGAAACTATGAAATTTTTAAAAGGTGCTTCCTTTCGAAATTATATGCTAACATAGAATTCAGATGTTTAATCATAGGAGGGGAATTTCAAAAGCTTTGTAAGCTCTAAAATTATATCTAAAAAACAAAAAAAAATTACAAGTTCACTTTACTGTCTTCAATATAATCTCCAGTGTTCCTTGTCACAGCCTCAAATTTTGGGCAAGCTCTTTGTATTCCTGATAGTAGGCTTTTATTGTTGAGCTGTTTGGTTAACCGGGTCACCTCACCAGAAGCTTTTTCAATGGTATCAAACGTTTTCCACGGAATGGGTGCTTCAGTTTGAGGAATAAATCAACTGAATTAGAAGAGCAGTTAGAGCAGAGACAACAAAAGTCGTAGTCCCTGTTTTAGTCCAGGTCGTGGAATTTTTCCTTCACTTTTTAGTAGTAGAAAAAAAGTAGAAAAGTGCTTATGTGATCGGTTTGTCCGCCTGTAGACAGCACTCCAACAACACATTGCAAAGCAATGCGGAGAGTGGGAATAGTGAATTGTTGAAACAGACGAATCATCCTTGCACTTCGGAAAACGTGCTGTGCACTTCGTTCGACTTTGCGGATGCTCTATTGTTGGAATAGTGCGCGTACAGGGTGCAGGGGATAAGCCGGTAACTGGCTGAGCGAGCAGCTGAACAAGGTGTATGCTCGGTCAATCAGGACGCGCTTTGTCCGAGGTAAACTCACGCTTTTCTTTGCCCTAGCGCTGCCACGGCCGAACCAATCCTTGTCGGTTTTTGTCGATGTTCAAAGGCGCATCAGTACGAATGCCGCACGCGTTCAGAACGGTTGTGTCGTGCCTCGCTCGCTCGCGCCATAGATAAAAATCAGTGTTTAAAATTGTTAAAGCTATAAGGTAACTACAGACGACTTTGGGACTCGTAATGCCTTTGGGACTATTCATACGAGCGGCCTCCATGTCATTTTTTAAATTAAACTGAGGGTAATTAGATGCTTGGCTGACTCGACCTTGAGCCGAATATGCCGTTTCCTTCAAACCGAGGCTGCTTCGCGCGGCAAATGTCTGTACACGGCTAATGACGATTATAGATAGGCTAGATTGCCGATTGCCTAAAACAAAAGGATTTCTTTATTACTAAGAAGCTTATTATTTCGTATGATACCTTGAAAATGAATTAACTTTGCACTTTCTGTTTTCACCAATCGATAATATGGGACAGCCGGGAAAAGTACAATAGCAGGTGCTCTAATCGGACCATTAAGATACCCCCTTAAAAATTTTCAATGCTAAGATATTATGTAATATATCAAACAACTCGTAACGACGTGTCATGAATGACTACAACGCGTAATTAATGATAGTAGAAACTGGTTTAGTAGTACGTGTACTAATGGTACCACTTGGTAAGAACTTTTATTTATTTCAATACATAAAGAATTACTACACTCTCTATTTAACTTTTCGGTTCGTCTATGTTATTCATCTAATTTGCTTTTCCTTAGTTTAATTAAGTAGGAATTGACAATTCAGTTTAATTTATATAGTTCAAAGTGGTTTAAATGCAGGTTAGTTCTAGGTATTCAAGGTTGATGTCTCGCTGCTGAAACACGAAACTCTGCTGCTTTTATCCGCTTTTATGAATTGTTGAAGAATTTTCTTCATAACTTTCACTTCTATTTGATATCAAGATTATACGGTAGGCGTGCAAGCACTTTAAAGTGCTCTTAAAAATCATTATAAGCATGGAAAATGATTTTGTACAATAAATCTGGTTTTTTTCCGACTTAATCTTACACTGTAAGAAACTTTTGAAATGCCACTTATAAAGTCTACCTTTCATGCTATTTTCATGTTTGAAATAACATCTTTAAACAATATTTGAATAACCCCTAGCGATATACGTAAGTTTCAGATGTTGCAAGTCAGTATTATTAAACTTTCCCGTTATTAAATATTCATTTTTTATCAGATTTATACTTTTATCTTTCTATAATTTATAATACAATTTAAGTTCAAATATCAGATTCAGAAATAATAGTTATAGGATCAGCTAAGGAAAATTGTTATTAGACCCTGCAAATGACAGTAAATGATTTTTCCTGTTGCATTAGTAGTTATGAACAAGTATAAAAATATTATTTTCATTATTATTAACATTTCATTTCAAAAAACTGTTAATATACTTATTTCCAGTTTCTAGATTAGGCAATAAAATCCTTAAAATTATATACATAGCATTAAGATAAAAAAAATCGTACCATCTGTGGCTTATCGTTTTACTTCTTTATGTCCATGGCATATTGCATTTTTATTATTGGCAGTAAAAAAGTAATTGGGGTGAGATTGGCCCTAAAATTTTTACATTTAAAATGAAATTTTACCAAGCTTCTAAATGTATTTTTGCTCTGAGATGTGTAAATGAAATACTTAAGAAACACTTCTTTATTTCTAACTGTAATAAGCATAAACTGTTGCATTTAAAAGATGTAGAGCTAAAAGAAACTATTTTTATATAATAATTATAAAATAAAACAATACTCTTTTAGAAGTGACAATTTCCTCATTACAATTTACGATATAGTAATCATCTTGAAAACATTATTAGCTTTCCAGAAACTGAAACAAAATAATGACAAACGACTTTAATAACAGCACATTCATATTAATTTTTGATTCTCATCAAGAAATGAA
Source organism: Rhysida immarginata (assembly GCA_023313115.1). Lineage (NCBI taxonomy): Eukaryota > Metazoa > Arthropoda > Chilopoda > Scolopendromorpha > Scolopendridae > Rhysida > Rhysida immarginata. Next base: position 3,988,748 of record JAHWFO010057283.1, on the reverse strand, counting down.
CTATGATCATAGCAGAAGTACGAGAAACGGTTTGTCATCACCAATAAATAAACTACTGATTAAGAGATCTTGGCAGGTTAGAGAGGTTAAAAAATAAAAATCCATTAGTCATTTGCAGTAAGATCAAAAGCACGAAAAGAAATTAGGCTTGCCATTCCTTAAGCTGCATTTACTTAAGTTCTGTTAAAATTCTTAATCAAAAGAAGAGGAGATCAGCATAAATCAAAATATCTTATTTAAAATCCAAATATTAACATATTAACATTTAACAACAGCATATTAAAATTTAACTAGAATCCCCCAATGATCGAAATTCGGTCACATTTCTGAAAAAAAATATATGTGTAATTGGTCTAGCCTCAATCTTGCTTATTAATAAACTTTGAAGAATGAAAAATAGATAACACATTAAATATCCAAAATGCTTTGCATGACATTTCTGACACATCCGATTCATTTCACCGCAATGATAACTTTGAAAATTTCTCGGAATAATATTTAAAGCAATCTAAAGGTATCTTTTAATACATCTATCGAATAATTATCTAAATATAATTTTTATATTTAAGCTAAATTGTCCCTCCCTATCTCCGCGTCTCTCCTCCCGTCCTACTGTGGAAAATTAAGGTCTGTTTCGGACCAAAAATCGATAACTAAAGAAAGAGTGTTAACAAAATTTTTAAAAAATAAATAAAAATCAAAAACTTCAAAATTGGTATTTATTTTATTTTTAACTAAAAATATTATTTTCAAAATATTTGAAAAAACCTTAAAATAGTTTAGAAAACGACGAAATATACATAAAATGCTTACCTACAAATTATAGAAACATTTTGAATAGTTGGTTGATAAGCAATTTTTAAGCAGTTGTTTCTATGGAATAATATATAGGTACATTAAAGGTACTATATTATACTTGGGGACCTTCGGGTTCTGAAATCAGTTCGGTGACTTTCAAAAGCTGCAGAGTATTTGTTATACGGTTTTCTAATGCTTTTAAATGAACATCAACAACACAACAATTAAAATTCTTTCAAATGAACGTCAACAATGATTTGAGTTAATTTGATATTTATTATTTGAAAAAAACAATAAAAAAGGCAATGCTACATGCGTTAACAAATATGGTGCACAATCTGTTCCTTAATGCTACCTTTTTCGCTAACACAGGAAAAAGTGCATAACAAAAAATGTGGTGCCATATTTATATATAGATATCCTATTTTTATCCTAAATTCTCCACACACTGGCCAATGAATTAGAAACATATGTTTAGAATTTTAATCTGTGGCCCGAATTCCTTCATGTTTGCGGGTTGGCATAGAACCAATAGGGTCTTGAAGTACTTCTAAGTCGCCTTAAAGAGACATTCCATTAATCCTCGAATTTGTTGAAAGAATATGTTATTCCCGCTCAGCCGTAGTGAATGTCTACTGATAATACTTGACAGTAACTGAGAAGTCAAAATAAGAAAAATTTTTGGGCAATCAAGACTCACCCATATGTGATGTTACCGGAGGTCAATCGGTCTGAAGATAAATATTGAAGAATTTAGTAGCTGTATAGTAAGAATTTCAAAATTTAACAACGAATTATTAAAATTTTTTGGAATCAATCCATAGTGTTCCCCAACAGGCGTAAGCTAACAACGTCGTTGCTATGAACTCAAATCATTAGCTAACACAAAACGAGAAAACAGCTAAAATTATCTTAGATCTAAGCCAATTACTACCAAAAAACAAAAGAAAAATCAACAAATAAGAAAAATCAAAGTCTAAAAACTTGGCGTTGCTTTAACAATTTAGTCATTTATGCGCAGAATCCTTAAAATTAGCATCAAAACAATGGAGATAAAGATAAAAATGGAGTTCACATTATGTTATAAATTGGCTACTGAGAGGGGAAAGATATTCCACTGGTGTATTATCTAATAAGTGATCATCCTACTACGTTTCAAGATACGTTCCTTAATTTCAAATATATAGTGGTAGGAATAAATCTAACATTTGCAATTTTTACAAAACTTTACTGGTTTAACTTAAAGTTAGACAGACATTAAATGAATATGGAGCTGCATACACTAACAGGAAAATCAGAGTGACTAGATCGGTTAAGCGAAAAAAGAGCGCCTGGTCTTTCTGATCAAAAAACCTTGTCTGCATCATAATGTACGAGGGTTGTACCAAAAGTAAGGTTCCCAATGAGCTACAGCCTCGAGGGAAGGTGCTAGGCTAAATCCGACAACAGTGCCGTGCGCAGTGGTTCCCGCACTCTCGAGCCCCACTCTCGAGCGATTCGCTACTGCGCTCAGTGTTCGCTTGGCAGCCGTCAGAGATGGAAGTGTTGATCGCCGCTCCCGCCAAGTGCGAGGTTCGAGCAGTAATCCGATTTCTCCACGCAAGGAAGTTACCGCCCGTGGAGATTCATCGGCAACTGGCTGAGGTTTATGGTGAAAAGTGCATGTCCATTCAGCACGTCCGAAAATGGTGCAGGGCTTTTGCTGAGGGTTGCACGGAAGTTCACGATGAAGAACGGAGTGGAAGACCGCCGGTTTCGGATTCGATTGCCCAGAAGATCAACAGTGAGCTGCTGAAAGATCGGAGGGTCACTGTCCGTGAACTTGAAGAGCGACGATGAAGTCCGAGCAAAGGTCACACGCTTCCTCAACGGATTAGCGGGAGACTTCTTCGACTTAGGAATACAAAAGCTGGAGCACCGTCTTCAAAAGTGTGTCGAAAAAAATGGAGACTATGTTCAAAAATAGACAACAGTGTAAGCTTTTCAACGATGTATAAATTAATAACAATAAACAATGTTTTCTACTTGTAAAAAATATGGGAACCTTACTTTTGGTACAACCTTCGTACGATGGTATGGTGTATTGTTTTCCTACATAACCGAACGAGGTCACGATGGGAAGAAAAAAAGACGGTTAAGATGCTAGGGAATTCAGTAAATTAATACATAGATATTATTGTTGCCGTGCACATATTTTTAATATATGCCCGTGTGCCCCGATTCTATAGACTCTTATACATGTACAGTACGCTTTCTTGTTTTAAGTTATAAGTTAGAAATGATTTCGGAAAAATTTGTTCAGAAAAAATAAAAAAAAAATTAATTTAGATGAATTTTTAACTACTTCCTGATGAGAAATCCTTCAACTAATATTAATTTTACAAATAAAACTTAGTCATGTAGTTTTAAAGCTTAGAATGTATTAACAATGAAACCAGCTTCACCTAAGAAAAGAATGTGTTTACTTCCTTTTGCATGTTTGGCTTCTGGTGAAAATCAATTTTCTTATTAAAATAGCAGGTAACAATGATTAAAATATTATGATAACATTATCATAGAAAATTAGCTGCTTCTGCTTTCTTAAGCCTTTTTAAGTAGATGGCTGCAACAACAAGTTTATCAAGTCGGGTTTGCCCATGGCTGAGCTTAAAAAACGAATAAGAAGTTGAATTTGCATATTCATCATTTTTAAAAATTAAATATTTTTACTAATAACTTCTAGAAAACTTTTTAAGAACGTATTTGGAATAAGTGTCTACCAATACTCATTATCCGGATTCATGCTCTACCGTAATAAAGTTTCATATTAATGGGCGTTTTATTTTTAATATTGTATAGGATATATATGAAATAAAAAGTGTATTTTTTTGTAAATTGACTGATGGATTATTGGGCATGTACTGTGTGACCAGAGAGACACACATAAAGTATTTGTCACGAAGATTCGTTTTGGCTTCTATCATTTAGTCGGCTTTGCATTTTGTAAGAATCTACGTAGTATTGCATTCATTCGTCCTCAAAAGTCCTCCTGTGCGGAGGGGGGGGGGGCACATCTCTATTCTTACAAAATTAAACTCTTAAGATTGAAGATAGCTCCAAGAGAATACAAGAAGAAGAGGAGAACTTCAAAAAAATGTTCACTCTTATGCCCTCTCCTTATCCCCAGTTATCTTTTTTTTTCTCTCGTTTATTCTCGTACCGCCTCGAGAATTATTTCATTGTTAACATTAACATACTTCACTATATAAAAGTTTATTTTTCCTTGAATAGCACCATATTCAAGGCTGAATAAACCAAAACAAAACAATTTGTGTGTTTACATTTCATCAAAACTAAATATAAACTGGTGAATCTAATGATCGCCACAATATCTTGGAAACAAGAGCCAATCAGCATTTGAAAAGTAATTTTCGTTTTTAGCAACCAAAAATTATGAAAGATCAGCAGTTTCATGCCCGCAACTTTTTATCTGTAGAACAGTGTTATTATTCCTTTTGACATCACAGATATGATGAATTTAGAAGCAGATTGTCCAACAACAAGCGGATAAATTATGAAAATTTCATAACTTATTTATAAACTTCGAAATGATAAATATCGATTTGCGCCAAACTCCAAGCGCAGCACGTTTAATTGCAAGCATAGTTTATGTGATGCAAACTTTCAAATTTCAGACAGTTCCAAGAGGCTCAGCTCTTTTACATTTTCAGCTCTCTTGAAGTTAATTGAGTTAATAACCAATGATGCCGGTGGCAATCCCTTGCCACTGATTAACTCTTCTGTGACAAGGACTGCCTTAGTTCACAAGGGAGATAGACAATGATGCGGGCATTTGACACAGACGGAAGGATTTCCGACCGGGAGTTGCTTTGCACTGCCCAGAGCACATGAAACACATGAGTGACTCGGATCTAGAATCCGTTCATCCGATGCAAAAGGACACACTCCACGTTTCTCTTTCTTTTTCTCCCTTTCATCGCAGTTCTTCTGCTTTTCCCTTCTTTCTATCTATCCACCCACTCTGTCTCTCTGTCTATTTCACCGTCTTTCCTTTTTTATCAATCCAAATCCGATAGCAAAAGGAAAAGGGAGCGGGTGAGATTCGTCTTTGAAATTGCAACGTTGTCCCTTTCGATTTTTCAAAGATAAAGCAGGAAAGGAAGATAATGAGGTAAGGGAGCATTGCGGATGGAGGCGGGGAGAATTCTACCGATAAGCGATAACATCCCGCTGCCATTAAAATCTCGAAATGAGCGAGAATTTCACGGTGATTTTCTTTGGTCGCCAGATTTAACCTTCTAAGAAGCATTACCATGAAGTCAACGATCATCAAAAATAGAGGAAAGCCACAAAAGAAAGCCGCAATCCACTAATTCGGCTGCTTTGTCAAACCACGTAATTTGTGGCAATTGTGTATATTTATTACATTATAAAGTATATTCCGCCGTTCCCCGTTTTGCCAACTCAGCAAAGAAAACGATTTTAACGATAATATAATCATAAAAAGTCACTTGTTTGTACACAGATTCCTTTAAGTATCCGATCAGTGGTCAGTATCGTTTAATTTCGACTTATAACTTTAATAAACTAGATAATTATATTCGGCTGCATTATACATTAATATATTCCACACATTAGGGAAACACTGAACTTCACATGGATGACTTAATAAAGGATTTTCTAAATTTTAGATACTAAGAATAACATTAAACTTCAAAAACAAAAGTTAAAAATTCTTAACAAATTCTTCAAACCTCATAGCAAATAGTTAAGTCTAGGCCACTTATGTGTCACACAATACGAAAAGACACCGCTTTCTTAACCACCACATTGTGAATGATGTGAATGATGTAACTAGAGTTACCTATCTAGATAGCTTGAAAACCTGGTGATGCACAGGAATCTAATGTCGCGGCTAAAAATTAAAAATTTGTGAAAGAAGCATGATATTTTGTAAATTTGGATACAGGAAATAATATATATATATAACTTTAGTATAAAAACTGAGTTACTGGGAAGTAATTTTGAATAACTTACTTTACCAATGTAAAGGGTTGTATAGAATTTCTAGATCAAACTTATGATATTATTGAAAGAACCAATTATAAGAAACAGAAAATTACTTTTTCCTCAGACGGATATTGGTAGAAAGAGGATTAAAGAAAAAATCGAAAAGAAGGCAAAATAAAAATTAAATAATCTATCTAAGTTATATTCTGTGGATGACAAGAACCTTACTCAAGAAAAGCATAAAAAAAAGATGAGTGAATTGAAACTGCGGTTCGATATCGAGAAAATGTCGATCCAAGCGATTGAGGATTATGTGGACCAAGCGATGTTGACATCTACATCTGGGGTTAGTTTCTTCAGAAAGAAATCCGCCAAGTGGAAGTAACATGTGACAAAATAATCCACACAATTATTGGGTTTGGATGACGTAGGCTGAGATGATCACACGATCTCGAGATCGCTTTCATATTTGGCTTTCGTGTAAGCAACCATGTCTTCGAAGACACGAGAGAAGGCCGATGATAAAAAACATGATAGAAACCTGAACGGCGAAAGGTTGTTAGGAAATGTCAAATTATTGGAAGTTTGGTACGAGAATTTTAGAATTCGGCGAATGCTTGTTTGCATTTCCATGAGTCAGAATATTTTGTTTACTTTTTCTTCTTCTATTTTGTTTACTTTTATAATAAGAGTTAGACGGGCGAAAAATATTATAATTTTTGCTTAAAGTTTTTCTTGCGTAAAATTTGTGTGTAAACACTTTTGTTTGCGTAACCTGTTTTCAAAGAAGCTTTAGTACAACGAAAGTTTAGAAATCTCATACTGACTTGACCTCCAAACAATATTTGAAAGTTATTAAAGTCACTTTATTTTTCTTTTCTGAGGGTAAGTTTCTACAATGTATATTTAGATGTACAGCCAGGGTCTTTCTGTCGTAAATAGATTAATATAGCACGAAGAATGAAGGTACTGAACGAGAAAAATTATTCGTTTTATCTTTTGATGATCTATTCTTTTAATTTTTTGTTGTAAATGAAATTGCATGTCAGTTACAGGTTACTTTTAAAAAAGAGAAATTTTCTTTCCAATACTTTCAAAACAACACAAGATAACATTGCTCAAAAAGACATTTAGAAGCATACTAGTATATTCAGTAAGTGGTATATGAACAAAGTAATAGTTTCAAGCGAACACAAAACCATGGCTAATTAAATTTCCAGACAACCCTTCATAATTTTAGGCCCCAGTTTTGATACTCTTAAATTTTCATCCAGACGTGATGATTTAATAATTTAATAATCCAACTCACTTACCGTATTTTTGCGTCAATAACCCGCGAACGAGAAAACCCACACCCCTGAATAACTCATGAAAATTTCGTTTTTATATAAAAGAAAATTAAAGCTCCGCACCCTTATATTCTCCGTGTTTCAAAAGTTTCTGAACTGCTCCTTCTGTATATAGGGAAAGCCTAACCTATGACAGCAGGAGTAATGTTCGGCCAACCACTAAAATAAACCAATGAACGCTGTTTAAACTGTTACTGTACCGGTATAAGCTTAATACTGAATACCGTAGGTTTTATAAATAAAACTTCTATTTTTAACTTTAACCTTTTATTTCACTCTCACATTCGCGTATTTGCATTTATGTAAAATAAATAGCGAGATTCGTAACGACGGAGCATCCATTAATTGAAAAAAGAGGTTATGTAAAATAAATAGCGGGATTCGTAACGACTGTGAGCATCCATTAATTGAAAAAAAGAGGTTGAGAGACAGTGGCTCCTGTCTACCAGCCCTTCAGCATACCTAATCAACAGTTAATTGAAACAGTTTTGGAGTTGCTGACGTTATGCAGGGAAAGTCATCTCCTGCGTTCAGGAACTTTTGAAACGTATGGTATATTGAAATAATGCTATTTCGTTCCCCGTCACCAAAAACGAATACAAAAATAACTTCTCAAAAAGTTGGCAACTTCAAAACTGTTTCAATATGACGAAGTTGCATTCTGTCCTGATGAACTTCGAACAAAATTAGCGTATAATAAACATTACAGTACTTTAATTACACGATATATACAATGTACAGTTCGTTATATATACATTACATTAATTCACTTTTTATTTGACTTACCCGTCGACAAAAACTAATACGAAAGTGACCTCTCAAAAAGACGGCAACTCCAAAACTTATTCGATCTGATGAAGTTGCATTCTGTCCTGATTGGTTAGTCTCGATTGGTAATAGCACTGCAAGCACTCTAAAAACTCTGGCGATATGATCTGCTGCCAAGTTTGCTTAGTATATTCTATCATGGCGGATAGAGCGGTCGGGAAAGTTCAGAATCCGCCTTCATTGTAAAAAAAAAAAAATTAAAACTCGCACTCACTTAAATCCCCGTACAAATCCTCTTCGAGATGTACAAAACGGATACCCCGCGGGTTATTGACTCGAAAGTACACGTCAAACCTTTTTGTTAAAAGATGCAGAAAAATTATATTTAATAAAAGAACTAAAGTGATTGCAGAAATGGAAATGGAATATATAGATGAAAGTGACTTTGGTCGTAAGAAGAAGAAAACTCTAGAGATAACGCTTAAATGATTCGACAGAGCAAAAGGATCCCCGCAAGAAATGCTTGAAATTCTTTTTTCAATTAATTTGTACAAGAGTGTATAATGTAATATCAGCACTACATAGTATTTACAATCTTTGCAACCGCGATACTTAATATTTAGTTATTTTGTATCTATATTCTCCGCTTTTGTTATCCTGTTATTATTCCATTTTGCGATTTTCTGTCTTTCTCTCTGCCATCACTCTGCTGATTTGTGAGCTTCTTCCACCTTTTGTTCAGGCTTCTGTTCAAGGGGGATTTACAGGTGGCATTCTGTTCCTTTCTATGAGTGACATCCCTTTCAAAACACTACCTCGTATCCATGTTATCAATCTCTGCGGCTTTTGTTGCTGAAGCGTCTGACATGAGTTTACCAATATTAATACAGTGCTTTCGCAATCACTGCGGCTTTCCTTCGCACAGTGATGGAACCGGAGATAGACACAAAGTAAAGCGTTAATAAGCACACGAGGAATAAGTGTATATCAGTATTGCTTATTCTGTATAGGTAATTATTTTTAAAGGCAAAAGGTATTGTTATGGATTATAAATTTTTAAATTTATGGCAATTGTTAATTGCACACTTCTATAGAACGCCAAGAAATCAGTTCTAATTTAACTTCTCTCACATTTTCGTAAATCTAAAAAATAAAAAATTTTTAAGTAAATTTTAAACGAGATTACTCCCGAAGTTGTAGTAATAAATTTTTATTACTAACTAGAGTGTTAAGATTATAAGTTTATTTATGATTTTATATTTCAACTCCGTATCTAACTAGTTTCAAACTTGAAAACTGGATTCAATTACACCAATGATTCCTCTTTAGAGCGATCGTCTTTATTTCGCAGCCATGAATTCGTATCGATCGAATCAATGTTTAAAATGAAACGAATGGAGAATGCGAAAAAAGAAAGAACGTGTGGGGGGTAGTGAAAGAAAAAGATTAAAAAAAAGACTTGGATATATTTTTTTCGCAAACGTATCCAAAAACACGGGAGTATTTCCGGAGACGGGTAAAAAAAAGAAGCGCTTTCTAGTTGGGAACGCTTAAAACAATGGAGAGACACGTACAGTTAAATGACACCGAGAGGGATTTCACGAAATCTCGTGTGACGACAAGCCAATCCAAATGGAAATAAAAAAGGCAGCCGCGAGAAAAAGAAGAAAAAGGAAGGGGTTGAAAGAAAAGGACTTTGCTAAAATTCGCAGGTTGGAAGACAAGTTTTCAGTAGGGTAATCCCGGACGTCCACTTTTGGTCCCCTTTGTGTTTGAAAACGTAGGTCTCGTTTCGATCGACTTTGTGTGTGACATCTTGTCTCTGTGTGTCACCTGATGTGAGAGGAGCGTCCGTTTTTCAACTCCCCACCCCTGCTCTTCCTTCTACTCGTATGCTTTTAGCTGCGAAAAGGTCAGTGACGAGTTTTCCTTCAGTTTCTTCTTGAGTAAAGAAAGTGTAATACGTCGTTACAAGCTTTTGTGCATAGAGTGCTTTGCGCCTCTCCCGGGAGAGTAAGCACGAAAGGGTCGGCGAGGATGGCGTTGCCTAGGAACAGTTCGCTGCGAATGGACTGAGAAACGGGTTACCTGTAGCAACAGGGAACAATCGATAGCGACTGTGTATCCAGCATCTACTCGTTATTCAGTAGAACCCACCGTAAAAGGGGTGATGGAGAAAGGGAGAAAAGGGGTCTAAGGTAGCAATAGGGACCGATTACATGAAGGCGTAAACTACACTCTGGACGAGATTGACACTGATGTTCAATTCACTCTTTTTAGTTGCCAGCGAAAATGATGAACTACAAACAAGAAACCACCACAAGCATGTAGATGAGATCCTTGGTTGCTTCAAAAAGGAAGTCGTTCAAACGCATGCTGAAGGGAAACAGGGTTCAAAGAAGACTCCTCGAGCCATTTTTAATGCATGGAATCTTTAAGGACGAGCTTGTTAAAGAGCCGTCTTTAAGAAGATCATTTGAGTCGCTTTACATTGGAAATTGGTTGGAAGCGTTATAGTGGCGCCAGGACTTGTGGGTTGAAATCCTCTTGTGGGTTGGGATACAATCTTCATCAGTTATTACTCCTAAGAAGCGTAACAATTTGCGATATCTGTAAAAAATGAGGTTATATGTTCTAAGCAAACTTTTCGGAAAGACGATTATAAAATAATAAATGAATGCAACATATTTGCACATTTAAAAAAAACCTGACCTATTCCATTCTCTGTATTTGACAGGAAATGCTACTAATGTGATGAAAATTAGCTAGCCTGCCTATTCACTTTGCCTCTCTTGCAAGCAAATAAGAAATGAAATGTTGTAGTTGGAAGTGTACGTGGTCAAGTCATTCTTTCCAAAGAGCAGTGGTCAATCATGGTCTACTTCGCAATCGACGTTTCAGTTCACGTTTCAATAGGATTAAGATTAGGACTCGGGAGAAACCAGTCAGATTCAACAATATTTACATGTATGTCTGGACAATTTGCTTTTTCTTGAGCAACAAGAATAGGTCTTCACCAAATAGTGAGACATTGTTGGTAGTCTGCAATTTTCTAAAACGTGGAGATATTCGTAATATCTGTATTCATAGTTTCCTTTGCGAACAACAAGGAACAACCTCTAAGTATTATTTCTCCCCAACATTTCCGTATTTATTTAGAATTTGAGCCTTTATACGAGGGCCATTTTTAAAGTAAGATCCGTTTTGTAATAAAAACAAAACTACTGTTTATATTTTCAAAATTTTTTCTTTATTTTTTCACATAGTTTCCAAGTTTATTTAAGCACTTGTCATAGCGCTCAATGTACTTCCGCATGATCACTTCATAAAAGCTGCCGCCGATGAAGAAAGTCACGCAGTTTTCACTTGTTCATCGTCGCTAAAATGCATGCTGTCGATGACCTCCTTAAATCCAGGAACAAGTAGTAGCCACTGAATGCGAGATCCGGACTGTAAGATGAGTGTCAAGTTGTTCCCAACTGATTAGACCCTCGTATACCGTGTTATGGATACGAAGCTTATTATGGATGGGTTGACAGAATTGCAAAAAAAAGGTTCTCATCTTTTATAACCACAGAGCAGTTAATACGGCAACAACCTATTTGAAATACAGAGTGATTTTAAAGCCCTATAACAATAGTTCATGTTAAATATCTTGAACAAAAAAAGGAGCGCTCAAACGTAATGCACCACAAGTTGGAACATACAACTTTACAACTCCGGTTTTACTAACTAAGAAATTCTTCTTACGTTTCTTTGATTTTATGCCAGCGTTCAGGAAAAGCTCGTGTATTCCCCATCCGTACCATTTTGGACCTTCTCAGGCAACTATTTTTTCACAGCGCATACAACATCGCCGTCGGATTCTAATTGCACCCCACTGAGTGCATTTTTAAAGAGCCAAAGAAGTGGAAATCCGGTACCAAGTCAGGTCTATAGTATGGATGAGGAAGCAATCGTTTCACCAGTTCACAGACTGGTGTCGTCCTAAAGCTTCATGTCACACAGATTTTTCTCAGGCCGAACACGCCGGAAACGCTTCTTCTGGCGTTGCAGAATGGCAACGTAAGCATCTGAGTTAATAGTAGATCTTTTAGCCATCACATCCTACAAAATAACATCCTGCATGTCCCAAAACACAGTGATCATTATCTTGGTTGCTAACGGAACCAATTTGACCTTTTTTCTTCCGTGCCAGATTAGTCCTCAAATATCACTCCCCAAATGAATATTTTTTCTGCAACGCGAATTTCAAAACTGTATCTCTATATTTAAGCGAGACATAACGGAAAATAGGACTGTATTAAGAAATGGAAAAGAGAAGTGGAATTTTAAGCACTGAATTCAAAAGAGAAAAACATTTTAAAAATTTAAAGTAATTACATATTGTTCCGTTGAATATTGCTATTAATTTTTGGTTTGTATTTATTTTTCTTCTTGAAGTCGGTTTTTGTTTTATAAAGTCATTTTATAGAACTTCGTTTTAAATTTCTTTTCTGTTTTCAAGATAAAATAAAAACTTTCGATTTGACTTTAAGATAAATATTTTTCTTATTCTGCCATTAAAGCTTCGAATGAAAACACGCGTTTCAAAAAAAAAATCGACATCTGGAAACATAATAAGTAGAACAAATGCATTTAGTCATTTAAAAAAAAAAAAAAAATTTTTTCGCCAACTGTTTTTTTTTTTGTTTTTTTTTTTTTGTTTTTTACCAATTTTATGTTTGGCTAAGAATCTTGGACATTTTCTGTTTACCTCCCTATTTATATTCTTTTAATGTAATATAAAAAAATAACAAGATTAAATTTTGTCATTTACCTTGAAAAACAGTAAATTATTTGCCCAAACACAAAATAAAAACCCATTTTCAAAATGAAACGAGATTATAATCAAAATTGTGAGTAGATATTTGCGGTTCCGAAATAAATGTATTATATGGCTTCCATTATATGAAAACTAATTTGCTGACTAAACATTATTCTTTTTAATAAATCAATGCAAATCCATATCTGTCGGTAATACACATCTTAATATAAGGATATGACTTTGCTCAGTGAGCTAAATAATAAATGTAAGCCATTACAAAAAAGCATTTCCAATTAAAATAAACGGATTAAAATCCACATGATAATGACGAAAAGAAAAGTATCACTTTGACAAATTTGCAAAATTATTATATTGAATGAATCTGTTTTAAAGTATAAAATTGCTATTACAGAACGACCATTAAATTATTAATAAATAGGAAAAATTCCAGATTTTATACGAGGGTTGGGGCATAAGTCATGACAACTTTTTCCATTCCGTTTTTCCCAGAAACGCTTCCATTAGAGAGACTTGGCAATACGGTCTGCTTCCTGTAACAGTTGAAAACAAACTTGGTAGATTTTGTCAGAGGGCGTTATAAATCTTCCGATGCTTTAAGTTTCGTTTTTATTTTCGTCTATCACCTTTGCAACACCTGAGTAACAAGGTGGCGTCCATGCACTAAGGATCCTTGTCAACTTCGCATCGTGATTCGGTAATTCCGATTCAGATTCACTCAGTTCAGTCTTAGAAGGTAACCAGACCTCACGTGACCATGTGAGAAGTTCTGACAAGATGTTTTGAATTGCCGAAGGCGCCTTAAATATACATATATAAACGATAAAAAAATCCGGATGACGTCCGTTTATAACCTTTGAAATGTGGCTTCATGATGACGGCGTTTAATAACTGCCTCTGTAATGTTGGTAGGGCTTTATAGAGGGCGTCATGCGAAAGAGTGGTTACATGTTTTCTATAGGGAAATCGAGTATTGCCACGCCTCTCTACTGTAAGTGTCTCTGGTTTTTCCATAGCAACTTCGCTGTCAGTCCTCGTGTCCTTATATTCTTATATTCTTCTTAGCACGCCAAGTTATCATAAAGAAGTCAACAATTTCCTATAATAAAAAACCGTTAAAACGCATTGAAAACAAAATACAACAATTAACGATCAAATTCATAAAAGCGAAAAATTATAACGTTTGCTGTCCATACGAACGCAAAAAAGCTATAATTTTCTTGACTCTTGTTGACAATATTCTAAATGACTAATTAATAATTAATAATGATTTTTACTGATTATTTTTATTACTTTTAATACAACTCGAAGAACCAAAAATAGGTGGTTATTATAAACTTTAAGCGTCTAACCCTCCTTGATGGTAGAAACTGATATACATTACAGATAACCAAATTAATAAATTTATTACTCCAGGTAAATATACAGTGTAATCGATTATGTTATCGGTTGGCGGGTCATTCTATTAAAAAAAGGGATTCTCGTCTCCATAATGTTTTTGACATAAATATGTGTTCTGTTGAGACACTTGCCTAGGCGTGAGTCCATCCATCAGAAACCTGTCGATCTGAATTACTTACTCGATCGTCACTAAATTAACTACATCACTTTCGCACATGTTGCACAGTCATCACGTTTGTGCTATAAACCGTTTCAAGCTCATGATGAATTTGAACCGGTGCTCCCTTTCTGACAGTGCCGTCTGAGGTAAGGATACTGACCGTTGGCCCCGCGAGTATAGAGGACTACAAGTATATTCGTTACAGTTTTACCAGAACGCTACAAAAGCTGGATGGGGGGATGATTTTGTCAAGACGGCCTTGCCCTATAGACCACATAAACTGAATTGCTCTTCGAACATCTTTTTTATCTATACAAAAAGTATAGTAGGTATTGCAAGATAATCTCGGAATTTGATATTGTAGGCAACGTTGAACGTACAGTGAACAGTCGTTCAAGGCTGATTTAGACTTTTATTTTTATAGAGAAAATGTAATGTCCGACAAGTACCAAATCAGTTCAGTTTGTCAAAGTGTTCCCCGAACCTTTTGATACCTTTGGCATAGAAAGAATTGAGCTGCTGTCGTGTCCAATGCAGGACAGCTTTCTGCAGCGTTTCATTTGTTCTTGACTTCTGCCTCCACCCAAAGCTCTTTAAGGGGCCCGAACAAATGATAATCACTGGGAGCCAGGTCTGGACTATAAGAGGCTTGGGGCAACACCTCTCAGCCCTTTTTGGCAATACCTCTCGTGTGAGCCGGAGATTTTCATGGAGAAGAATGACATTTCCAGACAACATCCTGAGACTTTTCTTGTGAATGGCGTTGTATACGGCATCCTGAAGCAATTTGCAGTAATACTGGCTGCTAATTGTGATACCTTCATCAAAATGGTTCTCTCAACGGGTGCGATTTTCACTGTTGTGACTACAGTCGGACGAACGTGTCTGTGCATTGCAATTTTCCTCCGCCTAACTGATTACACCGATCCTACACTATCGCCGGTCACATTGTTTCTTTCCTGTACCCTGATTGAAGTCATCTCAAAATCTCAGCATGTTTAACGTTCTCCTTCACAAGAAATTTGATTATACACGGCTTGCTGCCATGTTTGCCGCAGCTGATGCGCATGCGTCAAATACATCATGCCGAATGCGGGATACTCAAAAGGATTACGTAACTTGCCTTGTAAAGAGTAATGTGCTAGAGATATTTCTCGATTTTACATGCACAAAAGTCTAGGTAAACCTTGAATGACCATTGTATTTTCACTTAAGCTGCACTTCCTTGATGCGTTCAGGCAGAGAATTTCCAATTTGTAGTAGGCATTTGATGGTAACGAGATGTTGTTAAATGAACGATGGTTTTACGTACTCTTGCTAGCGCCTTCGATAAAACCCAGGCATAAGTTAAATGAATTCTATGTCTGATTTTCCACTGTTTCTTCAATACGGTACAACAGTTTTAGTAAAAACGCAGACTTCTCTACATGTAATGAATTCAAAATGGTGTTATTGATTACTCCAATTGAATGTAGAACGAAATAACCCTAATTGAAAAATTCATAATGATAACCCCATGATGCCCACTCTCCAAATGTCGACTCGTCTCCTCATTCTTTCTGCTCTACATTGTATTAGAACACGACTGTTATGATTCGTAATGATATAGGACAGCTTACACTGATCGAGAATCGATTTTTCTTCGTTCTTTACCAGACAAGTTTTCAATCTACATTTCATAGATTTTGTGTGCTGCTTTTTATCCACAGATAATCGTGCTGCGTAATTGTTTAGGTCTTTGACTGTCCAATGACCAGCTTCGGAGACAATGTTGAATAGAATTTTAACAAGCCGAACTCGGACTTAAAGCATCTGTAGTATAACATTCGCTGTTTTCTTTATGTTATCTCGTTCAGTCATTTCTTCAAAGGAATGCATATTTAATTCTCCAAAGTCCATTTCCAATGAAATCGCATTTAGAGTATTGACGTTCATCATAAATGGCTCTTTAAATTCAGTTCCTCTGAAGTCCATTACCTTGTAACGTCTTTATTTTGTCAAATAAAATACCAGACCTCTCTAAAACGAATTTAATTTGCAAAGTCCCCGGTTTAACTGTAATGTTGGGATTTTCTAGTACCTTTGAAAGGAAAGCGCGCTATAGGCAAATTCTAAAGCACATAAATAATTTTAATATTTTGATGGCTCAAGGTAGGCCGACAGAGTTCGTTGGTTTTAATAACTTTCCCTTTCTATTCATTCTATAGTATACTATAATAAAAACTATTTTGCAATACAATATTTTTCGGCGGAAGTGGTAAAACGTGCAAATCGAGGACACTATATTGTATAATCAAAGGTATTGAAACATTTGCAGATATTAACAAAACTGGAAAAACGGATGCGCGAGAAGGAGCTGACATGTTTTCAGTAATTTTACTGAGCAAATATGTGGATGTGAATTTTCCAAGTTCCAGAGTGGGATGGTCATAGGGCGTCTTACGCGTTACATTCCCGTGCTTCACTGCAGTAAATGAAAAAATGAGATGGCGTTATAAAAGAGGTGTAACTACAAGAAAGAATGTTTCAGAAAGCCCTTACAACTGATGAAATTTTGCAGATCCTCAGTAAGAAACATTTAAAAAACTAATTTTTTTGTCTTTTCTATCTGAAATATTAAATGTAGCTACAAGGCGACTCAGATATTCCCTTAATACAAAGATTATGAAGTCTGGAGTATATTATAGCAGATGAGCTACGGTAAGCTAAGCTCTATTTGGACAGGTGTCTCTCCTGTCGTTCCCGGACTTTTGTTTCCTGTGATGAATCACGCTTTGCGCTGTTAGGCGTGTGAGTTTTCGAAAGCCAATCAAACGATATTTCTTGGAATGTATCTTGCAATTGATAAATTCGGCAGAGGCTCCGTAATAGTACGAGATTGTTTTACGTGGATTTGATATAAGCCATTGGCTATCGTAAAAAAACGAAGAACTCTGAAATATACCTATTTTTGTATATTTGGCCCTATCGACAATTTTGACAGAAATATATGATTTTTTCCTTAATGATCGAGGTCCCTACCACATTGTATAGAGGCGCACGACTAGTTTCTTGAGGTGAAATTGCTCACAGTACTGATATTAATCCCATAGAATATCTTTGGGTGAATTAGAAGTAAATCGCCGAGTCATGCTTTCAAAGAATTCCGGCAGGTCTCAGAAAAGTTGATGTCAGAAATGAAGATCCCTGAGTTCCATTTTGTATCCGTTGCTCTATCATAAAGGGTGTTCCAAAATGAACTGACATTTTGAATTTGCCGCCTATTTTTTCGTTGTACAGCCAGAGTAGAGATTTTTATATGTTTTCTTTATTAAACATTGAGGTTAAATTAAGCAAAACTATACAAAAACTGTTCTGGTAAACATTTTACTAAAACTGTTCGCAGTTGCCGAATTTTTTTTTGGTCACCGTAATGCACCTTCTCGTAACACCGTGGTGAATTTGATCAATAAAATTTGAGACTACCGGTTTTAACAGGACGGTGCAACATGTCACACTGCAAATGAAACCTTGCAGTTGTTGGAAGAAAAATTTAATGATCGTGTTATCTCGCAGCGAGGTGATGTGATTTGGCCGCGAGATCACCGTTAGACTTCTTTCTCTGGAGTTATCTTAAGGATAAAGTGTACGTCAATAAACCACAAACTACTGATGAACTCAAAGATGAAGTTCGACACAACACTGCCGAAATTCTCAGAAATTATGTCAACATGTTATGGAAAATTTCCTCAAAGGAGTGAATTTGTGCTATCAAGGTTGGGGCGGTCATTTGTATCACACTTATTAAAGCAAAAATTAAAATGTCAGCTCATTTTGGGGCACCCTTTATAAGAAAAATAGGAGAGTCCAATACTACTAATTGTCATAATGCAGTTCTTTTCAACGATGTTGTAGTGTCCGAATAATTTGATAACAAAGTAGCCTATATGTATTTTTTAACTAACACAAATTCTTAAAAGGGCGCAACGACGAACAGGGCTAAGGGCTTTAGCACACCTTCCGAAGACTTTGAAAAAAACATCATCAAAATCCCTACTTTTGCCCCTAAAATCCTCATTTCCCTCCACAGACTGCTTAATCTCAGAAAATTTATAGAGCTCATAACTCTCCGCGAAAAAATCTTTATAGTATAACCCCCACCGAGTACAAGATATAAAGTGCCAATTTACTTGAAATGCTAAACAACACGAGGAATTATGGCCAGGTGCATTTCTACGCTTTATTATGAAAAGTTTTCTTTTTGTTTTATGAACTATAATTTAAAATTACGTTTATTCGATTTCTTAAGTTACGAAAAGGGTTCATTGCAGATTTTGCATTTGGTAAACTTTATTTACATTTTGCGCTTTATTTGCTTCTTCACTCACTTGTGAATTCATAGAGCAAACATCGTTAGAATGTGATCGATATTTTTTCCGTCGTACCATTATCGTAGGCAGTCGTTTAGTTAGTGCGTCCCCGATGTAACATTCAACTAATTGAATTCGCAAATGGCCTACCGTCCAAAATGGCCTTTTTATCACTATACTCACGTAATTTCAGGGATATATTCAGCCAAGTTTTCCTCATTTTGTTAACGCAGGTTTTGCTTCAATGATGTATACGAAGTTTTACCATCGTTTTAGTCTACATCTGTTTGTAATGTTCAGCATATCTCAAGCAAAAGTTAAAAATTTGAGCGATTGTTCGTTAATTCATAGAATATTAAGTTTATACTGTGTTGTAATGTTCTACTGATCATTAATCAATCTTCATTTATGACCACTCTTTCCCAATGGTAAGTTCTTCATGAATGCGGTCTATTTGCATGGTGAACAAGCTGCAATTTTGAGCTGTGGCTCTTAATTGCGAGAAACTGGAAGATAAATTTCAAAACTATTAGCTAACTAGGGAATGATTAAATATCTCGAGGCGATTGCATAATTTGGGATTGCAGTGTGTTGTACCGTGCCAATGATATTGTGTACATAAAATTTAATTGTTGATTTTAAATCTCGCAGGGGAATTAACAGCTTTAAAAGAAACTAGTTAAATATTTTTATAAAATTTTAGAGATTCCCAGGAAGTTTAGGCTGGAATAAGGAGATGGTTTGAGGCTTAAACATAGAAGAATAAGGAAAGTAAACAGTTCTTAGAATTGGGGAACTAGAAACGAAAACGTTTACAGTTACCGTAATGCAAGATGATTAATTATTTCTTAAGCTTCGCTAGATATGTTTGAAATAATTCATAAAACGTATATAATAACATTTATAAATGGTGTGACAATAAAGGGGTGCAATACTCAAGCATAAGAGGCACCATGAAGACAATTTTAAGTGTATTTCAAACAAAGCACAGACTGCCCGAATGTTGTGATGTAGTAGTAAACGGCAGCAGTTTATATACTGAGACTAAGAGAAACACTAGGTCGCGTACTCAGTTGACCTGAGGCTTGGTAATAAAGATGTCAGTTATGGCTGTGATTAATTCCGCACGGGACTATGTAATCTTAGATGTGTTCGGGAAAACTATCAAAAGTCGACGCCCGGAAAAGTTTTTCGTGATGTTGTTCTGCTTGTCGACAAGTCCAAACCGCACGCTACACTTGGAACAGCGAACATCCGGCAATTTCTGCTGAGAACTCCTTGCCCACCCTTATGGACTCTTCATTTTCAGACCGCTGAAATGACTTCAAATTGGCGTTGGAGGAATTGTTTCGGCTCCATCCTTCAATTTTTGTGCAGTTAGGCGCAAAAGTTCACCTATTGCTATTGTCACTATATCTAATCTATGTGTCATTTGAGTAATCCTCATATTAATGCCTTCATTCGACTACTTCCTGACAATTTTTACATCTCTCGTAAAATGAATCGACTGCCGAAAAACTTCTTTTTCCTGAATCTCAGTTTGTTGTCACAATCTGTTTGATCTTTACATCTCCGTCTCTTTCATTGCAGTTTTTAATTTAAGAACTAAGATAAAGTTCAACCGGCACAAAAACAGGTGAATAGGATGGATGACTTACCAAGAGGTTCCCTCGTTTCTCCAAAAATTCGATTGACAAATACGCGGGTGCACTGTCTTACAGAAGAAACCTAGACGCCCTCTCTCAAAAACCGGTCAAAGGCACCTCTGATGTCGAATCCTATCATTTCTTCTAATATACACTGTCATGTCAATGAATTATGACCAGCACCCCTTCAAGGCACACGTATGGTTAGCCCCAACAACGATTGCACAATGCAAGATGGGTAAACGTCCGGATTTAACGGACATCCAAAAAGGGACGATAATAGGCTATCGCAGCAAGGGTGACACCATCTCTGAAACGGCGCGATTTGTGAATTGTTCACGGTCTGCTGAAGTGAAGGTATACAAAGAGTGGACAGCAGGGTCAGAAATCGCGTCCCAACGCCATCACTGTAAAGGGTCACGAGCCATCGACCAACGGAGTGAGCGGCGCCTATGACGACTCGTAAAAGGTGACTGGAGAGCCACAGTCCATTAACTGACTACCAGATTCAACAGTGGTGCCAACAGACGTGTATCCGACATTACCGTTGAACGCATCCTGCTACGGATGGACCTGAACAGTCGACGTATGGTTGCTGCACCCATGTTGACAGGGCTCATCGTCAACGACGCCTAGATTTTGCACGTGAGCACCGCCATTGGACCACAGACGAGTGGGCTAAGGCCGCCTTATCCGACGAGTCAAGGTTTTTGCTCCATAAGATTGACGGGTGATGGCGAGTGCGTCGTGAACGCCATGAAAAGAGACTGCAGGAGGCTACTGTGGGTCGGAAATAGGCTGGCGGGGGTAGTGTGCCTGTGTGGGGGATTTTCTGTTGGGAGCAGTTAGGCCCACTGATTCGTCTAGAGGGCAATTTGAATGCCTGTGGTATCTGTCAATCTTAGCGGACCAGGTGCACCCGTACATGTTCACGATGTTCCCCCAATGTGATGGTGTGTTCCAGCAGGACAATGCACCCTGCCACAAGGCACGGTCTCCTTCTGGATTGGTTCGGGGAACATTCTACTGACTTTCGAGTGTTCCCTTGGCCTGCTAATTCGCCGGACATCAATCCAATCGAACATCTGTGGGAGCACCTTGATCGCCATGTACGGCAGCTGGACCCTCCACCTATGATTCTCGAAGCTCTGTGGACAGCGCTTCAAGCGGAATGGACTGTCATACCATCGGACACATACCGCGCACTTCTTCCGTCCATGCCACGACGCCTACCAGCAGTTATAGCGGCGAAGGGCGGCTACTCCCATTACTAAGCGGGTGGTCATAATTCAGTGATATGACAGTGTATGTTACTCAAAGTTTTCATGCGATGTTCCACGAAGAGTGCGTTCAGAGATCATTTCAGAGGAACCTTCATTTCAGAGTGCTACAATTTGCTACATTGTTCCCTTCTGTTGTCTTTTACACTCTTTGTTCCGCCCGATCATTCACTAGTCACAGACGACCACAAGTTGCACGTTGAGACCCAGTTTATTTTTGCCTGACAGTCCAGTCTTTAAACACTTTAAATATCTGCTCTTAAATATTTCACGAATATGGCGGTTTGGCTTATTCTCGCTTAATAAGTCCGAGCTCTTACAGTTCAATTCACATTTAAAGTCTGTCAACTCGCGTTGTTTGTCCATATCTTCACAAAAAATTATTTCTACTGCTGTCTAAGCCCTAAGCTTTCGTTTTGTAATACCAGCAGTATTGCCCTCTAGCGACAACAGCGTGGTGCCATAGATAATTTGCTTGAAACTGTCTATAGCTTATAATAAATTGACCACTCAGTATATATTAATTCTCTCCATCAACGACATTTACAGTTAGCAGCATTGCTGTAATGTCCTCATATCAATATAAAAATTTTATTTTCACTCAGTGTATGATAGTGAGCTTTTGAAGTTATTGGAGAATTGTAGAGAAACGTGAATAGATATAGGATACTGGTAAAGTTGATACTCATGTTGTCAATTCCTTTATACACACGAAAGCATTGTTGGTAAATAAATATGTTTTTAGAAACCGCGTTTTCTGCTAGTAAAAGAGGGGAAAATACGAGTTCGTATTTTTTTTCTATCAAAAGACGTAAATAATAAGGGTGTAAAAATTTCACCACTTGCCAACAGATATATAGCCGAATCTTTTGTTAGAATGCTGGAAGTACCCGAACGTTACAGGGTTCCAAAAGCTATGGAATCGCTTCCAGCATTATATAAACGAATGAAACGTTGCTCTTTCATGTATGATTTCTTTCCCCCTTTTTCCGTTCCACATTCGTTCCGCTCTTAACCCTTTTGAAAGCGCAGAGTGGCCCGAATGCTGATGTATTTTTCCTCCAGCATAAAATTCTCCAGGATTGACAACATGAGTGTTCGTTTAGTCACATCATTTAAAGGTCATAAAAAGCCGACTGAGTGCGGTGCAGACTGTTTTACGACTGCCGAGCAAAGAGGGCGCCAGGTCACCCTCGGTGTCACCTCCTCATCTCCGACCCATTCTATATCTTAACTTTCCAACCCTTTCTTCCTTCCACCCTCCCCCACAACCCCGAAAATCCTGTCTCCCTCTCCAAACTCCATCCGTTTTGCTGGAGTCGCCCTC
This sequence comes from Rhysida immarginata, assembly GCA_023313115.1. Taxonomy (NCBI): domain Eukaryota; kingdom Metazoa; phylum Arthropoda; class Chilopoda; order Scolopendromorpha; family Scolopendridae; genus Rhysida; species Rhysida immarginata. Next base: position 3,965,835 of record JAHWFO010057283.1, on the reverse strand, counting down.
CCGTCTGCCGCTGCCTATACTTCCCCTCACTAAATCCTAAGCTCAAGCTTCTTAAACGAATCCGCAGAAAAGTTTTGAGTGTGGCCTTTACGAGAACATTCATCACCTTCCATTCGCTTGATGGATCAAAGAGAGCGCACATCTTCTCCTCTCATCTCGGATACGGAGATATGGAAGCGCCTTTCTCTCTATTTCTAACTCCTTCCTTCTCTCTCTCTCTTTTACTTTTTTGAAAATCAGATTTAAACCAGACGGTCACTTTTACTTTTCCCTCTCTCTTTCATTTCAGGCTCCTTTTTTGGATCTCCCTTACGCTCTTTTCTAAGGTCGAAACCTTAGCGGAAATTCTATTAAATTTTCTTTAGACCTCTTCTTTCCTTCTTTCATGTTTTATATCTATTTCTACTTTAAGTTTCTTTTTGTAAAAAGGAAAATCGATTTCATGCTTTAATCTTTCAAACAGTACGCTGTCTATGGTTGGTTTCTATCATCCGCAGGATTATTTACTTTGCTAAAGAAGTAATGTTAAGATTACGAGAAAATATAATATGCCAGTAATCTTATCTTATATTAACAGAGCAAAGAAATTGACCAATTATTAATGATACGAAACTATCGAGATAGATGAAAACAGAGCCCTTCTCCTGTTATTATTAGCAAATGACAAGGATCAAAAAAACTGTTCTAGAATTTCAACATTCACCTCGGTCTCGGATGGGACTGCATTCCCGGATATATAATATCTCGCCAAACATCAAGACTGCCAGACTCTAGTGGGGTTTGGAACGCCGACATTGGACCGTCGATTTTGTGGAGTGATGACTCACTCTACACTACGTTCAGTCGGATGGAAGTGTTTGAGTAAGACAACTACCAGTTTTCCTTGCATGTGGTTGAAGGTAATTGAACTCAAAGGACATACTGGACAAACACGATAATGGACCATGTCATGTTTCGGCTTCCGGCAGGCAGTAGCATGCAGACATGACTGTCGGTCCCCTTCCGTGGTCCGCAGAGATCCCTAGCCTTAGTCCAACTGGAACATTTATGGGACAAGTAGGAGCGTGGAGTGAAGGCCATGGAGCCACGTCCGAAATCCAAGCTGCTGACCACGGCTAGGTTCTTGGAGCAAGAACGGACCTAAATAAGAGAATCTTGTAGATAATAATAGTTGTTACCCGCGGCTTCGCCCGCCCGCGCCATCTGTTGAGGAGAATTACAAAGCAAAAGCAGAAAGTGGGGAAGGGGAGGTCGTAGGGGGCTGATTTTTGGCGATAGAGCAGGTCCTTTATTGATAAGCCTGCCCTGAAAATTTCAAGTCGCTAGCTCAAATCGTCTAGGAGGAGATAGAATTACAGATAAATACACGCAAGAGTTTTAGTATATAGATGCCCAAAATAATGGCTACCGTAATTTCAGATTCGGAGGTCCAACAAGAATATTAAATAAAAAAATGTCCCTGTGCCTGTGTAGTGTGCGTTCCATTATTGTAGGCTGTAATATAAAGGTTCATCACATTTCAGTCGGAAATAGCTCGGCAACCGTTCGTCGCAGTCAATGAACCGCACATCATTTCAAAGAGGGGAACGTCAAGGTTTTGTTCAATGCCAGTAGAGGTCTCTAGGATGCATCTAGAAGACGTAGGGAGGTCCCGTCAGTTACTGTCAAGATGGCGAACGCACATCACAAAGCGTTTTTGTGGCCACCTTGATCCCCAGACCTCACTGTTTGTGACTTCTTCTTGTGGGGATACGTAAAAGACCGTGTTTTTGTGTTCCCTTTCCGGCAAATCTGGAGGAGCTAAAAACTCGAATAACAGCCGCCATTCGTGAAGTGACTTCAAATATGCTTCAGCAGGTATGGGAGGAATTTGATTATCGGCTAGATGTGTGCCATGCAGCAGGAGGAGGACACATCGCATACTTATAAACAAAACTTAACATTATTACAAACATTTCAATATGTCGCCCATCTCTGTATCTTCATTTTTTAAAAATATATAGATTTTTGAAATGTGATGAATCTTTCTGTTACACCCTGTACATTTATCGTCATCGTGCTTATCTTTATCAAAAGGCTACGATTTAAATCGATATTCCCATAGTAAAGGTTATAAAATTATAGCATCATATTACACCTTTTAACAATATTCCAAAAAAAGATACACATTAGAGTCGAGTCACATTATTATGACCACCAGCTAATATTCCGAATAACCGCCTTTAGCAGCACGGACAGCAGCTAGACGGCGTGGGAGTGACTCAATAAGATTCTGGTAGGTTTCTACTGGTAGCTGTTGCCATGCAGACTGTAAAGCATCCGATAGTTGCTGAAGGTACGCGGTGGTTGTTCTATAGCACGCACATGACGATCGAGATGATCCCAAAGGTTCTCGATTTGGTTGAGGCCCGGGGAATTAGGGTGTCAGGGTAGTGCTTAGAACTTTTGGTCGTGTTCCTCAAATCACCCCCGAATAATTGCAGCCGTATGACACGTCGCATTGTCTTGCTGGAACGTGCCATCCCCTTCTGGGAAGACAGTCGCCATGTATAGGTGTACTTGATCTGCAATTATGGATAAATAACCGAATCGGTTGAGAGTGCCTTCCAGAGGTATCAGTGTGCCCAGACAATGCCACAAGAACACTTCCCACACAATGACGCTGCCGCCACCAGCCTGGATTCGTCCAACAATGGTTGCAGGATGCTTGTTCTCGGAGGTTTCTCGCCTCACCCGCCAACGGCCGCCACTTCTGTGGAGCAAAAATCTTGACTCGTCGAGAAGGCAACCTTTTTCCAATCAAAAGTGGTCCAGTTTCTGTACTGTCGGGCAAATTGAAGCCGTTTTTGGCGATGAACCTTCGTCAGCATGGGTGCGGTGACCATCCATCTGCTGCGGAGGCCCATACCTAGTAGGGTCCTCCGTACTGTGGTTTTAGAGACATGTCTGGTAGCACCCTCGTTGGTTTGAGCGGTGAGTTGGTCCACTGTAGCTCTTCAGTTGGCCTTCACACACCTTCGCAGCCGACGTTCACCTCTGTCATCAATGGCACTTGGTGCTCCACAGTTCCCATACCGTTTATTCTGAACGGTTCCACTTTTCCGGTCATGGTACACTTTTCCGAAATACTGCCATCCTTGTCCTTAAAACCGATTATCATCCCCTTTTCCAGATCTGATAAATCACGTTTCTTACCCATTACAGCAATGAGTGATATGTTTTTAACATAATGGAAACTTACCTTATATAGTCACCTAACCAATTCCCAACGTTCCACGTGTGGGCAACCCCAAAGACAAGCGTATGGGGTAGCCATAATAAGGTGATTCGACCCTGTATGTGCACGATATAATCACAAATGTATCGGGACACCTTTATTCTGCAAAGACTCAAAAATTAATATGAAATGAATATACTATTTGATGCAAAAACAGCTGCCACTCTATCAGAAATGCATGCAATACTTCCAAGAGATCAATTATTAGTTCTGCCACCGACGTAGGGCGGCGTGACCTAGCTTGCAGCAAACATTCACAATTTATCCAGCTCTGTGGGATTAAGTTCCAAATTCTGATCAGGCTAATCCAATTCTACAGTACTTTGTACAGCTTGCGTTTTTTATAATTTTGAATTAAGAATGGACCTCACCAATTGTATAAAACACGAAGATAAGCTTTTCAATAAAGGTAAAATCCAATCATTTCACCACGTTTGAATTCATTTCTCTCGCCTTTTCTTCCAATGTTATCGTTTTAGCTTTGCAATGCCGCCTTATGGAGTTGCATGCATCCTGATTTCAAGGAGATGTCCGGATACTTTTGATCATAAAATATATGTTAAAGTAAGAAATGGAGTGTTCGAAAGAATATGCTTGCATCTTGTTTAAGATTCAAGTTTATCGTCTCCTGCAAAGCAATTTGCAGATGATGTTATCAAATTTGGCGAACGTAGTAAGTCATGTGATCAAAATTTTCCGACCATCTGTGCTTTTGCATTGAAACCATGATTTTATTACGATCTGCAATCTTCGAGGAAGATTTCCCCCGACATTTAGAGCTTCAGAAATATTCTTTCATCCTTCCCGAAGAGCGCTGATGGGTTCAGTCTCAGATGTTGGGAGATGTGTCCAACCTCGCAGCCGTCGATCGAGTTCATCCCGTAGGTGTTCAATGAGCTTAAATGGGATCTGTGCAAGCCAATCCATTTCTTGGACCCCTAGCTAAAATTATTCCTGCACATAACTTGCTTTATAACAAGGAATATTGTCGTATTGACACAGGAATGGCCCAATTTCAAACTGTTATTACGTCACAATTTTAGCAGTGCCGAATTGTCCAAAATGTCAAAGCCACTTGTAGATAAGCACCATGTTTTCACCATTCTAGACATCGTTATGCATTGATTCTGCTTATAAACAGGAGTGCGGCCATATAAGCTAAGGTCTTCATTTACCGGCATATGTTAATTTTACTGACAGTATTTGCAAGTGGCATTTTGAAACTCTGTATTATTGTACCAGAATGCCGAATTATCGTGTCACATGTGCTGGCATGCGGCAATCACTGTCTGTCATTTTCTTTGGTCTATTCCCTCTGCGGTTTCACTGACCAATATTGATCCTTGAGATTTCCATTTGACAATGGCATCCTTTAAGCTGAATCGTGAAATCTAGTGTACAGACATATACATAGTTGATATCTCATGATGGCACCATGTTGGAACGCACTGAGCTCTGTTGAGTATCCTATACTACACCAATATACAATTTTTTTATATTAACTTATATAAACATATGAATCAAGATACGAAACGGTATTTTGGAGAGTGTGTTCGGAATTGTTTGATCATATACTGTAATATTAGCCACAAAAAATTCCTATTGACTTTTAAGCCTTATCGTTTCCTTCCAGTCTACAGAAAACTGTTTTTAATTAGTTTTTAAAAATTCATATCGTAATAAAACCTAATTTTAATAAAAGCGAAATTTTAAGTTTTTAAATATTTATTTCTTAAATTTTTTACATGTTATAAGACGGGACAGTTTTAAATTTTGATGCTCTTTTCGTGGAATCATTTCGTATGATAGCAAATTTTTGCTACCTTTAATCTTCTTTAATGGGAATGCTATTAAAACTTTAAACATTTCTAACCATCTTTTTTAGTTTCGATCTATAAATAAAGTCTATTCACTTCGACAGAGAAAATTTTGACTCAATACAATGCAATCTTAATAATGCCATTGCTAGGAGGCTTGTTGTCGTCGATTATACTCCTCATTTTAAGTCTGTTTAAAAAGAATGAATTATTTTCCAACCAAAATTTGAAGTGATGAACATTCGACATTCTATTCTAGTATTTCTATTTTAGTAACGAAGAGTAACAGTACCATAAACGATTCTTTAAGTATCCACTTCATAAGCAATTTTTAGTCGCCTTAAGAAAAACTTCCTCAGATTCATGCAAAATGTTGCTAGGTATCACTTTGCTAGGATGTTCGGTATCACGTTGCCGTTTTTATCTTCAGGTGGCTTCGTTTTTCCTGGATTCTCTTAATGGTATAGTTTTGCTCTTTTTCTTGCAACTCCCTGATATAAAAACGATTTTGTCTATAAAATTTAGGTGTTTACATTTCAAGGGTCAGTTCTTTATCCACTTTCTCAGCTGAGACTTCTTTTAAAAGAGAGCTCGATATACACGGTGAGTCAAAAGTCGCTGTTTTTACGAAAACCTTACAGGAATTGGGAAATCTGAATATTCCAATAAGGTACGGGTGAGGTGGTCTATCTTTTACAGTATGTACCGAACATGGCCGCCATCTTGAAATCGGCCATCTTGAATCTAAGTCAATTTTTTTAAATGAAAGGGGGTCGTGTGATATATCAAATAACATCGGCATTTTCTGACATTTTCATTCCTGTAAACAGATTTGAAGTTGCAGTTATGGTTCAAAAGTTACAACACATTTTGTTTGGAATTACAGGCTGGACTGTTCTCCATAAAGGACTGTCATTTAATGTGTTCAACATGGTGTCCCTCTTGGTCAAGGAACATTTGAAGGCGCTGAATCCAATCGTCATGCACTCGCAGAAGGATTTCCGCAGAAATGCTGGCACACGCTTCTTCAATGCGTTGCTGGAGATGGTGCCTGTTTCTGATTTTCTCTGCATATACGAGTTGCTTTAAATGACCCTACAAATAAAAGTCAAGTGATGTAAGATCAGGTGATCTGGGTGGCCATTCCACAGCACCACATCGGCCAATCCAATGGCCAGGAAATCGAACATCTAACCACTGACGAACATCTGCACCGTAGTGTGGTGGAGCCCCATCCTGTGCTGCGTTGTGGGCTCTTGACGAAGGGCGCCAAAACCATTGTTGAGGTTGTCTCGTCAGTAGCACTTATCAGCCAATCCCTGCCTTGTTAACCACAGTCCCAGTTTCTCGGAATTTCTTAATTGAGCACCTGGCAGTGTTGTGTGAAATTGGAGGTCTTTCTGGGTGCCGGTTGTTAAAATCTGCAGCTATGACAAGGAAATTTCGTTCTCCAGACATCAAAATGACCTCATTTCTCTCCTCCGTGGTCAAAACCATCTTCAGTTACCTGCTACAAAATGAAACAAAATGTGGTGTACCATAACTTTTGAAACATAACTTTTGAACCATAACTTTTGAACCATAACTGCTACTTCAAATCTGTTTACAGGAATGAAATTGTCAGAAAATGCTGATGTTATTTGATATATCACACGACCCCATTTCCATTTAAAAAAAATTGACTTAGATTCAAGATGGCCGATTTCAAGATGGCGGCCATGTTCGGAACATACCGTAAGAGATAGACCACCACACCCACACCTTATTAGAATATTCAGATTTCCCAATTCCTGCAAGGTTTTCGAAATAACAGGGTGTACTGCGACTTTTGACTCACCCTGTACTACTACGATTGTAAGCTGCTGAAAGCATTGCCTTTGGAGGAGATGGTCTTCAGGACGGCTGTCGCTGCTTCCTGAACTTCAGATGCCCTCTTGAAACGGCGTCCTTTGAATTCGTTTTTTAGATGGGGCTAGATGGGGCTAGATCGGGTGAGTAGGGAGGCTGCGGAAGGATTGACGTTCCTGTTTTGGCCACTGTAGCCTGCACCATGAAAGATCGATGTGCGGAGGCATTATCATGTTGTAGTACCCAAGCCTTGCTTTTCCAGAGTTCTGGGCGTTCCCGGCGGAGAGCATCACGGAGGCGATCTGTCCATCTCCTTGTTCACTGTCTCCCTTCCGGTACAAACTCGTAATGCACTATGCCCTTCCGACGAACGCGAATAACTACAGTTCACTGACACGCATTGTTTGGAAAAACCCTGCAATGCGCAGCTGCTTGCTCATTACCACGTCTCGCGTCATATGTGCATCAACGTCACGGTCAAATCGTTCCCCTCTCCTCCAAATCTAATTGGAGATATCAGCACAGTCTCTGAGCTTATTCATCGTACTAGTATTATTGAATAGCGCTTTAATCACATCTACATAACGGATGATTGAAAAAGAAAATACCTCACGTTTCGGCTAACTGAGTTATGCATTTAAATCCATTAATTATTTACTACTTTATAGGATTAAATGCACAAATCTGTAATCTGTCGCGAAAGTTTGATGCCTAATGGATAAACTTCATTTACATTGCTTTTGGCTGAATACTTATCGTTGAAAGGCAAGTTTCATTATTTCATGTCATTAATAAATTCTATTATCTCAGTCAAAGACCAAAGACATAAGAGTTCACATTGTTTCTTTTGTACTTTTTTATCTTTTTTCATCGTCTGCAGACTACTAGCTAGAAATTAAAGTGGAGGTTGCTTTCGATAGCCATGTAACTCGATTTCCTCTAAAGTGGACTTGATTTGGGCTTTTCTCGGAGGCCCAAGGTAACCCTAATGGAATCACAATCCAATGGAGCCGTATCCGAAGGGCGAACTGGAGCGACCCTAGAAAAGGAATTTTGCAACCGATAACATTGAACGGCTAATAAATTATTACTCAGGCCTGTAGAAAGCCGTGAATCGCACAAAGGGCTCTCTTTCGAATTACTCTTAAATTTTTAATGAACGCCTTTATGATAATTTAAAGTCTACAATCTACCAAAAGTGGTTTTATATTAAGTAAAACAAGGAAGACCTTTGTTTCAAGACATTTAGAAGAATTGGGTTTTTCTTAATTTGACAACAATCTTGTAATCTAATTATAATAAGGTCCGACGTTTAAAAGTGAAAAATGACATCTGAAATAATATCTTAAAACTCTGAATTTTCAAAACAAAATTTAGAATAGAAAATTATAATTAATTTTTATGTTTATTTTTTATTTTAATTACTTTTCGATCGGATCATACAATAATAGAACTTTTTTTAAAATGAAAGGCCATGATTAATTGAAAAGCTTACTTTCAGAACTGCATTAATTTTAAAGATAATGAGATGATAAAAGCGCAGATATAAGGTTATCTAATGAAATAAAAAGAAAAGGAGAATTACCTCTGCTTTGACGTGCTTATTCAAACGCACAATATAGGGCGATTCAAAATTCCGTATCCGTTTTAAAAAATGCTGTATTTATAGTTAAAATTAACACAAAGATATCCGGTAAAGTGCAAAAGATTCGACATATCATCAAGTTTCGTAATGGTGATTAACAATGTTCTTATATATGGCCCCCTCCGGCTGTGTGACACACAACTATTCTTTTGCTCGAAATTTTCATCAGAGGTATGAGGCCGATTTGTGGGTTTCTGTTTACCAGTATCTTAGAGCCTTTGATGCCATTTTCTAATGTTCTTAGCAGCAGGGGTTTTCGTTCCGCATCTCATACACAATTCGCGCTGGATGGTTATCGCTGATTAGCGTTCACTGAAACGGAAGACGCAATACAGAACGCCTTCTGTAGCTGGGTCTCTCATACCGAAAACAGTAAGACCGGGAAGAACTCTATCGGCAACTTCAATAATCTTGACGATCCCCTCGTTTCAATGGTAGGCGCGTCTTTTCAGATGCCGTAAATGGTTGCGTAGCTATAGACTTTGAAATCGGTATGGATTTTTGAATCACCCTCTATGCAAGGAAGGCCAGCTATTTAAAAGAAGAGGCGTAACGCAGCAATACAATCGTAGGAACAATGATGAAACAATTGAAAAAGAGAAGAACAAACGTCAAGGTTAACAATAAATATCAATCTCAAAGTTAATTAACCATAGTTTATGTGATAAATACAATCTTCTACTTCTATCGACTAACATTCCACGAAATCCAAATATTTGTATTGAAGAAATGATAAACAAGAAATTAATTCTTCCGAGGAAGGTTAGGAAAATAGCGGAAACGTTGAGTTCATCTATTGTTACACTTTTATCTGCACTTTTTAACTATCCCCCATTTTTTAATCGAGTAACTGATTTACTCGAACTTAGTATTTAGAAAAAGAATAAAGAACTATAAGGGTCGTACAAATGAAAACGAAAATTTGTGTGGGAAAAAAAGACGACGTGTAGGATCGTAAGTTTTTTTTTTCAACAATTGCGAAACCTCACCTGAAATTGAACAATAGGTTGCAAGTGTTGCATCACGTGAGAAAGAATGATAGCTCGCGCTTCGAAGCTCTGCGAGTGATCGTTTCGTCCAAACAACAAAATGGAGTCAACGAAACAGGAACAGAGAGCAGTAATTCGTTTTTTGACATGTGAAGGAGTTTAAGTTTCTGAAATTCATCGTCCTATGCAGAACGTCTATGGAAATGACTGCCTAACCTTTACTCGTGTTTGGGCATGGAGCAAGAGGTTTTCGGAGGGACGGTCATCATTTCAAGATTATCAACGACTTAGACAAGCAAACCGCGCCGTAACGGATGATTCCAAAGCCAAAATTGACGCTGTCTTAAAGGAAAACAGAAGAGTGACAATCGATGTCGTGGTTGCTAAAACTGGTCTTAGTCGTGGAAATGTTCACTCCATTATCAGGAACCATCTGCACTACAGAAAAATCTGTGCACAATGGGTCCCGCATCATTTGACATCTGAACAACTTGGAGTTCGAATGGCCATGTCCCTGCAGCATTTGACTTACTCTGAAAAGGGAGGAGAGAGTTTGCTCGACAGAATCGTTACAAGGGATGAAACTTGGTGCTTTCATTTCCAGCCCGAAAGCAAACGTCAAAGTCGTCAATGGAAGCATTATGGATCACCATCCCCGAAAAAATCAAAAGCAATCACAAACAGCACGAGGGAGGTGATGTTGACCGTGTTTTTTGATCACAAAGGCCCGATTTTACTGGACTTTCTGGAAAAAGGCACCACAGTTAACGCAGCACGATATGGGGAAACATTGAAGGCACTGCGCGCGGCCATCAAATGCAAGGGTCCTGGACTTCTCACAGAAGGAGTGCTTCTTCTCCATGACAACGCGCGTCCTCACATCTCGAAAGCAACGGTAGACCTCAACAAACAGTTCAATGGGAAGCAATGCAGCATACACCTTACAGCCCTGAAGGTTTTATAGGGGATCTCTAGAAACATCTGAAAGGGCGCAGGTTTCAGTCGGACGATGAAGTGAAGGAAGAGATTTTGGAATGGTTCCACACGAAACCGAAAGACTTCTTCCATAAAGGAATTACACGCCTTGTTACACAGTGGGATAAATGTCTTAACGCATTTGGAGAGTATTTTTAAATTCCTTGTATACACTTTGGATAAAATAAATAATTTTCGTTTTCATTTGTACGACCTTCATATATCTTCTTTCGTTTCTCTTCATTTCCGATTTAATGATATATCACATGCCATATGTTGTTATAAAAACTAAAGATCAAGTAATGTAGATCTTGCCTAGAGGAATCTGTATACCGAATTTCACTCCTTTACATACCTAAATACACGTAGGCCTTCTAGTCCCCTCTAACTTCCACCTCGAAACTCCGATCCCAGTCGTGCCACCGAAAGACAAGGCTTGAGCGCGGAAACGTCATACATTGTTACATCATCCTTAGAAGGGCTAATTTCGAAAGGGACTTACAATATAGGAAAGGGTCTATGAAATGGAATAAAGATATACAAAGAAATCTTTCAAAGCTGATGACTGATTTGTAAATAACTATATAATTATGCATATTAAGAAGCATACTCTCCAAAATATAAAAAACAAAAATTAAAAAAAAGACAGCTACAGAATGTTAAAAAATGATTTCAGCCGTTTGATGAAATCTCAAGGATTTAGGCAGAATGGCCTCCGAGCATTCACATATTTGACAGTAAAAATTTGGCGGTGGTCGGCATGAGTTTGTATTCAAGGATGTTCCAAAAGTTGTTCCCTATCGCAAGTTCTTCTGCAAAGACACAGGGCCAGAATTTTTGAATCCAAACAGAGCTTAAATACATACTTGTTTTACATAACCAAATTTTATCACCACAATTCTAATAGGACGGCTGCAAAAATTTTACGAAACCGTTGCAATCATTTGTCCATTGCCAAAACACATTTTGTGTATTAGGTCATGAAAATGAAAGATTAACCATTTAGTAATTCATCTTACTTTGTCAATATTAAGATTCGGTTTAAGAATTTTAGTTGCAGTCTTTAAATATAACTTTTTAAAACAATTATTTTAACACATTCTGTTATAGTGCAGTGCAAAACATCAATGCATTCACAATAGAACTAAAAAGGTGGGTTCGCCATACCTTTCATTACATTATCATTCTTATCTTATCAGAAAAATGTATTTACGCTGTCATCCGTTTCGCAGAGTACAAGCACTAAATTCGTTTTCAACGAAAAATATTTTAATATAAATATGAAATAAAACGTTTCTCTGTGCATTTTATAGTAATATTACGCTTGTAAAAATGACCAACACTATGCGCAATGTGGCAGATTTAAATCCCGAATAGCAATTCCTTTTTTCTCCTTTTGGTCTTTTTGGCGTCTTGTGAAAAGGATCGCAGACGGCATTTGTAGGGCCCAAATTTCCTTCGAGGCTCTGCTTTATCTTGCCGCCTCTGCCTCTCTCTCTCTCTCTCTCTCTCTCTCTCTCTCTCTCTCTCTCTCT